>JAGXJF010001893.1:0-323328 GCA_019208055.1 Stipa capillata
TACTGATCCAGGGATCGATACAGTAAACACAAGGGTTTATCCGGTCTTAAAATCGGGTAGTCCACATCTACCTCCGCTGCTGCGGCGAGGTCCCCGTTGGCGGAGCGGCCGCCGCTGGGGTAGATTGCTCGGTATGGACCGCCACGCGCCACTCGGGGCTTCTCGGCCGGCACTCCGTGCTGCTTACCGCGGACTCCGAGGAGTCATGTCATGGGGGATGACCAAGGAGTGCGGCTACAACAACTTCTCCGACCACACGGCCGAGGAGGACGGGGTGTGCTCCAGCGACTCCAGCCTGTTCTAGAGGGCCATGGACCTGTACGTCGGCCATACCGACAGGCGTGCGTGGCGACCCCGCACGCCCGTGTCGTCTCCTGCGTGCGGGTCTCCCCCTGCGGTCGCCTCCTAGCGACGGCCTCCCTCGACGGCACGGTCGCCCTCCTCTCCTTGTCTGCGCTCGCCGTCATCGCCACCCTGCGTGGCCAAGCTGACAACATATCCACCCTCCGTGGCTCGATATAGGGGATATCAATAGCTTGTTTACTATACTTCTATTTTTTGTTGTTCACCGAGCTGTTGATCTCCTGGCCTGAAATAAATACGGACTTTGTGTATGTGCTGAATGTGCTACCAGTCACTGTTTTTGTCACTTGTTCGCCGTGCTAATTATCAGGCTCCAGAGCTATCCTGACTATTTTCATAGTCATCAGCTAGCTCCTTATCCACAAATTGTTGTCCATTTTTTGTTGCTGGAATTGTTGGGTTTGTATGCAAACAAAGAGAAAATTGTTAATGGTGATTTACAAGGGTTTAATCATTTCTTGCTGATTTATAAGGGTTTATTAAAAAGAAATTTATAACCAAAAATAAATACCCTTATATTTAAGAATTTTTTAGATACCTTGTAAGATACATTATAATATGTTTATAAGGGTAAATATTTCTGGGGCTTCCAAACAACGTCCGAATAGTGCTGTCGATCCATATATGCATCATTGCAGTACATCTATTTCTCCTTTTTCTTTTCGGGAACTGCACAGCTATTTCTCATTCTAAAGAGTCACGATAACTTATTAAAAAAAACAATCCCCTTGCGGTCACAAAACTAGTACTATTTTTTAAAATGTCTTTTTCTGTACTTATATTGACAGGTTTCAAATATGCAAATGTTACTGCTGATTTATAACATATTAACAAAACCTAGTAAAGTTATAATGTTATGGAATAACACTATAATTCCTCTTATGCCATTGAAAAACGACGTGTTCCTTCTGAATGCCACTGCCTTTTGAATTTGATTCCCTATGTAACATCACCATTTGACCTCCGTCTAAACTAATGACTCAAAACCGTTGGAACGCGGTGAAAGCATGGTATCTTTTTAGAAAGGTTTCTCCGTTTCCTTGATTTAGTGGGCTTTGATCTAATCTTCTCTAATTAAGAGCTCTAGCTTATAAATAGAGGCCATTTACCATATTGTAATCACTTATTGAGAAGACTAATAATGAAAAAGAGATCGTCCCTACTTTTTTATGTCATTAATAATATATTAATACCATATACAAGGTAGTATCCATATACGAATATCCTAGATATCAAGAGCAGCTGACGCAATGGCCAAGGAATCCGGGAGATAGGAACCCTCACGTTAAGAGGAAAGACACCATTTAAACTAGGAGGTCAATCCCTATGTTTAGGGAGAGATAGAATCCAACCCAGAGATAAGTCACTGCCTCGTATGATTCGAAGGAACCTCTATAAAAGGACCTGATAGCCCTGCAGGGAAGGGCAAGCCAAAACAATACACGAGCCTACTGGAGCTAGAGCTACTCCAGCCCTAACCTTCTCGGAGTAGAGCCTTTCCGCAGAGCACCCTCGAGAAGATCCGCCATCCCGAGAAGATTAGGTAGTCTAGACCTACTCTAGGGGATCCCAGCTAAGTTTAGATCCCATCTTGGATAGACATCTAATAGATCCTTGTAAGCTACTCGATATTCAATATATACCAATAGGACGTAGGGTTATTATCTTGAGGGAGGCCTGAACCTGTATAAAAATACTTATCTGTGCTTCCCGATGCTGCTAGACGACGACCCCAGGGATCCCTACCCTATACAAATCTTTTGCTCACGACAACCGTAAGATCAACGGTTTACCAATCGTCAACATTTACTTTTATTGTTGATATGTGTGCTTACTCATTTACTATTACAGTGATCATCGGATTGGACTCGCTGACGGGGGTACCAACATGCACTACTACAGAAAACGTCATTACTAACGGGCAGAAAACCTCCATCACTGACAGATTTCCAGTCTGTCAATAAATAATCAGTCACCACTGACGGTATCTAAGTACCCGTTCGGTAGTCAGTGGTGACCTAGTCACTGACCTGACTGACTAGGTCACCACTGACGGTAGAGGTTTGTCCCCGTCAGTGGTGACAGTGGTGAGTCAGAGGTTTCTACCTGACGATGTATAGTATAGTATCACGTACACGAGGAAGTATCTGTATACGATTCTCTAGATTATTGGAATAAGAATACGTATCCGGTAAGGATTCCCAAGAGATAAGGTAACCCCCCGTAAGGAGGAAGGACACCCCTTAGACTAGGAAGTCGATCCCGATGTTTAAAGAAACCAGAGTCCTACTCGGGGAGCCCCCTATAAAAGGATCAGCAATCCTATAGGGGAGAACATGTCTTTCGGGTCTAAGAAGATAGATAAGTCCCAAGAAGCCTGAAGCCATCCAAAAGCCCCAGCGATTCCTACGAGAAGATCCGCCGGCTCGAAGGAGTCGAGCCCTGCGGAACTAGTCAAAATAGTCTCCGATTAGGTCTAGGATAGCCACTAACATACACATCCCTTGTAAAACACTATTTGATCAATATATACGAACAAGACGTAGGGTTGTTATCCTGAGGGAGGCCCGAACTTGTATAAAAGGACGTTTCCTTGTTGTCAGATCTCTTGGCCTTGTGCCCTAGGGGTCCCTACCCAACAACAAGTATCTCTCTCATGACTACCGTAAGATCAGCGGTTTACCAATCGTCGACACTATCCATCAGTGATGACTTTTTAGGGATTAAAAAATAGACCATATCTCAAAAAACAAAACATTATCACAAATTTTCCACATCATTCATATCACATATTCTGAACATTACAGATTCATGGCACCATTTACACCATTTAGATACATAGCTTAGGGACATACATTACATATATGCACTTTAATCAAACATATAAATGAAGCAGAACAAACAAAAATATCACTAAGTTCAAAACAAAACTAAGGAATACCACTAAGTTCAAAAAAGAACTTAGGAATATCATTGGCAATCCTTTTCTCTGGGTTTGATATTTGACGATCCACATGTGAGATCTTGTAGTAAACCATATTTTGAACATACAGAGAAAAAATATCTTATTAAGATTGCATTTCAAAAGAAAAACCATGTCCTAAGATCAGCAACAAACTATTCACTGATTTTACCTGACACAAAGGTTCTACCATGACTTGGACGCCTTTTGATTTACCTAACACGATTTTACCATGACTTGAATTACCATGACTTGGACCCCTACTTGATTTATTGAATCACAGAGGGTCCAAGTCATGGTAAAATCATGGTGTTAGGTGCTCACCAGATGGCTGGCGAGGACGACCTTGGCACCTTCTCGAGGAGGAATTTGATGGTGGGCACAGAGGAGCAGATGCGGGTGTCGTCGGTGATCTTTTGGGCGTCATCGAGTGGCACATTGAGGTCGGCGCGCACGAACACCTTCTTCTCCCTCAGATCCCGCCTCCCCCAGGGTGCCCACGCTCCTCTTGGTCACCTTCACTCCTCGCTCCCTGCACCAAACAATACGCCGCAAGCATCAAACAACAGCCCGTGAGGAGGCGATGGCAAATCCGGGCACGGTAGGGATGGGGGTTGGGAATGTCGCCGGTTGTGGATGAGGGGAAGCGGGAGGAGGGAGAGATTGAGGGAGAGATGGAGAAGGGGAACAGGGAGAGGAGAGGGGTAGTGGGCGATTGGAGGGGAGTGGGGCTGTGTGGGAGTGAGACTTAGGGTTAGGAGAATGGTGGGATTTTATATGGGGCTGAGAGTGGGTTGGGCCAATGAAACATGTCACTGATGGGCCGGAGTTAAGCCCATTAGTGGTGTGTAGCACACTAGTGACGGCCCTGCAAAGTGCCCGTCAGAACTGAATTTTCTTGAAAAAATGGCGCTGGTTAACACAGTCACCACTGACGGCCAAGTTTTTCGCCCGTCAGTGATGACTTTTCTCTTAAAAAAACGCGTTGGTTAACACAGTTGCCACTAACAAGCAAGTTTTCTGTCCGTCAATGATAACTTGTCTCTAGAAAAATGCGCTGCTTAAAACAGTCATCACTGACGGGTATGTTTCTTTGCCCTTCAATGATGACTTTTCTCTAGAAAGACACACTGATTAACACAGTCATCACTGATGGGTGATCAGCTACCCGTGAGTGGTGTCTAATTAGGGATAACATTTTTTGTACTAGTGATGTTATCAGCAAGAAGCTCTCATTGGTCTCTTTACACGGTTAAAGAGGTAATCATCGATGAACAATGTAGATTGACTTATATTTATCTAGATTACTTTTCACATACTCGTTTCGTATCACAATACGTGTCATTCTAGCATTCTCAAGTTTTCTCAAAATACATGTCATTCTATAGTTTTAATGTATTTTTGCCCACTCTCTTCCTACTTTGCCCTTCATAAATTTCCCTTCCTATTCTCAACATTATCTATTTCCCATACATCTAGTTGTGACAATGAAGAATTGGGTATTTTACATATATTTTTTGTTTTTGTGTCCAAACCGATATGTATCGTGACATGGAGAGAATATGATTTTACATTCTAGATACATTTATGTATTTTTATAGAGCACATATTCATGACGCAAAAATCGTCGAGTCACCATGGGAGACTCGTAGTCGTCGATGTATGTCAATTGAATTATGCTAATTACAAAGAAAACTTGATGATTGACTGGTACCGCCACGCGTGGTTATGGCGCCGCACGCCGAGCACGCATGAAATGCCAAGATGTACCGAAAGATCAAAAGGCACATACGAACACATGCAAATCATTAATACCGCCTTGACTCATTATTTTATAACACTAATTATTGTAAGTCAATAATTATTGTAACTCTTTTGAAGTTAATTGTAGAGATCAAGTTTTTTCTGGCGCCTTTGCTTTGTGTACGGCTATTTGGCTATGCTGTAATGATATTATTTTTGACAAAAAAAATTTTATCATCCTAATCAGGTGGTATTTCTCTGTGCATACCTCTTTCGTACATGGGCGCCGTTGCAGCAGGAGGATCAACGACAATTATTACAGGAGGGGAGCGATCGGTTGAGAAGGGTGGTGCTACACTTGTTCTCGTCTAGTGGTTGGAGACAGCAGCCCAGAATTGCTGTTGCAGATATTCCATAGCTCTATTATTTTCGATGAAGATGTAGGCTGGTTGTGGTTGTCGTTGTTAGTTTCTTTGAAACTTGTTAAATGCTTTGTAACGTCTGTTATATTTGACAGTTGTGGATGATTTTAATGGCTGTGTGCATTCTTATGCAAAGACCGAAAGTAATGAAAATCTTCCTTTATCTAAAAATTATTGTAAGTCAGTTGGATCGACACCGCACCGGCCAAGCCACAGGAGCCCCGCACGGCACCACGCTGGCCATGGCATCATGCCTACAATACGCGCTGCGCTCCCCGCTCGAGCCGCAGCCGGTGCCTGCATGCTCTCGCTGGCTCGCCACCGCATCGCTGCCTGCACGCGGCCAGCAACCCGTTCCACGCGAACCCACACGCTAGCCTCAGCCACGGCCGTGCCAACGCCACAAATCGCGCCCAGCACGCGTACCACGTCACCCACTGCACGTTGCTGCACGACGCACCTGCTGACAACGGCCACGATGGCCCCGCACGGCTGCAACACGCAACGCGCGCCCGCTCGCCTGCGGGCCGCGGCGACACGGCACGCACCGGCCAACAGCCAGCGCGCCCCGCCTGTCTTTCACTTGGCTCCGTGCAGCTGAGCCCATCGGCAGTCGCCCGCCCCACGCGCTGCTCCACCTCTGCAGCCGCCCGTGCCTCCCGCATGAGTGCACCGCGGCGCTACCGGCCACCGCGCCCCCTGCGTCCCCCGCACGAGGGCACGGCCGCGCCACTCGGTCCCGCGCATAACTGTCGCAGCCACCGCCGCACTAGCAGACGATGGCAACGCCGCACTCGTACCGCTACCGTCCGCGCCAGCACGTGCGCCGCTAACCGGCACCAGCCTCGCAACACACTGTGTGTCAAACCGCCGCTCCAAGCTAGCATGTGGCAGCCTGCATGTCGCGCCGCACGTCCTCGCAACCCGCCTTGCTGGCTATTTCTAATAATGAAATCTGGATTTGCAAGACTAGTCATCAGCTCATGCAGTTGCACGAGCTAGTTTTTTACTTGAGTTGATCGAGACGATGATAGCGCGTTGAGTTGATCGAGACGATGATAGCGCGATAGAGTATGACGATTCTCTATGCGTGTATGTATCTACGCTGCAGCTAAGATGGTTCGTGATTGATTGAATGGCTCAACAATCAACATATAGGAGTTGTACCTAGCACCCAATTGTTAATTTTAAATTATGAGAGTTGTACTTAGCATGCAATTATTAATTCTGAATTTACAAATATATACAGAAATATTTGGGTGTAAATCAACTTGTTAGAGTTATATTCAGCTTCGAGTCTTGCTAGAGTTGTATTCAACTTGGAGTCTTTCTTTAATCAGAGTTGTATTTGGGTACAAACAACTTGGTAGAGTTGCATTTAGCTTGGAGTTATGCTAGAGTTGTATTCAGCTTGGAGTCTACAAATTTTTTTTTCTCTGATTAATATGGAAATTTCTAGAGAGTCTGTAATTAATATAGTAATAGATAGATAGATTGGATGACCTAGAAGTTTTGATACCATTTCACTGCGATCTACGACTCTGATTGTTGCCGTACTATTTTACTGTTCGGTCATTTTCCATTTTGGCTGTTTTACTTTCACTCTGTTGCCAAAATTAAACTCTGAATCGGATATTTAAGCTAGAGAGGTGTAATGAAACAGCCAACCATTCCAACGCCAAATATTTTCTAGTAGTAGTCATGTTACTGTAGCTCATAACCCAAATAGATCGAATCCTCCTAACAAATTTGGTACCAGAAATTGTGTTCCTTGGAGGCACCGGTAGATTAATGGTCCTTGGGTTGGGATCATTCGTAAAATCCCCGATCGATTAGCCAATCTAAAGGCGGCGGGTGATCTATTTTCAGTGTCGACCTCTAGCGAGCACAGCTGCTGCAGTACAGGTTGGGAACAAGTTTCTTGGTAAAATTCCTGAGCTATCTACGGCTACATCATGACTAAGACTTGGAGTGGAGTGATGGTGAATGGAAAGGATGGCCATGAAGATGTGGAATCCAGTGAATCGGCGGCGTTGGAGGCAGTGAAGCAAGATCTAGGCACTCTGCAGACCAAGGTGGCTGGGTTGCAGATACAAGTGGCCAAGATCGATGGAGTTGAAGCCCATTTGAACAAGCTGAGTATGATGCAAGCCGTGATGAAGCATGTTGGAATGATTACTGAGAAGGATCCTATGGTAGAAGCTGCAATGAATCCAATAGATCACAGCATGGAGCCATAGAAAGAGGCGGATCTGTAGCAGAAGGAACGTGAGAAGGATAAGGCTAGAAGAAAAGCTGAGCTCCAACAGTAGGAATTCGAACCGGAGATGTCAAGGAAGGTACATGCAGTTGCTCAGGTTACTCTACAACAGATGCCACCTGTTCTAGGAGTTCAGTTTATCATACCATCTGGGTGCATGCCAAAACAACTAATACAACGGTTGAAAGGTGAAGTGTAAATCATAACCCATTTGTGTCAGCGCCTAATTCTCCTAGTGCTGCAGTTGTAGCACTCATGAAGGAGGATACTGAAGCTAATTAGGGCAAAATCATGGTGGAGGAACAGGGGAATCAATTCTTGAAATCACTATCTAAGGGGCCTAAATTGGATTTTCTTGAATTGTATGGCAGCAATCCCTTGGGCTGGATAAGAAAAGAAAATACATAGTTTGATATGGCTAGAGTACTTGATGAGTATAAATTCACCTTGGCTCAGATATAATCACAGAAAGGGCTGATAATTGGTTGAGGGAACTGGCTTGTTGGAAAATCCACCACCCTGGGCAATATTTTGCCAAGCTATTTGTAATAGGTTTTCTGATAGTAGTACTTTTGGGCTGGTCAGCAAGTTCAATTCACTTAAGCAACACACCACTGTGGATGCCTACATAAACAAATTTGAAGAGCTGATGGCTGTAGTCCAAAGGGTGAATCCAGGTCTCATGGAGGATTATTTTGTTTTCACTTTGCAATGGGCTTAAGGAACACATTACTCATATACTGAGGCAATGTGACCTAGTCTCTTATGGAAGTATACTAGAAAGCTAGAGAGATCTGGAATTGGGAGCTCCAGCTCAAGTTAGGAGAGCCTTTCTTGCTCAATAGGGGGAAACTTAAGGTATTGTCAGAATGTTACAGGTGTACAAAATAGGCCCCCTGTAAATGCAATACCACTTGCTCCAAGAAATAATGAGCAGAAGGAGCACAGGGTAGAAGCTCTTGTAGCCAGGGCTAGGGAATTAGGGAAGTGCTGGAGATGTGGTGATAGATGAGTACCTGGCCACAAGTGTAAACGATCACCAGCATTGAATATCATTGTGTAGCTGATGATGAGGAGACTTATGTAATACTGAAGACATGATGGGCGGTGAGGTTGTAGGAACCTCAGGCACTGCTGATGAAGCAAATTCTTCTGAATCATTCGAAGAGCAACTAATGCAGATATCAACCCAAGCAATGAATGGAGCCCCAACAACTACCACACTATCAATCCTAGTGCACATTGGAGGAAGACAGGCCATGGCACTTGTTGATAGAGAGATTCTCTACACTTTTATTGATTACAAGTTTACTACCGGAACAACTTGCACCATTGTCAACACAACCTTGAAACCATGATTGTGACTAGTGGTGGGTTACCTCACAGTGGAGCTCAAATTCCTGAGTGCCCTTTTAAAATTCAAGGAGTGGATTTTGTGGAAACCTTCAAACTCTTGGATCTTAAGAACCATAATAGTCGAGTGACTATTGACCTTAGAGCTAGGAGATGAGTATCAGAAGGGATGGCAATCCAGCTGTCATACCAGACTTCACTAAGGTTTAGACTCCAAGAACTATAGACTATGAGCAACTAAAGAAATTTTTCAGCAAAGGAGTAAGAGGGTATGTCCTACAGGAAAATGGGGGTTGAGAGCAAAAGCAATCAGATCCTACCAAAAATCTAGGAAGTATTAGCACAATTCCTTGATGTGTATAGAGAACTAGTTGGGTTTCTCCTAAAACGGAATGTGAATGCTATACCGTTGAAGGAAAACTCTGAACCACCCAACATTAGGCCTTATAGGGTGCCACACTACCAAAAGGATGAAATGGAAGTTCAAGTCAAGAAACTTCTTCAATTAGGAGTCATCACATCCAGCACTAGTCCATATGCCTATGTAGCAAACTTGTTAGGAAGGAAGATGGTTGTTGGAGGCTATGCATTGATGATAAAAGGTTGAACCCTTAGACTGTGAAGGATAAATATCCTATCCCTGTTATTGAAGACTTGCTTGATAAGTTGTATGGTGTTAGCATCTTTTGTAAACTTGACCTTAGATCTAGGTATCACTGGATAAGAGTGAAGGAAGGGGATGCACATTAAATAGCCTTGAGGGCATATTTTGGGCATGATGAGTTCCTAGTGATGCCATTTGGGCTAACTAACGCACTACCACTTTTTAATCCTTGATGAACAAAATCTTTGCTGAACACTTAAGGAAATTTGTGTTTTCTTTATGACATCCTTGTCTACAATAAGGGAATTAAGGAGAACATTGCTCACCTCCAAATAGTGCTAACTCTTCCGAAAGATAATCAGCTCTTAGCAAAAGAAAGCAAGTATGTGTCTGGGATACCACAAGTGGAATACATGGAGCATGTAATATCTGGGAAAGGAGTCTCAGCAGATCTAGCTAAGATTGTAGCTATTAAGGACTGGCCAATTCCAACTGATATAACCAAGTTGAGGAGTTTCTTGGAGCTTACTGGATACTATAGGAGGTTTGTAAAAGGATAATGAATTATTTGCAAGCTACTCCATGACTGATTGGGTACTATAGCTTTTGAGCAACTTAAGCACAACATGATGACAACACCAGTCCTGGCTATACCAGATTTCACTTATCTTTTATACTGAAAGTTGATGCATCAGAAACAGGTGTAGGGGATGCTCTAATGCAGAATGTCAAACCTCTTCGTTTTTACAGCAAGGCACTAGGGCCAAGAGCAGCAGCCTTGTCCATATATGACAAAGAGGCAGTAGCAATATTGGAAGCTTTAAAAAGGTGGAGACACTACTTCTTGGGCACATCACCGATTATCAGAACTGACCATAAAAGTGACATTCATTGCTGAACAAAAGATATCAGAGGGGATCCAAAATAAGCTCTTACTCAAACTCTTAGAGTTCAGTTATGTGATTGAATACAAGAAGGGAAGCGAGAATAGACTGGCTGATGCACTTTCTAGAAGGGATCACCAATCCACAACCATTTCAATAGTTATACGAACTTGAATTGAAGAAGTAGAGGCTACTTATGAGAATGATCAGTTCTGCAAGGAATTGTTGGAGAGGTTGGCCATTGTAGAGGACCCTGACAGTCATTACACTATGCACTCTGGGATTCTAAGATTTAAGGGGAAGTTAATTTGGGGAAGGATGAAGACCTCAAAAGCAAAATAATAACCTCCTTACATGCTTTTGCTGTTGGAGGACATTTTGGCAAGAGGGTTACATACTAGAGGGTGAAGAGAATTTTCAACTGGCCTAGACTTAAGAAGGATGTGGAGGAGTTGGTTCAAGAGTGTGCTATATGTCAGACGTCTAAAGCTGAACATTGTCACCACCCCCGGCTTCTGGATCCACTACCAATCCCTGACATGGCATGGACACATATAAGTATGGACTTCATTGAAGGGTTGCCCAAATCCAATGGGAAGGAAGTAATCTTGGTTGTTGTTGGTAGATTCACCAAGTACTCCCATCTTATACCACTCTCACACCGTTATACAGTTCAATCAGTGGCGCAGGCTTTCATTGATAATGTATTTTAAGCTTCATGGGTTTCCTTAAGTGATTGTCTCAGATAGGGACAAGATGTTTACAAGCAAGATGTGGCAGGAACTATTCAAATCTATATAAGTCAAAGTGAGATTCAGAAGTGCTTACCCCCTCAATCTGATGGCCAAACTGAATGAGTGAATCAATGCTTAGAATCTTATTTGAGATGCATGACTTTTACTGCTCCAAGGAAGTGGTCACAGTGGTTAGCTTTGGCTGAATGGTGGTATAACACCACTTATGACTCCTCCTTGCAGATATCTCTTGTCCAAGCTCTGTATGGTTTTCCACCTGCCTTGATCATTGAAATAGCAATTCCTAGGCCTCAAGATCTAGAAGCACATGACTTCTTAATTGAGAAGTAGAATATATTGCAACAACTCAAGGAACATTTGGCTCAAGCGTGATCAAGGATCAAGAAATTGGCTGATGCAAAGAGACCTGAGAGTGAATTTTTAGTTGGGGACATGATGTACTTGAAGATGCAACCTGAGATAACTTCAATAGCATTAAGCCACATTGCGGGGAGAGAAGCCCCGAACCTTACAGACATGCACACACACGCATACAGGAGAAAGATCTGGAGATACACAGCTGTCCCACGAGAATTGCAAAGAAGCCCCTGAACTAAAGGAAAATACATCGCAGTCCCTGGGGGCTCTCGCGCTGTTCCTGGAAGGCGTCGGAACGGCCGGCCGGAGCAGAGGAAGGCGAACGCCGAAGAGCGTCGCTAGAACCCTCGCAGACCACCAGAGCAAGGCTGCTCGGTCCAAGCGCCGCAGGGGAAGATCGCCGCGAGAGGCTAATCTGATGTTTCGGTTAAGGCATTTCGGCGGGGGCATCGCCCCGATCTGGGGTTGGTCGCGGAGCTCAGACGAATCGCCGGATCCTCGCCACGAACCAAAGCCGAGGAGGCCATACACCATGGAACCAAGGGCAGCAGCAAAAGGACGAAGCCTCCAAGACGAAGATGAAGCCGTCGGCCTTACGAGGAAGACGGCCACCAACCTCCGCCCCGCGAAGCTCCAATCCAACAACCTACAAAACGAAAACAAAAAGACTAGGAAATCCACTAGCCCCTCACCGTTTCCGCCGGCGGTAGCGGTGAGTCGACGTTGGGGCCGGGTTACCGAAGCTCCTGCCGACGCCGGGAAACGCGACGAACCGACGCCGGGGCGGAGGAACAAAAAGGGGCCAAAGCTGGCCCTATCTACAAGCCGGACGTAGGCCGCGCTCCTCCCGTCATCACGGCGCCCGGAGGCGACCGGAATCGGGGAGGAAGCCCGGCCTCGCCGGGGAGAACGAGAGAGATTTGGGGGGCGCCCTCCTTTCCGCCTCTGTGAACTGTAGCAGGAGAGGGGAAAGAGGCCCTCGCCAGGGCTAGATGCAACCTTATTGGATGGCTGCAGTTGGGCTTAGAGGAACTCTGAAGTGTACTAGCAAATATGATGGGCCTTTCCCGGTAATGCAGAAGTTGGGAAAAGTTACTTACAAAATTCAATTGCCAGAAGACATAGGAATTCACACAGTCTTCCATGTGACTCAATTGAATAAGCATTTGGGAGATCACGCAATTACTAGCCCAGATTTACCTTTGGTTGATGATGAAGGTAGGATTAAAATAGAGCATGTTGCTGTGCTAGAGAGAAGGGCATTGCCTAGGGACAGACAATTGGTAACACAATGATCAATTCAATGGTTAACCTCCCCCTGAAAATTCTACTTGGGAGGATGTTGACTTTGTCAAGAACACATTTCCTGAGTTCTACCAGCAAACACTGCAAGATTGGTTTCCTGGTACTCACCCTTGAGGATAAGGAAGTTGTTGAGGAAAGGGAATTGTCAGGATGCTAAACCCTTAAGCTGGAATATAACTCTGAAGCTATTTCTAATAGTGAAGTCTGGATTAGCAAGATTGGACTGTCTAGAATCTTTGATACCCTTTCGTTGCGATCTATGGCTCGGATTGTTGCCTTACTATTTTACTGTTCGGTCATTTTTCATTTTGGCCGTAGGCTGTTAATTGTGTTTACTTTCACTCTGTTACCTAAGTTAAACTCTGTAATCAGATAGTTAATCCTGAGAGTCGTAATGAAAAAGCCAACCATTCTGATGCCAAATATTATCTAGTAATAGTTACGTTACTGTAGCTCGTAAGAACAGGTGGAATTCCCCAAATTATTATTGGATCTATTCCCTAAATTGGTTGGATATTCACGGGTCCTAACATGCTGTCACAGCGCACCTACATGCTACCTCCTCGTGCTCCGCGTCCCAGCTCCATCGTTCTCAACCCCTACACCGGCTCCCGTCACGTCGTCACGTGCCCGCACATGCTTGATGTCATGCTAACCTTCTAGAACAACACCTATCGTGTTGCCGCGGATCGGTGTGGCCTTCGATACTGTTTGCTGCCACTGTCATCTCTGTCTCAGCACTGTCATAAGACTACCGTCTACGCCCCCACTTGGGCTGGGCAGTGCGTGGTAAGCCGGGATAGGCTGACCCAATAGGCCAACCAGCCCACTGTGATAGATGAGCTAGATCAGGCCAAAAAGGGGGATGCAGGAGATGGTCTGCCAACCCATTAAGCATCGAGGATTGCAACAAGCCGGATGGATTGGCCTGGTTCTTGCTGTTTTGCAAATAAGCTCGATTTTTCTCAGCACTAAAAAATCACGTTAAACCCCCTGTATTTGTCAGAATCGGCCGAAAAGTCATATTCTAGCAAAAGGGGGCCTTGGGAATTTGAATTTTTGAGTCAAAATTTGCATTTGGTGCATGTTTAAATTTGTTACTATTTATTCTATGCTTCTTGGATATTATGTTTACTATTTGATTAATTGTAATTATTTAAATTGCTTTTAATTTTTGAAAAATCGTAATAATGCATAGAAAAATACTGAAACTGTCATAAGACGTTTTATCATTAGTTCAAAACTATTTATGCATGTTTACCCATTAAAAAATTCTGAAATAATTGCATGGATAATTAAGGATGCATGACTATGCTAGACAAGAGGTTGAGGTACTCATTACATGTGAGAACAATTATGTAACTTGGGCCTCTGCTATCGAAGGACCGCAAGAAAATAGAGGTCTTTCCCATGTCCTTAATGTGTTAGCACCTGAAGGTCAGACTATAGTTGTTAAAAAAGACAACTTTACATTCTGGCAATCCTGAGGAATTGTATTTTCTAGGACTTTAAGAATGAATACATGATGGAGAGAGACCCGAAGGTTCTATGGGATAAGCTCAAAATGTAGTACCAGCACGTTAAATTGGTGTGGCCTATAGAGATACTGTTGAACCAATGGAATAACCTTCGCTTCCAATACTTTATATCTATTACTAAATGTAATCTTGCCATGGATGGACTCATCTCAAACTTGAAAGAATGTGTCCATGAACTCACAAATGAAGAGATAAAGACCATCTCCATTCTACATATGGAAAATATTGAACTAGCAAGAACCTTGTGTACAAGAAAGTACACAATATTCCTTGGCTTTGTGCATTCTCTACTTCTAGTAGAAGATATAAAGATATTAGTCATGCAACCTAAATCTTCATCTAACTCTCCCAAAGAGCTATACTTAGAGATACAAATGCCCAATTCTCTTGAGGAGAATGTTGAGTGCAAGAAGTTATGATATTGAGAGAAAACTCAGGACTATCATGCCTATGAGAATCAACAGTAGACTTGCAACAAATCTGGTACATGGGGACACAAGTCTAGGTATTGCAAGACCTCCCAACACTACATAGACCTCTACCAAATCTATGGCATGAACCCAATGGAGAATGGACCTAAAGCACACATCAGGTCTACTGGACAACTGAAGAAGAGCTTGCAAGGATAAAGCTCACCCAGTTATCTATAGAAGAAGAAAAGCTCCCTTCATGGACACCACTGAGGGTGCCTTGACAAAGGATGAAGAGTCCACTTAATTGTCAGTGTGCATCCATGATTCAAATTCTGAATAATGGTTGTAAGCTCTATGAGAGTAAACTAAATCCTTATGACGATGAATGTTTGCAAACTTGTGAATTTTATCTGGTGTTCATTTTAATAACAAGTTATAAATTATTCTATCTAAAACCACATCTTTCCTCTTGCTGAATAAGGAAAACATGATAGGTAATGATAGAACAGGTTGCTAGCAAGCAACTCTTGCTTGAAGTAGAATCGTTGCCTACATGCTCTTGATATCCAATAAGCCTAGAATTGAGCACTCCAATCCTTGAAAAATATTGCCTTGGCTATTAGCTTTGGTATTCCCCCAGTATACAAGTATTTCCCCAAGTAGAGAATTACTAAGTACCCGGCTTTGCACGCCAAACAAGTTTGTGATAGCGACACTTGCCACAGATGCAAAACAATTTTTTCGAATCACATCGCCAGTGGGAAATATGGAAAGAAATGTTAGAAATGTGGATAACAAGATCTATTATAGGCATAGATTCCTTGAAAATTTGTGTAGTGATTTTACCCCTCAGCCATCGAAATAAATCACAATTCAAATAAGATGCAAACTCTCAAAGTGAATGAACAGAGTGTGCCCATGAGTTGTATGTGATACCGCATTTGTCACACTCTGAAAAGGTTTTGGATCACAGGGGATTTCAACAGATGGAGTCTAGAACTCATCTGTAGACAACTCAATGCATATCTGCTTGCACCCCAGATATGAAAGCCGTCAGAGGGAAAGCAGGCACATGAAAGGGGGAGATACACTATCAGCATGCTAGTTATGATGTCTATCTTTCGCACTGTGGTTGATGTAGTAGTCTCCGCTATCAAGAATAGTGTGTATAACATTGAGTAGAATCTTTTTAGAATTTGAGTACACAACTGATATGCTGAAAACGTATCACATTATACTTAGTTTAATCATGAATTTTTGCTATATTTATATTATATAATTTAATTATTTTTTAGATTATTTAATAAACTACTAGACTGCTTGTTTATCTCTTTAATTTGTATATGCAGAAAAAACATCACAAAAATCAGAAAATCGAGCATATTTGGGAATGCTCTAGAGGGAGAGACTTAGTGCGAAAGGAGACGACCAAAGGAACCCTAGATGGGTGGAACGGCCCCACCTACCACCTTCCTTTGTCGCCTAGGCCCCTTAGGGCCCGACTGTTGTCGCTCTTTCGCGAGTAGATCCGTTTCACCCACAATTAAACCCTTGCAGGATTTCGCCTTCATAACAAAGGGAGAAGTGTTCAGGACAGAGAAGATGGAGGCCATAGGCAACCACAATTTTCATCTCTACCATCACCGCATCCATCTCCATCGATATATCATCACCCACAGCAAGCCTCCATTGATTAGAACCTCCTTGTACTTCATCGGAATCTTCGAGATTGGTTTGTGTCTTTGGTACTTTCAATATGAAATCAATCTATCATTTGCTTTTGATGAATTTCATGATGTGAGATTGGTCCATCGAGGTTCCGAGATGTATAGTAGTAGCTATGCAGCATTCTCTATTTATTTGTGATGGCCATCAATCTTTGGCGCCATTAAATTACTATTATAATTATCATCGATCTTCAGCGCAATCCATTATTTGTTTGGGATTAATCTTGTGCATGCTATGTCTTTAATACTTTTACTTGATTATGTGTTGTGAATTGGCCATGCATGACACTTAGTGATGCGAATTGTTGGTAAGCAGGGGGATGGGGTAGAACAGTCAGCCATGTGGTCCTCTTTCGTATTTTGCTATCGAATTTACTAGTATTGTTCCAGCTCATGCATTAATGTATGCCTCTCATAGGTGGTTGGAAAAGGGGTAGATTTGTTTCTACTTGTTGCTAATAATACTAGTCTCTCACTTAATTCTTGCAAATTCTTAGTTGATACCCTTTATGTTGCATAACCCATATTGCTTGCTTGAGAATTGCTACTAGTAAACCTATATACCTCATGCCTCAATTTGAGCTATTAGAACATCTCTCCTAGTACTTTTAATATATTTTTATTTCCTACTTTTATTTATTTCAAAAGTATGTTTTATTTCCTAGTTTAAGTAATTGCTCCTTTTAATAGTTTATTACATCCTAGAGGTTCACAACTATTTTAGAAAGGTAGTTGTGCATCTCGACCTTTATTTTGTAATATTTATAGTGTGATTTCAGATTTGGATCAACTGAGATTAACCACTATCTCCTTATGGGTTTGACTCTTTCTCGTCGAAAAACTACAATTGATTTTGTGCACTTGCGGGTCAAAAGCATTCCTTTTTATGTATGCTAAAAGAAGTGTCAGCAAGTCATAACATTTCATATCTAACCTCATCTCAATTGGTACTCGTGAAATTTTCTGCAATTATATTAACATAGCCTCGCTGACTATGGAGTCAATAAATTCCATGACAGCGTTCATAGTTAAAGCAAACTACGAAGTTATATTGCTCCATATATATAACTCGAGCGAAGCATCCTTTGTACACAAACATTCCTTTCGTGCAAGTATATATTTGACAACATCAGGGGGAGATTGTACACCTCCAGTGAAAAGATGTTGATTAGAATAAAAGCACAAATTATGAGAACCAATGAAAGGCAAACAACTATATGAGAAAACTCTGTTGATTCATGCAAACTAAACACGGATGCTCGGTCAGCAATAGAAAATTGAGCACATACAACCAAACATGAAATGTATCAAAGATATACAAAGTATACACTGCAAGGCACCAGCACTCTTGCCATATACTCAGAGACGTCTAGGGGAAGACTTTGGATACTTAAATTGCCTACTACTTGGAGACATCCAAGGAAAATCAATAGGACAAGAATAAACTTTGCCTGTCTGTAATTAAAAAATCCAATCAGAAATTGAAATGCTTTGAAGCATAGCCTAAACCAAAAAATGGAACACCACATAACTCTTTCAGTTAAGACACTAAAAAATTCTACTCATCTCTGAGCGAGAAATAGGAGAAGAGTGGAGGAAATATTAGCATCACTACAAATGGAAAGGCATAAATCTATTGACATCACCCGTAATATTATGCCTATTGTCAGATATTGAAGCATCTAATTGGGTCATATTTGAACGTACATTCCCTACATACATGGAGAAGTAGCTAAAAGTATCATAAGGCTATTCTAAGAAGGAGTTTATCCCTAAGTGAATGTTCTTTCCAGGAACTAGTGGTAGTAAGCAAATAAAATATGATATGAAATGCTATGACTCTATTCTGGGATACAGGTCATTGGATACAAGCACCATCTTCCATGCAGAAGGTAGCTTAAAGAGAAACATCCTTCTACTAGAAAGAGAGGAAAATAGTAGGGACAGATTATCGACGCTCTAGAAGATGCGACACTAGAAGTGCGTGTATGGATAATTACCAGCTTTTGTCCAGAAATGGATTATCTTTGGGTTTTAAGCATATGGTTCGAGGATTACTCATGGCGACGGTGCAGAGAAATCCAATTTGAAGCATCTAGATGGTCTGCTTATACCTAGAGCGTAAGTAAAAGTCCAAGAATTTATATGGACCCCATGGATACATAGTCCCAATTGGGAAATGGACTTAGACCCAACATCCAACAACAAGAATGTGAATGTTGAAAAGCACTTAACCCAATTGAAGAAAATTCAATGGTATCCATTCGTATGAAATTCTTCATGGTAGCAGTATATCCCATGACCACCTAACGAGTTTTTTAGAAATGCACTATAAAACATCGTGACCAAGACTTATACTTTGCAAACCGAATACGAGTCATTAACTCATGAAGAGTTACAAATTCGGTCATTAATACAAGTATCATATGGATACTTGAGCCATTCAGAAAATCTATGGTTCATGCATAGTTGATTGACCTAGGTAAGAACATGAAGCTTATGATGCACTCATTTACCTTAACTTCTAAACTAGTCCATGTTGCACAATTGAGTATGGTTATATTTACACATTGATGACGTATATTGTTGCATGATATGCCACTTACATTATTCCCCAATGAATTTAATGAAGTAAAATAAATATACCGAAACATCAAGATATAACTTACCCATTTCTAGAAATAATTGTGAAAAACACTACGGAAGTTCGATGTTGTGTTTAACCAGAATGTCACACAATATTGTCCATAATGTTTATTTCTAGGACATAAGAGTTATAATATGAAAGTTCCAACGGAGGCTATCTTGAAGGGGAGCAAATATATACGAACATTAATTATCACATTTTGAACTATGCAAGTTCACAAAATTGATTCATTCTAGAGAATCAAATGTTAATTATAATGTTCATTGGAGTATCTTTCCGCTTTCATATTTGAAAGAATGTGAATTGAAACATCAACTCCCGAAGAGGTTAGCTTGAAAGTGAATTTCAGGTATATATGTGCACTATTTAGGGTAAGCAAACCCCTAAATGAAATATAACCAGAATGATACAGAATAGTATAAGAAACATCATTGATAGTAGATTAATTGACTCAATAGTTGTACCTCTTTTTCTTTACTTTAATGAGTTCTTCCGAAGTTTCTCATATGTAGGGTTTTTAACGAGATAATTAGTATTATATGAAACTACACACGCAATGTAGCTTTCTCTATTTCTTTCACTGAGTTTTTTAGAGTTTTTTTATGGGACATGAACAGATTGTATTGGGAAACCATCAAAGCATGGCACTCTTTTAGGGAGAGGTTTCTCCAATATTTTGACTTGATGGGATCTTATCTAATCCATATATAGGCTCTAGTCTATAAATAGATGTCATTTACCCCGTTGTAATCATTTGTCAAGAAGAACAATAAAGAGAAAAAGATTATCCTGCTCTCTTATATTATTTACTTTTACTCTATGTACATGCTTGTTCATATATACGCCGGTGATCGTCGGTCGGACTCATGTCATTCCGCGGAATCCCAAAATGCTTAGTTTACCTTATCCATCACTACCTGCCTACCTAGCCCGGATCCAACCCGATGGACACAGCGAAATGCCCTCTCGAACTCTAGGAAACACGAAGGCAGGAAACAATCAACGATCGGGTTGTGGAGGGGCGCTGCGTTGGGCTGCTACAGGCAGAGGGAGGTTGCGGGGGAGATCCCCCAGGCTAGGCCCCATCGGTACAAATTACCACGGAAAAATTCCCGCACCCTGGACCGTAGGCCCGGCAGCTCGCGGCCAGTCTCCACTCCCGCTGCCAGGTCGAACACAATGGCGATTCGGCGTTCCGCCAGCTTATGTTGGCCTCTGCAGAATCTGCAGTGCAGAGCTCTGGTGATTATGGTCTTGTTCTGCGCAGAAGTCCTGTACATATGCTGTCCAAGACTTTTGCTTAATTTTATGCTCCCCAAAGAGCAGCTGATGCCCAAACCTTATGTCTTTGCCTCTGGGACGATAAATTTTTGGCCGCAAAATACGTGTGGCACAAATGGAACTAGTGCATATTCAAGTTGACATGGAGGGGCTTTTCAATTCACATCTTTACATGTGAAACCAGGGGTGAATGGTCTTTTATGTACTTAACGAAAGGCCTTAAACGGAGCTTAAATAGTGATGGGTATCTACGGATTCGAATTCAAAAGGTAGTGCTACAGAAGGAAATGATTTTTTTTTCAGTTACGTGAGGAATTAGAGTGCGATTCCGTGGTATCCAATGAATTTTCTTAATATTTGGTTGTGATAATAAACTCTTATCTTACTATATAAAGAAGTACAAACTTTCACCCCCTCGACTACAAAACTGGAGAAGTAACTCTAACTTTCGAATTCAGAGAATGTATCCCTAACACTACACTAGTATTGAAGGTGATGGTGGAGGACAGGAAGGCGTGATGCTATGGAGAAGGATGTGGAGGTGATGCGGAGTAGCGACGGTGGCGGGCAGCGTGGGATAAGGGATGAGGCAATCTAAGGAGGAGTGGGTTGTGGAGAGTATAGAAGATGGCTACCTGAACTCTTTTTGTTCCAAATTTAGAGCACGAGGCTATTTATCGGCGCTTTGATTTTGGAGATGAGGAGAGGAACAGACGAATGTACTACCAGTCGAGTCTTTCTGAGTAGTAAGTAGTGATAGTTGATGTGAGCATGTCGATCATGATTAGATTAAGGGTCTGGTCATGTGGCGCCCCCGGTTTTAAGGCCGGAAACGCTCCTGTGATTACTGTACCGGTCCCTGGAACTGTAGCCGGTACACACAAGAACTTGATAACGTCGTTATACATTACCGATTATTTTACAATACAATCCATTAAAGTCTTTAACATAATATGGCCTATTGGCCGAATTCAAAGTCTTGCAGCGGAAATACATAAAGATACGTAGATAAACCCATCAATATGCCAACCTCACAGGCAACTGACTGGGGAAACGCCCTAGCCCTCAAAGTCGGAATCTTCCTCGTCGGAGCAGTATTCCTCTTCTTCTTCTGGCCAAATCAACAAGCCAGGTGAGTACATTGAATGTACTCGCAAGCTATTCCCACAGAAAGGAGTATACGGGAATAATTCATGCGGGGAATATAACAAGGAATAGCTCTATCCTGAGTTGGTTATTGTGCGGAAAAGTAAGTTCTTAATTTAAATACTTGAATAGTAGATTCAAAAGCAATTTGATAAAACTGCATAAAGTAAAATGAACAGAATCCTCTCGAGGTAGACCCGGCTACCTCCTTACGATCCTCGAGACAGCTCAGACCATATTACCCCGGGCAATATGTCTAGCTTCTCGGTTCAACGCTCTCCTGACACTATCCCGGATAGCTCAGCGAGTGCCCCTGGCTCATCCCGTGGTATCCCGGATAGCACGGCTAGCCTACTCCTCTGATAATTCCTTGCTACCAACCTGTAGCGTAAATTGCCCTCTGTGGACACATCATGCCCACGTCCTTAATCCCTTTCCCATGCTTTCGCAAACAAAACTTGGTCTATCCAGTGTGTGGCCTTGCCAGTTCATGTCCATAACCGAGGACGCGGCTATTCGAATAGTTTTTAACACTCTGCAGAGGTTGTACGGCTTTACCCACAAGATGTAATTTCACCCCTTATGCCGAGCGCTAACAGATACACTACACAGAGTGTATTGGCAGGGCGATTACAACGAGACCTTCGCCCGCTTCCATACCAGAGTTGGACCCGCTAGGTGGTTGACCCAATTCTGCGTCCTGGACCAAAAATGGGACTCCCCACCTTTGTGACGCATCAACACCTCCCGCCCGGCGTAGGTGGATCTCTAGGACTTTAAACACCTAGCACTAACTCCTAACTTCCCACGGGTCCAAACCCTAATACTTGCCGGGGTACTAAGCCAAGTCCTTCCCATAAAGGACATGTGGACGTACGGTAATGGAACCGGTTTAGCGGCACTTAGGTTCGGTCCTTAACTGATTCGAGTAGGACTCCAATTCCCGACCCCATGTCGTCCCGGACGAACATGGCTCCATCCGATGCTCTACATCCCCAAACATCTCTTAACATTCCTACCTGAATCGAAATCATCTCCTCTTTTCTTTTGGGTTTTTGATAATCCTTTATTTGAAAGTCTCCTCGGACAGCATATGCCATCCGAGGGTTTGTTTCCCCATGTCTGTCACGCCTAATTTTTTCTAATCCTGATTTCAAGCATATCATCGCATGTAAATTAGGTCATTTGCATTAATCTTGAACCCAATCCAATGAACACCCGCTCACACGCACTCCAGCCGGAAAACCCTAATCGGGAAACCTACCACCTCTCGGTTTCTCGAAAAACGCTGGAATAAGTAGTGGGACCATCCAGCAATATAATTAGCACAGGTATGGTGTATAATAATAGTTTCCCAATCAACCCTGTCTAAATCTTGGTAAATTATTTTTACCATCCTTCCGACCTAGTTACTCATCTCTTTTATTCTTCCCGGACAGCTCATGTCTAAACCCCCTCAGTTGAATTTCTAAATCCTAGCAGTGGCATGCAAGTCCCGAGAGGGAATCCGATTCGTATCGGTGCCTAATTTTCTCTGTCGCTCAAATGAGTTTCCTCAGAATCAGTGGCAAGAACCACGCACTTCCCTCTGGCCAGCTCATTCCATTTTCTGCACAAGAATTCCTTTACATGCAGGCACTGATACTCGCGAATGCATAGTTGCATGCACTGATACTCACAATTCACAGCACCCCAGGTACCGAGCGGTGCCTAATTTCACTGATCACTCCAGTACATTTTTCCTCCACATCAGTGGCAAGAAGCGACAGCTCAAATACGTGTCATTTTCTCCCTAGCATGCTCGTGCCATCCATGCATGCACTGGCCGCTTTCCAGACGAGCTCCATTGCCAGCCGGCCTCTGCACCCGGCAGCTCGCCGCCTTCTCCACGCCACCAGCGCCTCAGCTGTCACCCCCATTTCTGTAGCCACAGCCACGCCGGTCAGCTCCCTTCCCATCGCCGGTAGTGTAGCTGAGCAGCGCCGCCGTCCCCTCCGGCAACGTCCCATCCCGAGCTCCAGTACCGGCCATGCAGCAAGCCAGTGGCCGCCGCCCCTCTAGCTCATCGCCGGCCTATAAAAGGGCACCAGCCGAGCTCAATCCAGCACCAAGCCATCTTTCACCTCGCTCCCCTTCAAGCCGTAGCTCCTCCCCATCCCCATTCCGAGCTCACCCGAGCACTCTGGGCGGCATAACAGCTCCCGATCAAAACCCAGCAAACAACCAAGATCAGTAGAAGAGAAGGGAGATAACCAAGTCTAGGAGATGTTCCAACCAACCGAGCAGTGAACTCACCTCCTCCGACAACCCAAACCACCGGGGGTTAACCCGCCGTAACCGCCGACCGACATCCTTAACGGCTGCCCTGTCTGAGATTCCGCCGCCACCTCCTGTTCACACCCCCGCCAAGCCGGATCCCCAACCCCCCTCATCCCGACAACCTTAGCTGCCAACTCCCTTAGCCGCCGCCGCCCCGCACTCGCCGCTACCCTGCCCGAAGCCGCCGCCGCCAGCTGCCTACCCGAGCGACTCGGAGGTGAGTAGGTAAGTGGCCAGTGCTGGGCCGAGCAGCCCGGTTAATTAGTTAGGAAAAGGCGCTCGGGTAGAACCCGCTTTGGCAGCTAGAAAGCGCATTTATTTCTTGCTGGTTCTATTTTCCACATCCAACTGTGGCACGCAATCAGTCCTAACCGTTTCCAGTAGTTTGAATGTGCATTTATGCTACTCCATGTTAGGTTTAGCTAATTGTTTTTACTCCCGGACCGAGCTTCCACACTTTCTAATAGATTAGGATGTCCCGGTTAGTCTTCTTTAGCAGCCAAAGTCAATCCGAAAGCATGAGATATATTCCAAGCTTTAACCAAAAACATTTCAGTTTAAATTTCGTAGCACCGAACTAATACAAAGATGAAATAGATCCAGCAACCCTTTTTCTTTAGGACCTGCATACACGTACTGTGGTGCTAGTTTCTAAAACCCTAAAGTAAATTCCTTCATCTTGATAAAATACCTAAAGTATTCTAATGCATGTTAGCCGAGAGCAAATAAAAGTAAAAGTTACATTTTAAACCATGCTTGTTCATTTAGCCTATTGCACTGTCATTTTATGTGATACACGTGCATATACCCATCCCTTGGATTAAATGGAAATCGACGTCCAAAGTCGTAAACCCTAATTCAACTCTTTGACCATGATTTCCTTTCAAGCATGCATGACATTTGGTTTTATTGGAGTTATTTGGATTTTCCTCTTATTCGATGTTCTTTCGGCGCATAGTTGACGGAGCGACGTACGTGCGTCAGGAAGATCCGGCATCACCCCCGCGTCCGGAACAAGAGCAAGAATTGCCAGGCAAGCATTCCCACCTCGATCATGTCGAAATCCCATATGTGCAAAGTTATGAATATCTTGTTTACGAACTCTGCATGCTATGTGTTTAATATCGATATTTTATGTAGAGGTAGTTATACCCATTAGTTGCACGATACCTAGGTCCGAATATCCTTCCTTGTAACCCTAGGTATATTCAGCGATCGACTCTCGACCGTCGAATAATTAAGGTTATAGGTCTTAACCATGCTTAGCCCTGCTATAGTCAAAAACCAAGTTTTAAACATCCCGTTGGGATATGGGAAAACAAACCCTCGGATGGCATATGCTGTCCGAGGTGACTTTCACAAATAAAGGTTTATCACAAATCAAAAGAAAAGAGGAGATGATTTGGATTCGGGTAGGAGTGTTAAGTGGTGTTCGGGGATGTAGAACATTGGTTGGAGCCATGATCGTCCGGGACGTCATGGGGTCGGGAATGGAGTCCTACTCGAATCAGTTAAGGACCGAGCCTAAATGCCGCTAAACCGGTTCCATTACCGTACGTCCACATGTCCTTTATGGGAAGGACTTGGCTTAGTACCCCGGCAAGTATTAGGGTTTGGACCCGTGGGAAGTAGGGAGTTAGTGCTAGGTGTTTTAAGTCCTAGAGGATCCACCTACGCTAGGCGGGAGGTGCTGATACGACACAAAGGTGGAGAGCCCCAATTTGGTGTCCAGGACACGCAAACTTGGGTATTCACCTAACGGGTCCAACTCTGGTATGGAAGCGGGCGAAGGTCTCGTTGTAACCACCCTGCCAATACACTCTGTGCAGTGTATCTGTTAGCGCTCGGCATAAGGGGTGTAATTACATCGTGTGGGTAAAGCCGTACAACCTCTGCAGAGTGTTAAAAACTATTCGGATAGCCGCGTCCTCGGTTATGGACATGAACTGGCAAGGCCACACACTGGTTAGACTAAGTGTTGTTTGCGAAAGCATGGGAAAGGGATTAAGGACGTGGGCATGATGTGTCCACAGAGGGCAATTTACGCTACAGGTTGGTAGCAAGGAATTGCCGGAGGAGTAGGCTAGCCGTGTGATTCGGGATACACGGGCTGAGCCAGGGGCACTCGCTGAGCTATCCAGGATAGTGTCAGTCGAGTGTGGTACCGAGAAGCTAGACATGTTGCCCAGGGTAATATGGTCTGAGCTATCTCGAGGATTGTAAGGAGGTAGCCGGGTCTACCTCGAGAGGATTCTGTTCATTTTACTTTAAACAGTTTTACTAAATTGCGTTTGAATCTACTATTCAAGTATTTCAATTAAGAACTTACTTTTCCGCACAATGATCAACTTAGGATAGAGCTATTCCTTGTTATATCCCCGCATGAAATATTTCCGTATACTCCTTCCTGTGGGAATAGCTTGCGAGTACATTCAATGTACTCACCTGGCTTGTTGATTTGGCCAGAAGAAGAAGAGGAGTACTGCTCCGACGAGGAAGATTCCGACTTTGAGGGCTAGGGCGTTTCCCCAGTCAGTTGCCTGTGAGGTTGGCATATTGATGGGTTTATCTACGTATTTCTTATATTTCCGCTGCAAGACTTTTTGAATTCGGCCAATAGGCCATATTCTGTAATAACTCTAATCGGATTGTATTGTAAAATAATCGGTAATGTATGACGACATTATCAAGTTCTTGTGGTATCGGCTACTGTTCCAGGGACCGGTACAGTAAACACAGGAGCGTTTCCGGCCTTAAAACCGGGGATGCCACAGCTTGGTATCAGAGCCATACTGACTGTAGGAAAACCCTAGCATGGCCGTTAGACAAAAAGTAGGATAAAAACTATTTTCCAAAAAAATTAAAACCTATTAGACTTATCTTCTGGTATTTTCTTCTCCTCAAATACTTATCTCATCTTGGTAGAAACTTCTGAACAATCTAAACTCACCCTATCTTGATTTTAAAATTTTACACAGATGACGATCGAGCGCTATGGAGAGACTTGTGCTGCCACCGCCGGAGGATTTTCGCAGCTTCTTCGAGAGGCACTTGGACGCATCGTCGGAGGCATGGCCATACCGGAGTATCACATGTACCGAGAGAAGATATCAGAGACCATCACTGAGTATTGGGCCAGAGCGTTCATATTCAAGACGAGCCCCGAAGACGCCCGAGTCTACGTCATCACCGGACCTCGCAGCTGGTCCTATGGTCAGGCCATCCAGCTAGCCACTTACAAGGCGTTGGTGCACCTCCGTTACGAGATCCCGGAGATAGGCTATTTCAGGACTACGATGTACTACCCACAGTATCCACTGGACGGGACCGTTCGCCGCTACACTCCACCGGACAATGAAGACGACCCCGCCGTGGTAGGTCTGGCCAGCTTTGTGGAGGTTCAGGACTCTGTTCTGCACTGCATGCTCGTCGAGATGGAGCAAGTACGAGATGAGCTGCAGCATGCACTAGACCTGTTGAAGCAAGCTACTGCCCCAACGAGCACCAACACCACTGAAGCACCTCCGGAGCCCCGCGACATTCATGTCGTAGGCAAGACTGCACAGCCACCTCCACCGAAGAGACGACGTTGCGGCAACACTCAGGCCTACAACAGCCGGTTCATTCCAAGCGCCGGAACCTCCCGTGCCCACTCCATCATACCTGGTCCTACCCCAGCTCAGACCGCCGTGTCAGACTCAGAGGAGGAAGACCCAGAAGAAGTGATCCCTGCAGGAGCGGAGGTAGACATCCAGCTAGTGTCCTAGGCGTTGAGGCTCATAGTCGCATAACACCATGAGCCAGGAACCCTGTAATATAAATAAAGTAGACGCTAAGTATGCTAGTAGTAGAACGTCATGAGTGTATGAGTATTGTATTGAACTTCTTTGTATGCTGTATGTACCATGAACTACCAGTAGGTCGTGTACCGTGCTTCGCACAACTATTTTAAGTAAAATGGCCTGTCGGCCTGTTATGTACACAAGCATTTACCATTCCACCCTTACCCGTGAATCCCTCTTACCTGTCAGTCAAAACCCCGAGTTCCAAAGTAGGGAAGTGACATGTTAGTTGACCCGCATTTATGAAGGCCGATAACCGTCCCATCAAAGTAGTGAGCCCTGTTTTCCTTATGACCGAAGCCGCTTCCCCAGCTATAAAAACCCCCTTCCTTCATCACCATTCGCACACACCAAGAGCCACTTCCTTGCTTACCTCAAACCTTAGATATCCTCTCTTCTTGTTAAGCACCACCAAAAGAAAAATGCCTCGCGGAGTGCTCTTCGACGAGACCACTGCCGCAGGGATGTCTGGAATTACGGACATTCTATGGGCAGTAGCCCAGAAAGCCCTTAGAGCCACCCAAAGACCCGAGTATGATATTTATCAAGAAGAAGGACCCAATGCAGCCAGCGTGTACTGGGCTGATGTACACGTGTATCAAGCCGGCAACCAGGAAGTCGCATCCTTCAACTTCGCTGGGAAGGCGATGCCCAACCCCGACTTAGCAGTCCAGATGGCGGCGTGGGAAGCTGTTCTCCGACTCCGCCACATGATTTCGAACATGAACCGGAGAGCCTTTCGGTTCTTTCCCAGCCGTGCCTGGGGAGAAGAGATAGTCTTCGCCAGTACCCAGTCGGAGCAGGACGTCGCCGTGGTGCATCTCACCCGATACCTCATTGCCCTGACCGAAGTCCTCGTCCAGATCGCCGACAACCTCGTCCAGTCGCAGCGAACCGCCGCTTTTGCACAGCCGCGTCCCCGCTCCCGAGACTCAGCCTCGGCACCTGCTTACGCACCGGTGCCGGAAAACCCGCCATTCCCCGGGATACCTATGCGGATAGGGGACAACAACATGTCTGCCCTGCCCGCTGAGTACTTCAGGCTGTTTTCAGCCTATGCAGCTGCCACCCGAGCTTCGCACCCCCACGGGAACCCCAACACCCCGCGGAACACCCCGACGACCTCCGAAGATGGAGAAGCCCATGGAGATATTCCCCTGACCCAGCCACCCAACCTTGACGTGAATCAAGTGGAGTAGATGTGTAGGGAGTGGAGTAGCCACCCCGCGTAGCCAAGAAGTTAGACACCTGTTTTCGTAATAATGTAATTGGGCTTAGCCCCTGTGTCCCAAGTATGAGGTGTATGTGTTGTACCAGTGCCCTTAGGCACATTTGTTATTGAATCATGGAGTGTTTTCTCGTTGTTCTTATTGCTTTTTGGTTGGTTCATCCCAACCGTTGGAATCGTATTAAAGCTTCTAGTCTTCAGTTTGGCGTCACGCCGAACCCCGCTTTTCCCTCTTACCCCCTTGCTAATAAAATCCAATCATCTGATAATCAACTGGTGTTAATGCAGTTTAATACGTGAAGATGAGCCACAAACCTGTTAACTCTGCCGCACAGAAGAAAGGAGAAAACGCAGGAGAAAATGCCCCACAACCCGTGCTCCCAACACGTTCCCAAGAGACAGTCAACTCCCGGAACCACGGGGCACGCAATGGTAAACCCCAAGCAAGTAACCGTAAAGAACCTTCTGCCCCAGGACATGGAGAAAACCCAGAACCGAACTGCTCTGAATCTGTCCATTCTCTACCAAAACCCCCGCAAGCGGAACCAACCCCAGCCGAGATGTTTAAAATGCTGGGACAAAATTGTTTGGCCACCAATGCAGCTATACAGCTGATGATGCAAGGCGGTAACTCGACTGGTAAAGGGAACAAGCTTGCAGAATTTTAGAGAACCTCTCCACCCGTTTTCGCCTATTCAACAGAACCTTTAGATGCCGACGACTGGTTACTAGTCATGGAGGAAAAGTTGGAAGTAGCTAAGTGTGATGATAAAGAGAAGGTACTCTTTGCACCTCAGTACTTACAAGGACCCGCCGCAGCATGGTGGAAAAGAGTCCGTGGCATCCAGCCAAGACACCAAGAAATTACTTGGGACATGTTCAAAGACATGTTCCGTAAACACCATATCCCAGCAAGCTTAATGGGAATCAAGAAGAAAGAATTCCTTGACCTCAAACAAGGAACAATGACAGTGACTGAATACCTGCATAAATTCACCCAGCTAGCCCGATATGCAGGGGAAGAGATGATTTCTGAAGGTGCCCAGGTGGAAAAATTTATGAATGGGCTACAACAAATTCTTCAGTACCAGCTGGCCTCCCAAAAATTCACAGAACTGCAGGACTTGGTCAACACTGCTCTGAATGTAGAGGACAAGCGTCGCGGACTAATGGAAAATCGGAAGCGCAAAAATGTCAAGACCATTGAGACGGGAGAACCACATAAGCGACCCCGTTTCGAGAAGAAGTCAAAGCCTAGGTATTCAACCCCTCCGCAGTACAAGGCCGTTCCTACCATACCCCAATTCAGTACCCGTAACTTCCAGAACCACCCAAGGGGAAACACTGGGAACTACCACACCAGGAGTGCAAACCAGAGCTCAGGAAGGACCAATTCTTACTCATGTGGAGAACCTGGACACTTCGCCCGTGAGTGTCCCAAGAAGGCAAAGGAACACGCCGACCAGCGCCCGCGTCAGGAATACACTGTGTCCACCAGAAGCCAAGGATCCAAGGGAGCGCCGAACTATAGCAAAGGGCGTGTGAACCATGTTGATGCAGAAGAAGCCCAGGACGCCCACGACGTAGTGATGGGTACGTTTCCTGTTAACTCAGTTCAAGCAACCGTTTTATTTGATTCTGGAGCTTCGCATTCGTTCATTTCAAAGCAGTTTGTGGATAAAAACCAAATTGAAGTTCACCTAATGAGGACCCCCATGAAAGTCCGAACCCCAGGATCAGTGGTTAAGGTTAAATACCATTGCAGAGATGTAAGCATTATCATAAGGGGGGTAGAGTTTTTGGCTAACCTAATTGTCCTAAGATCAGAAGATATAGATGTGATTTTAGGAGTGGATTGGTTACCTAAACACAAGGCCAATATAAATTTTGAAACCAAAACCGTCACCCTTACCAACACCCAAGGAGAAACAGTTGAGTTTACTCCGCAGTCACCCTCTCCTCAACTCAGCACTTTGAATAGCATAACCGCACCCGAATTAGCCCAAGTCCCAGTGGCACAAGAATACCCTGAAGTATTTCCTGAAGAATTGCCCGGAATGCCACCGGATCGAGATGTAGAATTTGTCATCGAGTTAGTACCCGGGACGGCACCCCTAGCAAAGAGACCTTATCGGATGTCAGTAGATATGTTAACAGAATTGAGGAAACAACTGGAAGAATTAGAAGAAAAAGGTTTCATTCGACCAAGTGCATCACCATGGGGATCACCCGTGCTATTCGTTGAGAAGAAGGACAAAACCCTTCGCATGTGTGTGGATTATAGAGCTCTGAACGAAGTCACCATCAAGAATAAATATTGTAACGTCCCCGTTCTTGAGCCGTTGCTTGTGTGCATCATGTCATGACATGCATTTGCGTTGGAACTTAAAATCGAGTAAGATTTTGAATTTTTATGAAAAGCCTCCAACACACCCTAACTTGACATTGTGGATAACACTTGGAGGCTCAAATGGTTTTGCAAGGCTTTGAAGTATTAAGTTCCGAGGAACACCTCAGGATTTTGACCTATTGTTTGAGCCTTAAGAACCCTAGGTTCAAAATAATTAAAAGACCAAAAGATGGGGTTGAGAGGGAATTTAACCGTCGCGTTGAACCTCAATTCGGAGCTCTAATTGGAAGTGGAGCTTGAAGATCTAAAGAGAAGATGGAGTCGGTTTTGGAAAGCTTATGGAAATAGAACCAAACATTGTGAAAATACTTTGAAAGTTAATATTAATTTTGAGAGAAACTTTGAAATGGTTTTAAAAGTTCGAAACTAGGATTTAAATTTGTTTAGGGCTTAACTAAATGGCCGCATTAGAAGATCAAGTAAATTAAAAAGGGGGAAATCTCAACACAGTCTTTCGAACTTGAATATTAGAACAGGGGTTTTAAAAACTGGTTTAAAGTTACAAATCAAGAATTCAAATAGAAACTAAAATCCTAAACCTAATCTAACTCTCCCTCCCCCTGCCGACCGGGCCCTCTCTTTGGCCCATCTTCCTCACCGCACCGCCCCCGGTTGGCCCGTTTCAGCCCGTCCTCATCCCGTGGCCGCCGCCCCTGTGCTTCTTCATCCGGACGTCGCCACCTCCTGCTGGCCGCATGGCCCCGGTGGCAAGCAACCGGCCGCTCTCCCGGCCACCTCCTGCCTGGAGAACCTCACCACCGCTCCCCCGTCCTCCTTAACTCCTCCCCGGTGGGCGCCTCCCTCTCCATTCCCTCACCGAGCGCCCCACTCCCCTGGCTTCCTCTTCCCCGCAGCACCCATCAACCGGAGCCGAGCTCCCTCTTCAGCTTTACCCCTCCTCTCCGCGCCGCCCCTTTTCTCTAGCGCCACCTCACGCTGCCCTTCGGTATCGGCCGCCCAAACCGCCGCCGCGAGCCCCTTGCTCCGCCCCCGCTCGCCCCGCTCGCCGCCACCTCGCTGCACCACCCAGGCCGCCGCCTTGCCTCGCCGCCTTTGCTCCGCTTCACCCCGAGCCGGCCACTCCCCGCCTCTCCGTCGTCGCCGGCCGCCCGGTTGCTCCGATTCAAAGCCCGAGCGCCCCGCCGAGCCGCCGCCTGGGTGCTTCTCCGCGCCGCCCCAGCCCGCGCGCCATCCGTCTCCTCCCAAGCCCGGTGCCGCCCTTCCCCACGCCGCCTCGCCTCCGGTAAGCAGCCAAGCCGCCGCCGCCGTTGCTCCGTGGCCGGCGTCGGCCTCGCCCTGTCGGACCGAGCCCCAGTGGCCGGCATCCCGACCAGTTCTATTGGGGATTTAATCCCCTGCTGAGAAGCGGTTGAAGCACCCTTATAAGCATCCTTAATGCATCTAATTAATCGTAAAGGCACAGTTAATGCTTGCTAAGCACATCTAATGGTTGACCTTAATTGCTGCACTAACCGGATAATGAGCTCTAGTAATGCTAAATACCCAATTAATCTCAGTAATCAAGTCTGCCTGGCAGTTAAATATCTGCCATTAGTGTTCAACAGTACCTGTATTAAGTAAATTAATAGCTAAGCACTATTAAGGTAGAATTAATGCCACCTATGCTGTTCCGACCGGATGTCGGAGCCATTTTATAATAGCTGCTAGCGGTTCATGCTAATGATCTTCTATTAATATTAACTAACCTCTCATGCTTGTTATTAATAGTTAACCAGTGTGGTTTTTGAGCTTAGTCTAATATTCTGTATATGACGTGTAGGGCCCACTTGTAAACTTTTAAATAAAAAGAAAGTGGGAACCAAGAAGGGCTATGACATCTGGGTCCCACCCTTAGAGGAATTAAAATATAGTTAAGGAAAAGAGTAAGAATATGACCGTGGGTCCCACCGTCAGAGACCTCAGTTAATGTTGACTAAATTTGACCCAGGGCCCACATGTCAACCTCTGTCAATATTGAATGTCTTTAAATGTTATTTTTACTGAGAAAAATAAAACAAAGGGTGAAAATGGATTAAATCTTGTAAAATTCACAGAAAATTCATCTTTAATCAGAAAAATGCGAATAATATATCAAAATGTTCAGAAAAATGAAATCTATTCAAAAACATCATTTCCATCCATGTTTGCATGCTAAGATTAATACAATTTGCTAAAAACTCAAATTAGGGTTTCCGATTAGCCGGAGGATTTTCGGATCGCGACATTTTATGCGTCCGAACTCCGATTAAATTGATTCCACTTGTATTAGTCTTCTTTTTGCACCCTCTATATCATGGCATGCATTGCATCTCATGCTGATGTTGTGCAGTTTGATATTTACGATTATGCCCTTGTTTCCGGTATTTCTGTTTGTCCTCGATAGAGCCGGAGGATCCACAGGGCGATAGTTTCGATCAAAAGCAGGGTGTCGTTGCAGAGCAACCAGGCAAGCAGCCCCTTTGGTCACGTTGCAAATCTCCTATTACTTACAAAGTATTAGTTGTTTTTAAATCATTATCCTATGCGTTCAACTGCTATTTTTCCGCTAAGAAAGCCTTAGTCCGATGAGTAAGACTCACCTTGTCGCTTAAACAGCTCCACCACTAACCTAACCTATCTAGCATAGTCTAGTATCCACTGTTCGAATGCTATTATGCTATTTATGCGTAGACATGCTTAGACTTGTAGAAGTCGTAATTCCTGGGTTAGCAGATGAATCAACACTGGGAATGGGTTACGTGGTAGGTGGGTGTTCACCGGGATAACTAATAAATTGGCTTAATCACATCTGGGCTAGACGAGAGGCCATGGCTGGGAGCATGGTGGGTTGTCTCGTCTTCCCGCAAGGACCGGTTTCCGGTGTCCCTTCGAACCCAAGATTCGCGTACTTCTACACGGGTGGATTATGGGGCCACCCACGACTGAATAATTTGCCTAGACTTAGACTATGAGCCGCATAGTTTGCCGTTTTCGTGTATTGGGTGCGTGGAAAAAGGAATGTGGTGTGGTGCTTCAATATAGGTGTAAGGGTTACACACGGTTCGAGTCCGGGGATGTATCACCTGCTACAACGCATGGGACCGTGTCGCAGTTACGGCCGGACTGATGCACATGGACTAGCCCGTACGGGTGGCTCATACCTAGGTCGACAGCATTGTAAAGGTCGTGTTCGATCACCCTCTGCTAGCACACCTCGTGAAGTGTGTACTTGGTAGCATTAAGAGACGATCGATGCGTGTAGGTAAAGATGTACACCCCTGCAGGGTTAGAACTGTTTGAACAGCCGTGTCCGCGGTTATGGACAACTTGGTAAGATTTTGCATCGAATTAGATAACTACAACCAAATTCTAAAACTTGCCAACTCTAAGGATGGTGTAGCGACAGCTTCCTCCCAGGGTGGTCGAGGATGGGTCGATGGGTTTTTCAGGTGTGGTGATCTGCAGTAAGGAATATTCGCGAAGTGTTCGACTCTTCCCCTTTGGAAAAGGTATTCTAGTAGTCGAATTTCAATCTACTTATTGTATTGATAAAGGTAAACTTGGCTTTCCGCAAATTAGTCCACAATTACCCTTTTGTTGATACCTGGCACAATCACTATTATTTCCGCACTGTAAGTCTTGCGGAGTACAATTTTGTACTCACCCTGCTATTGTTGTTGTTTTGTTGCAGAGAAAGCTACCCCTTCAGAGGGTGGTTTCTATTTAGAGATCGATACCGACGACGCCTAGACGCTGGGAATCCCAGGCAGTGATCCTGCCCTGGGTTGGTATTTTGGGTTTGTTTTCCGTTGCCACTTTTGGCCCTACTGTTTTGGCTTCGTAGCCTTATAAACTCTTCCGCTGTGTGTATATATGTTTGTTAAGTTTCAAACTTATAATATTGCAGTTTCTGTCGTAGAGTCACTGCTATGAGATCTGGTTGTTTTCGCCCACTCATGTGCCGTGCGTGTATGTGATGAAGCGCATGTTGTGGGTAGGACTTTAGGGTTTATATCATAGAGTCATTAAGTTTAATCACCCCTGTGAAGCGACTCTACTACTGAGAGATTGGGGACTATATCACCCTACTCCAGCCGTGCATTAATTTGCCGGGACGAGTTCGGGGTTGATGTTCCGGCTCGGTAGGACAAGAGTGAGGAGACCATATCACCCTTACTACTCTGTGCGCTTGCCAGAGTAAGCTTTGGGGTTGACGTCTCGGGCTATTCGGAGCCATATCACTCCACTCCTCTTGGAATTGACACCCAGGAGTTGAGGTCGGGGTTGACGTTTCGACTTAGCGGGTGGTTTCTCTTAAGCCTCTCTGTTATGAATTCTGGGGTTCGACAGCTTTGGTATCAGAGCAGGACTGACTGTAGGATGACCTTTGTCTTGGCCGTTGTTGGGTCTAGAAGTTGCAAAAACTATTTGAAGTTAAAAAGGATTTGCGAAAAGCATAAGTAGTGATTCTGTTTTCTTCTTATCCTCTTCGATCCTAGTTCTTCTCCTTACCCTTTCGTTTGGTTAAAAACGTGGTTTGACTACTCTTTCCTCCGTTCAAAAGTTAAGGTTTCACGTGTGCAGGGGAATCCTTACCTTCCCTCTTATCTTGTTCCAGTTATTCTCAATTTTACTCGTGAACATCTTGTGAATCGTGGAATTCCTTCAAGTTATTTCCGTTCCATCGTCTATATCATCTGATTATAAACTGCTATAACTTCTATTGTTATTTCAGATGCCTCGAGGTCAGATCGTTCGCCTTACCCGGTGTATTGATACTCCGGGGTTCCCGGCCATGCTTGCTTATGTTCTGGCTAGCAACCAGTATCGGTGGATGCCCGAGTACACGGTATTTGAGCAATACCGTGACTTCTTTATGACTCAGTACCTGGCAATGGTACTGATACATCCCTATAATGAGCATGACCCACGCCCCATGCATATCTTCTATGGGGTGGGTACCACCGTGGATATGGCAGTTCAAGAAGCTGCCTACCATGCCATCACCCGTCTGCGGTATGATTTACCGCTGATGTCCTTGTCGGCTTATCGCTCATTTCCTGCGGTACCACCTGAGGAGTATCAGGGTGAATTACGCAGTGTACACCGACATGGATGGTAGTGACGATCTGGAAGTGCGTCGACAAGCCGATTTGATCAAGACGCTCGACCGGACACTACCGAGCAGTGCGACATGAGCTCTTTCGCCACTCGTGCCCGCCTGTGGAATCTTCTGGTATCTGTGGAGCCGAGTGTTCGCATGAATAACCTCAATCCAGGGAGTGTTACATGCTGAGATTGATCCAGTTCCTGGAGACATCTCTTATCCTGACGTCGGAGGTTTTACCCCCGCTCGAGGTCCTTTTCGCACTGCCCGCATAACTGCTGGACCTCGTCGATGCCCAAATCTTCCTCAACCTGAGGGAACCGAGCTATTTGGCACTCCTCGTGTGCCCCTTCCACCTCCGCTCGCGTGGCAGTGAAGATCCAAGCTCTTTCTTGGTGTATAAATGTACAAAATGTACAGTGCGTACACTCGACCGTCCTGCGTGATGGCAGTGTATGGTTTTCCGTTCCAAATCTGTGGTCGCTTGAGGTTGTAGATAAATAATGTATAGAAGTTGAACCTCAGCGTGTGAATATGGTGTTGTAGTATGGGCATGTATCCATTCCAGCTGGTAAGCTTGTAGTATCCTCTCGTGTATCGCATGTGCCAGGTATCTCCTTGTTGTTATCTTTGAGACGAATTGATTGATTGCACATCAAGCCCGAATTGAATGTATGACGAAGACGGTGGTTCTTCTCATCCATCCGGCAAAGCTATTTAGTATCCTTTGAAGTTCGATAAACTTCATATTAATGCTCTCGAAGGCAAAATTCTTTCTGATCTTCCAGATGTTCCGGTAGTCTGTGATTTTCCGGATATCTTCCCCGACGAACTTCCCGGTCTACCATCGAATTGCGACATCAAATTGGTCATCGAGTTGATTCTCAAAACCACTCCTACCTATCGTCGTCCTTATTGGCTTGAAGCTTATCTGGGAAAGCTTCGTGGGTATCAGCTTTTCGTTAAGTTCTCTGAGTGTGAGTTCCGGCTTGAAGAAACCACTTTTCTAGGCCGCGTGCTTTTCGGCGGAAGGTGTCGCCGTGGGATCCTAGTAAAGTTAAGGCTGTTCTCTTTTGGGAGCGACAATGTATTGTGCTCAATTCTTCCCCCCCCCTGACCAGAATCGTATCTCTCCGTAGTTTCTGTGCTTATATGCACGATCTGTGGATGAAGTTCGCTTATTGGTATCCCTTGCATCCTAAGCCGAACCTAATCCTGTATCTTGAGTTGACCCTCCAAGGTTGTGGTGTCCCTATGTAACAATGATCGATGGTCTAACCGGTGCAACCGGTATCTTGTTCCGGCCTGTAAAGATCCGTAGATGTACCTAACCCTTGTAAGATACCCTTGTGGTTCGTGCTATTCTCAATATCCTTGGGAATTTATATCCCTCCTATTATCCGTTGCTGTGTCGAAGTCAATGAAGAAGGTTTCCTAAGGGACGTCGTGAGGTTCGCCAGGAATCCCAGATTTTGAATTCCTGGTTGCTTTGCTCGTTTAGTTCCCATCAATATCCATGCCACCCTGAGTACGGATTAGGTAGATGCGCATCAAGCTCTGCTTGTTCGCGCCACCAAAACCGCAGCCCTTTTCTTTAGTTTTCGGTTGAATCGTTCCCACCAGTTCCAAGCTCGCCAAGCGCTATTCTTACGCATTCAAAGCCAGCTTCCTCCTATTCTCTAGATATTTCGGTGGTCCATCTTCTTTCCAAGTGCTTCATCTACCGAACTCCCGACCCCGCCATCGGGTCATGACGTCGAGTTTGTTGTCCGAATAATCTTCGGAAACACCCTTCATCCATCTAACCCCTATCGATTCCATTTGAAATGAGTTGACTTGGTCAACTGTTCAAACTCCGCTCGAAGAACCACTTTAATCATTGTTGTCGTGAGACCCGCTTCGAGACAATCCATAAGGTTTGTCCTATCGAAGTTACCTTTGTCTTTTGGAATTTCTGCAATACATGTTTCTTAGCCTCGGAAATGCCTTGACGATTCAATTCCATAATGCACGAGATCTGTAAGAAAATCTATCGTATCGGGAGTATCTTCTTCGCAGCTTCAACGCAATGGAAAAGATTACGTGAAGATGCAACGACAAGATTTTTGAAGAAAGGATGGGAATCGTGAAGATTCTATCTAATCTATCTACCTTCCTTCTTTCTCCGCTCATCCGAATCTCGGGGTCGAGATTCTCTTAAGGGGGGTAGGTCTGTAACGTCCCCGTTCTTGAGCCGTTGCTTGTGTGCATCATGTCATGACATGCATTTGCGTTGGAACTTAAAATCGAGTAAGATTTTGAATTTTTATGAAAAGCCTCCAACACACCCTAACTTGACATTGTGGATAACACTTGGAGGCTCAAATGGTTTTGCAAGGCTTTGAAGTATTAAGTTCCGAGGAACACCTCAGGATTTTGACCTATTGTTTGAGCCTTAAGAACCCTAGGTTCAAAATAATTAAAAGACCAAAAGATGGGGTTGAGAGGGAATTTAACCGTCGCGTTGAACCTCAATTCGGAGCTCTAATTGGAAGTGGAGCTTGAAGATCTAAAGAGAAGATGGAGTCGGTTTTGGAAAGCTTATGGAAATAGAACCAAACATTGTGAAAATACTTTGAAAGTTAATATTAATTTTGAGAGAAACTTTGAAATGGTTTTAAAAGTTCGAAACTAGGATTTAAATTTGTTTAGGGCTTAACTAAATGGCCACATTAGAAGATCAAGTAAATTAAAAAGGGGGAAATCTCAACACAGTCTTTCGAACTTGAATATTAGAACAGGGGTTTTAAAAACTGGTTTAAAGTTACAAATCAAGAATTCAAATAGAAACTAAAATCCTAAACCTAATCTAACTCTCCCTCCCCCTGCCGACCGGGCCCTCTCTTTGGCCCATCTTCCTCACCGCACCGCCCCCGGTTGGCCCGTTTCAGCCCGTCCTCATCCCGTGGCCGCCGCCCCTGTGCTTCTTCATCCGGACGTCGCCACCTCCTGCTGGCCGCATGGCCCCGGTGGCAAGCAACCGGCCGCTCTCCCGGCCACCTCCTGCCTGGAGAACCTCACCACCGCTCCCCCGTCCTCCTTAACTCCTCCCCGGTGGGCGCCTCCCTCTCCATTCCCTCACCGAGCGCCCCACTCCCCTGGCTTCCTCTTCCCCGCAGCACCCATCAACCGGAGCCGAGCTCCCTCTTCAGCTTTACCCCTCCTCTCCGCGCCGCCCCTTTTCTCTAGCGCCACCTCACGCTGCCCTTTCGGTATCGGCCGCCCAAACCGCCGCCGCGAGCCCCTTGCTCCGCCCCCGCTCGCCCCGCTCGCCGCCACCTCGCTGCACCACCCAGGCCGCCGCCTTGCCTCGCCGCCTTTGCTCCGCTTCACCCCGAGCCCGGCCACTCCCCGCCTCTCCGTCGTCGCCGGCCGCCCGGTTGCTCCGATTCAAAGCCCGAGCGCCCCGCCGAGCCGCCGCCTGGGTGCTTCTCCGCGCCGCCCCAGCCCGCGCGCCATCCGTCTCCTCCCAAGCCCGGTGCCGCCCTTTCCCCACGCCGCCTCGCCTCCGGTAAGCAGCCAAGCCGCCGCCGCCGTTGCTCCGTGGCCGGCGTCGGCCTCGCCCTGTCGGACCGAGCCCCAGTGGCCGGCATCCCGACCAGTTCTATTGGGGATTTAATCCCCTGCTGAGAAGCGGTTGAAGCACCCTTATAAGCATCCTTAATGCATCTAATTAATCGTAAAGGCACAGTTAATGCTTGCTAAGCACATCTAATGGTTGACCTTAATTGCTGCACTAACCGGATAATGAGCTCTAGTAATGCTAAATACCCAATTAATCTCAGTAATCAAGTCTGCCTGGCAGTTAAATATCTGCCATTAGTGTTCAACAGTACCTGTATTAAGTAAATTAATAGCTAAGCACTATTAAGGTAGAATTAATGCCACCTATGCTGTTCCGACCGGATGTCGGAGCCATTTTATAATAGCTGCTAGCGGTTCATGCTAATGATCTTCCATTAATATTAACTAACCTCTCATGCTTGTTATTAATAGTTAACCAGTGTGGTTTTTGAGCTTAGTCTAATATTCTGTATATGACGTGTAGGGCCCACTTGTAAACCTTTAAATAAAAAGAAAGTGGGAACCAAGAGGGCTATGACATCTGGGTCCCACCCTTAGAGGAATTAAAATATAGTTAAGGAAAAGAGTAAGAATATGACCGTGGGTCCCACCGTCAGAGACCTCAGTTAATGTTGACTAAATTTGACCCAGGGCCCACATGTCAGCCTCTGTCGTAATTGAAATGTCTTTAAATGTTATTTTTACTGAGAAAAATAAAACAAAGGGTGAAAAATGAGTTTAAATCTTGTAAAATTCACAGAAAATTCATCTTTAATCGGAAAAATGCGAAATAATATATCAAAATGTTCAGAAAAATGAAGATCTATTCAAAAAGCATCATTTCCATCCATGTTTGCATGCTAAGAATAATACAATTTGCTAAAAACTCAAACTAGGGTTTTCCGATTAGCTGGAGGATTTTCGGATCGCGACATTTTAGGCGTCCGAACTCCGATTAAATTGATTCCACTTGTATTAGTCTTCTTTTTGCACCCTCTATATCATGGCATGCATTGCATCTCATGCTGATGTTGTGCAGTTTGATATTTACGATTATGCCCTTGTTTCCGGTATTTCTGTTTGTCCTCGATAGAGCCGGAAGATCCGCAAAGGGCGATAGTCTCGATCAAGAGCAGGGTGTCGTTGCAGAGCAACCAGGCAAGCAGCCCCTTTGGTCACGTTGCAAATCTCCTATTACTTACAAAGTATTAGTTGTTTTTCAAATCATTATCCATGCGTTCAACTGCTATTTTTCCGCTACGAAAAGCCTTAGTCCGATGAGTAAGACTCACCTTGTCGCTTAAACAGCTCCACCACTAACCTAACCTATCTAGCATAGTCTAGTATCCACTGTTCGAATGCTATTATGCTATTTATGCGTAGACATGCTTAGACTTGTAGAAGTCGTAATTCCTGGGTTAGCAGATGAATCAACACTGGGAATGGGTTACGTGGTAGGTGGGTGTTCACCGGGATAACTAATGAAATTGGCTTAATCACATCTGGGCTAGACGAGAGGCCATGGCTGGGAGCATGGTGGGTTGTCTCGTCTTCCCGCAAGGACCGGTTATCCGACGTACCTTCGACCCCAAGATTCGCGTACTTCTACACGGGTGGATTATGGGGCCACCCACGACTCACTAATTTGCCTAGACTTAGTGTATGAGCTGCATAGTTTGCCGTTTCCATTCGCGTGTGCGTGAAAAAGGGGATGTGGTGTGGTGCTTCAATATAGGGTGGGGTGACACACGGTCTGCGAGACCGGGGATGTATCACTCGCTTCACAACGCATGGGACCGTGTCGCAGTTACGGCCGGACTGATGCACATGGACTAGCCCGTACGGGTGGCTCATACCTAGGTCGACAGCATTGTAAACGGTCGTGTTCGATCACCCTCTGCCAGCACACCTCGTGAAGTGTGTACTTGGTAGCATTAAGAGACGATCGATGCGTGTAGGTAAAGATGTACACCCCCTGCAGGGTTAGAACTGTTTGAACAGCCGTGTCCGCGGTTATGGACAACTTGGTAAGATTTTGCATCGAATTAGATAACTACAACAAATTCTAAAACTTGCCAACTCTAAGGATGGTGTAGCGACAGCTTCCTCCCAGGGTGGTCGAGGATGGGTCGATGGGTTTTTCAGGTGTGGTGATCTGCAGTAAGGAATGTTCGCGAAGTGTTCGACTCTTCCCCTTTGGAAAAGGTATTCTAGTAGTCGAATTTCAATCTACTTATTGTATTGATAAAGGTAAACTTGGCTTTCCGCAAATTAGTCCACATTACCCTTTGTTGATACCTGGCACAATCACTATTATTTCCGCACTGTAAGTCTTGCGGAGTACAATTTTGTACTCACCCTGCTATTGTTGTTGTTTTGTGCAGAGAAAGCTACCCCTTCAGAGGGTGGTTTCTATTTAGAGATCGATACCGACGACGCCTAGACGCTGGGAATCCCAGGCAGTGATCCTGCCCTGGGTTGGTATTTTGGTTTGTTTTCCGTTGCCACTTTTGGCCCTACTATTTGGCTTCGTAGCCATTAATACTCTTCCGCTGTGTGTATATATGTTTGTTAAGTTTCAAACTTGTAATATTGCAGTTTCTGTCGTAGAGTCACTGCTATGAGATCTGGTTGTTTTCGCCCACTCATGTGCCGTGCGTGTATGTGATGAAGCGCATGTTGTGGGTAGGACTTTAGGGTTTATATCATAGAGTCATTAAGTTTAATCACCCCTGTGAAGCGACTCTACTACTGAGAGATTGGGGACTATATCACCCTACTCCAGCCGTGCATTAATTTGCCGGGACGAGTTCGGGGTTGATGTTCCGGCTCGGTAGGACAAGAGTGAGGAGACCATATCACCCTTACTACTCTGTGCGCTTGCCAGAGTAAGCTTTGGGGTTGACGTCTCGGGCTATTCGGAGCCATATCACTCCACTCCTCTTGGAATTGACACCCAGGAGTTGAGGTCGGGGTTGACGTTTCGACTTAGCGGGTGGTTTCTCTTAAGCCTCTCTGTTATGAATTCTGGGGTTCGACAAATATCCACTGCCACGAATAGATGATTTGTTTGATCAGATGAACGGAGCCCAAGTATTCTCCAAAATAGATTTGAGATCAGGATACCACCAGCTTAAGATCCGGGAGCAGGATATACCCAAGACCGCCTTCACAACTCGATATGGGCTGTACGAGTATACCGTCATGCCCTTTGGATTAACCAATGCCCCGGCATATTTCATGAACTTAATGAATAAAGTATTCATGGAATATTTGGATAAGTTTGTAGTAGTATTCATAGATGACATCCTGATATATTCCAAGTCAGATGAAGAACATCAACAGCACCTACGAACAGTATTGGAAACACTTAGGAAGCACCAGCTATACGCCAAGTTCAGCAAATGTGAGTTTTGGCTGAAAGAAATTGGATTCCTCGGACACATAGTATCCGCCGGAGGAATAGCTGTAGACCCGAGCAAGGTAAACGATGTTCTCGACTGGAAGCCACCAAGAACTGTAACGGAAGTTCGAAGTTTCTTAGGATTGGCGGGATACTACCGCCGTTTTATCGAAGGATTCTCAAAATTGGCCCGACCCATGACACAGTTGTTGAAGAACGATCAGAAGTTCGAATGGACGCCAAAATGTGAAGATAGCTTCCAAGAAATGAAGCGAAGGTTAACATCAGCCCCAGTATTAACACTACCCGACATCCAGAAAAACTTTGACATATACTGTGATGCATCCCGACACGGACTTGGATGCGTGCTTATGCAAGATGGAAAGGTAGTAGCGTATGCTTCCAGACAGTTGCGACCCCATGAGGTGAATTACCCAACCCATGACTTGGAACTAGCTGCCGTAGTTCATACCCTAAAAATTTGGCGGCATTACCTCATTGGAAACCGCTGTGAGATATACACCGACCACAAGAGCTTAAAGTATATCTTCACCCAGTCGGACCTTAATATGAGACAAAGAAGATGGTTGGAGTTAATCAAAGACTACGACCTTGGAGTTCACTACCACCCAGGTAAAGCCAATGTTGTGGCTGATGCCCTTAGCCGGAAACCAGCCACAGTAAATGCTTTAAACCCCACGACCCAACCCCAGTTGTGCAAGGAGTTGGAGAAGCTTAATCTTGGAATGGTCAATGAGGGATATGTAGCTAACCTAGAAGTGACCCCATCCCTCACAACACAGATCAAGGATGCCCAAAAAGGACATAAGAGTATAGAAGGCATCAAGGAGAAAATGAAGCTTGGAAGAGCAAAAGAATTCAGGGAAGATGAAGAAGGCACCCTGTGGTTTGGAAATAGATTATGTGTGCCCGCTTGTGAAGAGCTCAAGGAGCTAATCTTAAGAGAAGCCCATTGTGGCGCCCCCGGTTTTAAGGCCGGAAACGCTCCTGTGTTTACTGTACCGGTCCCTGGAACAGTAGCCGGTACGCACAAGAACTTGATAATGTCGTCATACATTACCGATTATTACAATACAATACTGTTTTAGAGTCATTACACAATATGGCCTATTGGCCGAATTCAAAGAGTCTTGCAGCGGAAATATAAGAAATACGTAGATAAACCCATCAATATGCCAACCTCACAGGCAACTGACTGGGGAAACGCCCTAGACCTCAAAGTCGGAATCTTCCTCGTCGGAGCGGTATTCCTCTTCTTCTTCTGGCCAAATCAACAAGCCAGGTGAGTACATTGAATGTACTCGCAAGCTATTCCCACAGGAAGGAGTATACGGAAAATAATTCATGCAGAGGATAAACAAGGAATAGCTCTACTCTAAGCTGATTAATGTGCGGAAAAATAAGTGCATAATTGAAATACTTGAATAGTAGATTCAAAAGCAATTTAATAAAACTGTTTAAAGTAAAAAGAACAGAATCCTCCCGAGGTAGACCCGGCTACCTCCTTACAATCCTCGAGACAGCTCAGACCATATTACCCTGGGTAACATGTCTAGCTTCTCGGTACCACACTCGACTGACACTATCCTGGATAGCTCAGCGAGTGCCCCTGGCTCAGCCCGTGTATCCCGAATCACACGGCTAGCCTACTCCTCCGGCAATTCCTTGCTACCAGCCTGTAGCGTAAATTGCCCTCTGTGGACACATCATGCCCACGTCCTTAATCCCTTTTCCCATGCTTTCGCAAACAACACTTAGTCTAACCAGTGTGTGGCCTTGCCAGTTCATGTCCATAACCGAGGACGCGGCTATTCGAATAGTTTTTAACACTCTGCAGAGGTTGTACGGCTTTACCCACAAGATGTAATTACACCCCTTATGCCGAGCGCTAACAGATACACTGCACAGGGTGTATTGGCAGGGTGGTTACAACGAGACCTTCGCCCGCTTCCATACCAGAGTTGGACCCGCTAGGTGAATACCCAAGTTTGCATGTCCTGGACATCAAATTGGGGCTCTCCACCTTTGTGTCGTATCAGCACCTCCCGCCTAGCGTAGGTGGATCCTCTAGGACTTAAAACACCTAGCACTAACTCCCTACTTCCCACGGGTCCAAACCCTAATACTTGCCGGGGTACTAAGCCAAGTCCTTCCCATAAAGGACATGTGGACGTACGGTAATAGAACCGGTTTAGCGGCACTTAGGCTCGGCCCTTAACTGATTCGAGTAGGACTCCATTTCCCGCCCCCATGACGTCCTGGACGATCATGGCTCCAACCAATGTTCTACATCCCCGAACATCACTTAACATTCCTACCCGAATCCAAATCATCTCTTCTTTTTTTTTGATTTTTGATAAACCTTTATTTGTGAAAGTCACCTTGGACAGCATATGCTATCCGAGGGTTTGTTTTCCCATATCCCAACGGGATGTTTAAAACTTGGTTTTTGACTATAACAGGGCTAAGCATGGTTAACACCTATAACCTTAATTATTCGACGGTCGAGAGTCGACCGCTGAATATACCTAGGGTTACAAGGAAGGATATTCGGACCTAGGTATTTTGCAACTAATGGGTATAACTACCTCTACATAAAATATCGATATTAAACACATAGCATGCAGAGTTCGTAAACAAGATATTCATAACTTTGCATATATGGGATTTCGACATGATCGAGGTGGGAATGCTTGCCTGGCAGTTCCTGCTCTTGTTCCGGTCGTGGGGGTGATGCCGGATCTTCCTGACGCACGTATGTCGCTCCGTCAACTACGCGCCGAAAGAACATCGAATAAGAGGAACTCCAAATAACTCCAATAAAACCAAATGACGTGCATGCTCGAAAGGAAAACATGGTCAAGGAGTTGAATTAGGGTTTACGACTTTGGACGGTCGATTTCCATTTAATCCCAGAGATGGGTATATGCAAGATCAACACATAAAATGATAGCGCATTTTAACGAAAGAGAACTCTTGCCAAGTTTTGAAATCCAAAACTTATATCCTACCGAGCCATGGAATGCTACTGATGTCCCATAACATTGGGTGAAAGCATTATTTGGGCTGCCTGGAAGATCGATGTATAAACAACGTGTATGCTACTTGCTAAAAGAGTTAAGAAGAAAGCCCTAATCTAATATTCCTCTTTTGTTAATTGAACACATTAAATACTGAATTGTTTTTGAGCTAGGGATTTTGTAATAGCTTAAGGGTGCTGGACCGAGATTGGAGCTGCGAAAAACATTTTGGACTGGTTTTAATCGAGCGAACTAGAGGCTTAACTGCTAAGCCGATTAGCTAATTTAAATGAGCTACTTGGTTGCTCAACCCGTTTACTCCTGTCGGCAGCGGAACTAAAGGGATTACGTAAAGGGGACACTGAATGCGGGAACTGGATTTAGAGAGAAGTAAATGCGCTTTGGAAGGAAGGAAACGGCAACTCAGCTAGGCCTTTTTAACTACCTGCCCGGTCGGGTAGTTCTTGTCTGCTTGGATTGAAACAGGGCTGGCGGCGGGCTTCGGACAGGGCGGCGGCGGTTACTTCGGGCAGGCAGAGGCGAGCGGGGAAAACGGCGGCGGCGGTTAGGGCGGTCGGCCGGTGGTTGAAACGGTTGGGGCGGTGGCAGCTGGGGTGGCTGGAGCTGGTCGGGAGCTAGGGCCGGCGGCGGTTGCGGGTGCTCTGAAGCCGACGGCGGTTGGAGGTGCTGTGGTTAGGGCTGCCGATAGTTGGGGTTCCGGCGAGCCGGCTCTAGGTGAGTTCTTTGACTGCTGTTCGATCTGGATGGGAAAAGGGGTTCGGCTTGTGCTGGTTGTGTGCTGGTGGGGGAGCTGAAGCTTGGGGTCATGCCATGGCGTCGGGCTGAGCTCGGGAGAAAATGGATTCGCAAGGGTGGTTGGATGGTGGCTGATTTGGTAGTAGCTCGGTGATGGTCCGAATGCTGGGGAAGCTTGGGTGTTGGATTGAGCTCGGGCCGGTGCCCTTTTATAGGCGCGGCAGGGCGAGCTAGTCACAACCGCTGTTGGAGCTTCGGAAATGGGGACCTCGCCGGCTTGCCGAGCTAGGCTACTGGTCCAGGGTCGTCTCCAGCAGTGGCGCCGATGGGAGGTGAGGAAGGACCGAGGTGCAGAGCGAGCTGGCCACAGGGGAGGTGATGGACATGGCCAAGCTGATGGGAGGTAGGAGAAGGTTGATGAGCTGGTGGCGTGCTAACAATGGTGAGCTGCCGGGTGCAGAGGCCGGCTGACAATGGGGCAGGCATGCCTGGGCATACAGCGGATGGTTGGCACCGATTGGTACTTTGCAACTATGCCTTCGTGAGTATCAGCGCCTGCATGCAAATGAATTCTTGTGCAGAAAATGAAGTGAGCTGGCCAGAGGGAAGTGTGTGGTTCTTGCCACTGATTCTGAGAAAACTCATTCGAGCGACAGAGAAAATTAGGCACCGATCTGTACTATGCAAACTATGCATTCGTGAGTATCAGCGCCTGCATGCGATGGAATCCTTGTGCAGAAAAAGAAATGAGCTGGCCAGAGGAAACGTGAGGTTTTAGACCTGCTGGTGCTGCTGGAAAGAATTCTCACGAGGCTGCTGTCGGGGTTTTTAACTGAGGGAGGTTAAGACATGAGCTGTCCGGGATAAATAAAAGGGATGAGTAATTAGGTCGGAAGGATGGTAAAAATAATTTACCAAGATTTAGACAGGGTTGATTGGGAAACTATTATTATACACCATACCTGTGCTAATTATATTGCTGGATGGTCCCACTATTTATTCCAGCGTTTTTCGAGAAACCGAGAGGTGGTAGGTTTCCCGATTAGGGTTTTCCGACTGGAGTGCGTGTGTGCGGGTGTTTATTGTATTGAATTCAATTAATGCAAATGACCTAATTTACATGCGATGACATGCTCGAAATTAGGGTTAGAAAAACTGGGCGTGACACCCATGAATCCCGGTACTCTATACACCCCGGAGGCACAAAGATGTATCAAGATTTAAAAGAGAAATTTTGGTGGCATGGAATGAAACGTGAAGTAGCAAGTTTCATAGCCCGATGCGACATATGCCAACGTGTCAAAGCCGAGCATCAGAAACCCGCAGGATTACTGCAACCTATCCAGGTACCCGAGTGGAAATGGGATGAAGTTGGTATGGATTTCATCGTAGGACTCCCAAGAACAAGAAAAGGGAACGACTCTATATGGGTCATTGTAGATCGGTTAACCAAGGTAGCACACTTCATACCGGTCAAAACCACGTTCAGAGGAGACCAATTGGCAAAGCTATACCTAGCCCGAATAGTCAGCTTACACGGAGTACCCAAACGAATAATGTCAGATCGAGGCACTCAATTCACCTCCAGATTTTGGGAACAGCTGCACGAAGCCATGGGAACTCAATTAAATTTTAGCACCGCCTATCACCCACAGACAGATGGACAAACGGAACGGGTAAACCAGATTCTGGAAGATATGTTGAGAGCATGTGCCTTAACATACGGTGATAGTTGGGAAGATAGCCTACCATATGCCGAGTTCTCATACAACAATAGCTATCAAGCAAGCCTGCAAATGTCACCATTTGAGGCATTATATGGACGGAAGTGCCGAACACCCCTGAATTGGTCAGAAACCGGAGAAGGAAAGATTTTTGGTCCAGATATTCTCCAGGACGCTGAAGAAAGAGTGAGGTTTATTCAAGAACGGCTTAAGACAGCGCAGTCAAGACAAAAGAGCTATGCCGATTCCAAAAGGCGAGATATTGTCTTTAAGCCTGGAGACTATGTCTACCTACGAGTGACACCTCTTAAAGGAACCCAGAGGTTTAGCGTAAAAGGGAAATTAGCACCCCGATTCGTTGGACCCTTCAAGATAGAGGAAAGAAGAGGACAGGTAGCGTATCAGTTAGAACTACCTCCGGAGCTATCAGAAGTCCACAATGTATTTCATGTATCTCAATTAAGGAAGTGCATTGAACCACCGACAAAGCAAGTGCAATACCAGGAATTGGATGTTGAAAAAGATCTGACCTACAAGGAACAGCCAATTAAAATTTTGGAAGGCACTGAACGAAGGACCAGGAACAAGAATATCAAATTCTACAAAGTGCAATGGAATCACCACACAGAGGAAGAAGCCACCTGGGAAAGAGAAGATTTCCTACTGGACAAATTTCCTCACCTATTCCATGCTGATGAATCTCGAGGACGAGATTCGTCTTAAGGGGGGTAGGTTTGTCACGCCTAGTTTTTTCTAATCCTGATTTCAAGCATATCATCGCATGTAAATTAGGTCATTTGCATTAATCTTGAACCCAATCCAATGAACACCCGCTCACACGCACTCCAGCCGGAAAACCCTAATCGGGAAACCTACCACCTCTCGGTTTCTCGAAAAAACGCTGGAATAAGTAGTGGGACCATCCAGCAATATAATTAGCACAGGTATGGTGTATAATAATAGTTTCCCAATCAACCCTGTCTAAATCTTGGTAAATTATTTTTACCATCCTTCCGACCTAGTTACTCATCTCTTTTATTCTTCCCGGACAGCTCATGTCTAAACCCCCTCAGTTGAATTTCTAAATCCTAGCAGTGGCATGCAAGTCCCGAGAGGGAATCCGATTCGTATCGGTGCCTAATTTTCTCTGTCGCTCAAATGAGTTTCCTCAGAATCAGTGGCAAGAACCACGCACTTCCCTCTGGCCAGCTCATTCCATTTTCTGCACAAGAATTCCTTTACATGCAGGCACTGATACTCGCGAATGCATAGTTGCATGCACTGATACTCACAATTCACAGCACCCCAGGTACCGAGCGGTGCCTAATTTCACTGATCACTCCAGTACATTTTTCCTCCACATCAGTGGCAAGAAGCGACAGCTCAAATATGTGTCATTTTCTCCCTAGCATGCTCGTGCCATCCATGCATGCACTGGCCGCTTTCCAGACGAGCTCCATTGCCAGCCGGCCTCTGCACCCGGCAGCTCGCCGCCTTCTCCACGCCACCAGCGCCTCAGCTGTCACCCCCCATCTCTGTAGCCACAGCCACGCCGGTCAGCTCCCTTCCCATCGCCGGTAGTGTAGCTGAGCAGCGCCGCCGTCCCCTCCGGCAACGTCCCATCCCGAGCTCCAGTACCGGCCATGCAGCAAGCCAGTGGCCGCCGCCCCTCTAGCTCATCGCCGGCCTATAAAAGGGCACCAGCCGAGCTCAATCCAGCACCAAGCCATCTTTCACCTCGCTCCCCTTCAAGCCGTAGCTCCTCCCCATCCCCATTCCGAGCTCACCCGAGCACTCTGGGCAGCATAACAGCTCCCGATCAAAACCCAGCAAACAACCAAGATCAGTAGAAGAGAAGGGAGATAACCAAGTCCAGGAGATGTTCCAACCAACCGAGCAGTGAACTCACCTCCTCCGACAACCCAAACCACCGGGGGTTAACCCGCCGTAACCGCCGACCGACATCCTTAACGGCTGCCCTGTCTGAGATTCCGCCGCCACCTCCTGTCACACCCCCGCCAAGCCGGATCCCCAACCCCCCTCATCCCGACAACCTTAGCTGCCAACTCCCTTAGCCGCCGCCGCCCCGCACTCGCCGCTACCCTGCCCGAAGCCGCCGCCGCCAGCTGCCTACCCGAGCGACTCGGAGGTGAGTAGGTAAGTGGCCAGTGCTGGGTCGAGCAGCCCGGTTAATTAGTTAGGAAAAGGCGCTCGGGTAGAACCCGCTTTGGCAGCTAGAAAGCGCATTTATTTCTTGCTGGTTCTATTTTCCACATCCAACCGTGGCACGCAATCAGTCCTAACCGTTTCCAGTAGTTTGAATGTGCATTTATGCTACTCCATGTTAGGTTTAGCTAATTGTTTTTACTCCCGGACCGAGCTGCCACACTTTCTAATAGATTAGGATGTCCCGGTTAGTCTTCTTTAGCAGCCAAAGTCAATCCGAAAGCATGAGATATATTCCAAGCTTTAACCAAAAACATTTCAGTTTAAATTTCGTAGCACCGAACTAATACAAAGATGAAATAGATCCAGCAACCCTTTTTCTTTAGGACCTGCATACACGTACTGTGGTGCTAGTTTCTAAAACCCTAAAGTAAATTCCTTCATCTTGATAAAATACCTAAAATATTCTAATGCATGTTAGCCGAGAGCAAATAAAAGTAAAAGTTACATTTTAAACCATGCTTGTTCATTTAGCCTATTGCACTGTCATTTTATGTGATACACGTGCATATACCCATCCCTTGGATTAAATGGAAATCGACGTCCAAAGTCGTAAACCCTAATTCAACTCTTTGACCATGATTTCCTTTCAAGCATGCATGACATTTGGTTTTATTGGAGTTATTTGGATTTTCCTCTTATTCGATGTTCTTTCGGCGCATAGTTGACGGAGCGACGTACGTGCGTCAGGAAGATCCGGCATCACCCCCGCGTCCGGAACAAGAGCAAGAACTGCCAGGCAAGCATTCCCACCTCGATCATGTCGAAATCCCATATGTGCAAAGTTATGAATATCTTGTTTACGAACTCTGCATGCTATGTGTTTAATATCGATATTTTATGTAGAGGTAGTTATACCCATTAGTTGCACGATACCTAGGTCCGAATATCCTTCCTTGTAACCCTAGGTATATTCAGCGATCGACTCTCGACCGTCGAATAATTAAGGTTATAGGTGTTAACCATGCTTAGCCCTGCTATAGTCAAAAACCAAGTTTTAAACATCCCGTTGGGATATGGGAAAACAAAACCCTCGGATGGCATATGCTGTCCGAGGTGACTTTCACAAATAAAGGTTTATCACAAATCAAAAGAAAAGAGGAGATGATTTGGATTCGGGTAGGAGTGTTAAGTGGTGTTCGGGGATGTAGAACATTGGTTGGAGCCATGATCGTCCGGGACGTCATGGGGTCGGGAATGGAGTCCTACTCGAATCAGTTAAGGACCGAGCCTAAGTGCCGCTAAACCGGTTCCATTACCGTACGTCCACATGTCCTTTATGGGAAGGACTTGGCTTAGTACCCCGGCAAGTATTAGGGTTTGGACCCGTGGGAAGTAGGGAGTTAGTGCTAGGTGTTTTAAGTCCTAGAGGATCCACCTACGCTAGGCGGGAGGTGCTGATACGACACAAAGGTGGAGAGCCCCAATTTGGTGTCCAGGACACGCAAACTTGGGTATTCACCTAACGGGTCCAACTCTGGTATGGAAGCGGGCGAAGGTCTCGTTGTAACCACCCTGCCAATACACTCTGTGCAGTGTATCTGTTAGCGCTCGGCATAAGGGGTGTAATTACATCGTGTGGGTAAAGCCGTACAACCTCTGCAGAGTGTTAAAAACTATTCGGATAGCCGCGTCCTCGGTTATGGACATGAACTGGCAAGGCCACACACTGGTTAGACTAAGTGTTGTTTGTGAAAGCATGGGAAAGGGATTAAGGACGTGGGCATGATGTGTCCACAGAGGGCAATTTACGCTACAGGTTGGTAGCAAGGAATTGCCGGAGGAGTAGGCTAGCCGTGTGATTCGGGATACACGGGCTGAGCCAGGGGCACTCGCTGAGCTATCCAGGATAGTGTCAGTCGAGTGTGGTACCGAGAAGCTAGACATGTTGCCCAGGGTAATATGGTCTGAGCTGTCTCGAGGATTGTAAGGAGGTAGCCGGGTCTACCTCGAGAGGATTCTGTTCATTTTACTTTAAACAGTTTTACTAAATTGCGTTTGAATCTACTATTCAAGTATTTCAATTAAGAACTTACTTTTCCGCACAATGATCAACTTAGGATAGAGCTATTCCTTGTTATATCCCCGCATGAAATATTTCCGTATACTCCTTCCTGTGGGAATAGCTTGTGAGTACATTCAATGTACTCACCTGGCTTGTTGATTTGGCCAGAAGAAGAAGAGGAGTACTGCTCCGACGAGGAAGATTCCGACTTTGAGGGCTAGGGCGTTTCCCCAGTCAGTTGCCTGTGAGGTTGGCATATTGATGGGTTTATCTACGTATTTCTTATATTTCCGCTGCAAGACTTTTTGAATTCGGCCAATAGGCCATATTCTGTAATAACTCTAATCGGATTGTATTGTAAAATAATCGGTAATGTATGACGACATTATCAAGTTCTTGTGGTACCGGCTACTGTTCCAGGGACCGGTACAGTAAACACAGGAGCGTTTCCGGCCTTAAAACCGGGGATGCCACAATGTCCCAACGGGACGAGTAAAACTTGGGTTTTGACTATAGCAGGGCTAAGCTTGGTTAATACCTATAACCTTATTTATTCGACGGTCGCGGACGACCGGTAGCTATACCTAGGGTTACAATGAAGGATAATCAGACCTAGGCATAGTGCAACTAACGGGTATAGCTATTTCTACATAAAATAACGATATTAAACACATAGCATGCAGAGTTCGTAAACAAAATATTCATAACTTTGCATATATGGGATTTCGACATGGTCAAGGTGGGAATGCTTGCCTGGCAGTTCCTGCTCGTGTTCCGAACGCGGGGGTGATGTCGGGTCTTCCTGACGCACGTACGTCGCTCCGTCAACTACGCGCCGAAAGAACACCGAATAAGAAACAAACAACAGCACTTCAATTAATGCAATTGCTATGCATGCTTAAGTTATGGTACGGCTTTAGGATTTAAGTCCCTGGCATGATAGTTGTTTCAGATATAAGGGCATATACACATGTGTCACATAGAATGACGATGCACAAAATTAGAGAGAAGAATACGGTTATTAGGGTTACGCGATTAAATTCACTTACCTTTACGATTTCATGGTCGCTAAGATTTTCTAGCAATATGGTGCACAGGGTGTTTGATATTTTATTAACCTGAAAGAAATACTCGTACTTGATGTATATGCAATGGAAGGAATACTTTAAATCTTACCCTATGCGAACTCATGTTGATTTTCTTTGAAACTGTTTTTGGGATGAAAAGCTTGGCCACAGCGCATGCGTATTATTTCCAGAACCACAAAAGAATAGCTTATCTCTTATTCTCTACTAATCCCCATTCTAATCAATCTCAAATGTCTAATTAATTTGGAATTGAAACCTGGGTTTACTCGAGGAATTCCAGAATAAGTTTTTGAGTACTTAGGGTGGTTTGGAGAGGCTTGGCTAGCTAATTAAATTTCCTAACCGAATAGACAGTGGGTTAATCGATTGAGCAGTGCATTAAGTGTTTCCAGTAGCTAGCTTTACGCTTTCTCTCTCAGAAAACAGACTCCAGCAGCAGCACTGCTATGGGCTTTAAAAATCTGGACCGAACAGGTCACTTGGACCAACTGAGCTCAGCTCATTTAGAGCACTCGTCCCCTACCTAAGGCTGTGGCGGCTGTTCAGATCAGGGCGCAGGAGCGAGCTGGTCGGAGCTAAGGGAGAGCTCAATCTTGCCGCAGCAACCAGATGAGGCGCGGCAGGAGAGGCTTCGGCAGCTGTATGGGAGAGAGCTCCGGGTCCTTGCCGCGGCAACCGGACCACGGCGCGGCAGAGGTGGCGCTCAACAGGGGGGGCCTGGAAGCTCGCCCCAGCAGCTGGATTGGGTGCGGCAGAGGTGCTCTGGAGTTGCTTCTTCCTCTCTTTTCTAATTCGCCCACTGAGGTTGATTGCTGGATTCAATCGGGAGCTGCTGAGTCAGTGGGAAAAGAGGGGAGCTAAGCTCGGTGGTGGAGGTAAGCTGATTTGTTCTAATTTGGTTAGGCCGGCGATGGAGTGGGTGGAGGTGGCGGTGGTGCGGCAACTTCATCGCCCGGCGAGTGTATTTATAGGGGCTCGATGTGGGGAGGAGCAGAGACAGCCGTCGACTTCCTCTGGTCTCGCCGCGGTGTCAAGTCCCGAGAAGCATCCAGCATAGAGAAACCGATGTGATTTGTGGAGGAGAGATCGAAGGGGGAAGCTGACCGGCGAGCAGTGCGGCTGCCTGGCAGGTTCGGCCGTGGCATGGGTCAGCTCAGAGACGAGCCAGGCGGTGGCGTTGCAAAACAGGGAGCTAGGGGAGGGGTGCTGTGCTCCGGGAGCTGGTACGGCGAGTTCGTCGTGTGGTGCTGGAATTGTACTGGGGAGACTAGAGCGTGCACGCAATGGGCAAGGTCGGGCCAGGGAAGAATTGATATGTCCAAGTTGTCACTCCCTTTCTACTGGAGTTGGGGAAAACAATGCCTGAGGGAACAGGGAAAATTTGGCACCGACTGGTACCTTGCACACTATGCATACGTGGAGGTCAGTGCATGCTATGACATGGAATCTAATTGTGGATGGCTGGATGTGGCAGCCAGAGGAAATGTGAGGGCTTAAGTTTGTTGATGCTGCTGGTAGAAAACCTCATGTCTCATTTGGTAACTCTCCGGTGGCAGGTTACTCACGATTTTATGCCACGGTATATTTTTGGTCTAGGTGCTCGATAGCGATTGATCCAAATTTCTAAACTATGCATGCCCATGTTTTTGTATATCTGGTCTCTAGGAAGTATAAAGATCGGCGTGGTAGATTACCTGAATTTTCGGAAATTTATTTTTATGGGTTGCCGATAAAAACTGATTTTCACCCTAGGGTTTATTTATTTCATATACGATTATTTTTGAACTGGGTCCTATTATTTTATGTCGTAATTGAGTTTAATATATAGCCAGGGTTCCACGATTTATTTCAAGATTTTCGGAGGGGCCGAGGAACGCTAGATTTCGCGCTTAGGGTTTTATCGGCTGGAGTGCGTGTGTGCGGGTTTTCGGTGTATTGAATTTGTTTAATGCAGATGCCCTAATTTACATGCGATGACATGCTCGGAAACAAGGTCAGGAAAATCTGGGCGTGACAGGTCAGATCTCAATCGACCAAGATTTTTTTTAAACTCAATTAACGAGAGGAGCAATTGGACGTTGAGTCGATGGCTTAAAAAAAATTAAGGAACGAAAAAACTAATTAGACTTACACATGGATCTTGCGAAAAAAGAAACTAATTAGAATTACGCATGGATCTTGAAGCAAGATCTATTTGATAAGGAACTTTCAGGACAAGTCAGGAGCTTTGTGTATTCATTAAAATAATCTGAAATAAGTACAAGTGTTTTGTTTTTGAGCTGGAGTGAAACCTAGACCAAAACAAACCAAATGACTGCGGATTGCTCCCAAATGAAAATGCCTCCTAATTAACGCGTGCCGCTCCGCTCTAGAAACCACTGAGTTAACCACCGACACCATCTTCTCAAGCTCCTCTCACATGCTCCACTGCCATCAAATCTTAATAGAAACAACCCCGTCCTCTCTCAAGTTGGCAATTCAACCCATGGATCCGGGTACCCATGGGTATCCGACCCGCTAAGAACGGGTATGGGTTTCGTTCTTAGCCCATGGGTAAAATCCATGGGTAACCCGATTACTCGTGGGTCGGATACGGGTATGATTTTATACCCGTGGGTTACCCATGGGTTACCCGATTAATACACTAGCAGCCCAAAGACCCCAACAGCCCAACTAGGCCCGCAGCCCGCTGCAGCCCTATCCCCAAGACCCCAACTCCCCAAGGACCAAATCCCGCAACCCTAGCAGCCGGCCATCCCCAAATCCCCAACCCCAAATCCCCAATTCACCTCCTCCCGCCCGCCTCCTCCGGTCCTCCCGCCGCCACGCCTCCTCCCGCCGCCACGCCGCCGCCGCCTCCTCCCACAGGCCACCTCCCGCCGCCGCCTCCTCCCGCCTCCTCCCGCCGCCACGCCTCCTCCCGCCGCCGCCTCCTCCCATAGGCCACCTCCCGCCGCCGCCTCCTCCCGCCGCCACGCCTCTTCCCGCCGCCACGCCGCCGCCGCCGCCACCACGCCGCCGCCGCCTCCTCCCACAGGCCACCTCCCGCCGACGCCGCCTCCTCCCCTCCTCCTCCGGCGGCGAGCGGAGCAAGGGCAGCGGCGGCCGACCACAGGCGGAGCAAGGGAGGCCAGCGGCGGCCGACCACGGGCGGACCGGCGGAGCAAGGGAGGCCGACTAGGGGCGGCGCCAACGTGGTCTAGGGTAAAGGCCCATCGTCAATTCTTCATCACTCGGCCGAATCAATCCACGAGCAGGGTTTGATTTTTGTTGATTTTCTTTACATTGCAGTGCTATTCTAATTCACTTGTAGCTTCTATTTGTTCATGTGAAGTATATGGAATAGCTCATGTGAACGTCACTTAGTAGTTCTTGTATTATTGTAGATTATTGCTGTCTTGAATGGCGTCTCCAGATAATAGCTCACAGGCAGCACAAAGCTCTTTTGTGGCTGAACATGTGAACTAAATAACTCCACAAGCATCACAAGGTACTGATGGTACATCTCAAGGTTCAGAACCACAACAAATAGATCAAGTTAGAGTTGGTAGTAAGAGGAAGCTAACCTCAGAAGTATGGAATGAATTTACTAGACAATTTGTTGCGGGCAAATGGCTAGCTGAGTGCATGTATTGTCACAAACGACTTAGTGCAGCAAGTACTAGTGGCACCTCACACTTAAATAATCATTTGAAAACTTGTCCCGCTCGGAGTGCACCATTAGGCCTAAAGCAACAAAAATTAAGGTTGTCAAAGGGTGAGGATGGGAAAGTTATTGTGGAGAATCATATTTTTGACCAAGAAGTTGCTAGGAAAGAGCTTGCATTAATGATCTGTGTTCATGAGTACCCTTTATCTATGGTTGATCATTCTGGTTTTCGAAGATTTTGTTCTTCATTGCAACCAATGTTCAAGATGGTGTCAAGAAATACTATTAGGAAGGATATATTTGGTATGCATGAATTCCAAAAGGATAAGATGGTAAAGTACTTTGCAAATTTTAAAAACCGAGTAGCCATCACTACAGACTTGTGGACCGCAGGCCATCAAAAGAGAGGCTACATGGCAGTGACGGCACATTTTATTGATGAATCTTGGAACTTAAAGAGCTTCCTTTTGAGGTAAAAATCACATTGTTGTGATTGTTGTCAAACTGAAATGTCTCTTTAACCTAATTGTTTTCTTATGTCTTAGGTTCGTTTATGTGCCATGTCCTCACACATCTGAGGTTATATGTCAAGCTCTACATGAATGTCTTGTTGATTGGCATCTCGAAAGGAAGGTATCTACAGTTACCCTGGACAACTGCACATCAAATGATAAGGCTATTGAATATTTGTCAGATAAGTTGGATTCTACATCTCTTATGTTGAAGGGTAAATTTTTGCATATGCGTTGTTGTGCACATATACTGAATCTTATTGTTAAAGATGGAATGAGTATAATGGAGAATGGCATTGGTAGGGTCCGTGATAGTGTTGCATTTTGGTCAGCCACACCTAAAAGGCATGAGAAGTTTGAAAAGATGGCACGCACTTTAAACATTGGATACACTAAAAGACTTAATCTTGATTGCAAAACTAGGTGGAATTCAACCTACACAATGTTAAGCATTGCATTGAGATACACGGAGATTTTTGAAAAGCTAAGCTCACGTGACAAACTATTTACTTGTTGTCCAACCCAAGATGATTGGAAATTTACAAAGGAACTTTGTGATAGGCTAAAAATGTTCTTTGACATCACTGAGCTATTCTCGGGCACCAAATATGTTACATCAAATCTCTTCTTTCCTAAAATATGTGGCATTCGTTTAGCAATACGGAAATGGGCTGCTAGTGACAATAACCTTGTACAAGAAATGTCCGAGGAAATGAAAAGGAAATTTGAGAAGTATTGGAAAGATGTCCATGGTCTTATGGCTGTTGCAACTGTTCTTGATCCAAGATATAAGATGCATATGCTGCAGGCTCTTTTTGGTTCTCTTTATGGATTTGAACATGCAACTAGGGAAGTTGGAAAAATTAGGAGTTTGATGGTTGATTTGCTGGAGCAATATCAAGAAGATTGTGAGGTTGTGGGTACATCAGAGATTGCTAGCACCACTGCCCAAGGTGATGGAGTAGATGAAGTGTTTGATATATTTGATCAATATATGTCCTCGCAGCCTGTTATTAGTGGTTCTCAAGTGCGGACAGAACTGGACTTATACTTGGACGAGTCCACCCTCCCTAGAACACAAGACCTAGACATCATCAATTGGTGGAAGTTTGGAGGTATCCAGTATCCTTTATTGCAAAGAATTGCTCATGATATATTGCCTATTCCTGTAACAACCGTTGTGTCGGAGTCTGCCTTTAGTACTAGCGGGAGAATACTTAGCCCACATCGTAGTCGACTTACACCAAATATGGCTGAAGCTCTTATGTGTATGCAAGCTTGGTCTCGTGCGGACATGTTAGGTAATCATTTGCTTGATCCTTGTATCTTATTTATTTATTTACTAACCATTGCTAAATTACTTTATTTCTCCATTAGGAGATAGCAATTCCAGTCTCTTTGCAGCATTTCAGACTGTTCTTGAGGATGAAGAAGAAATGATGGTACCACATTCTGCTCTTAGAACTTATTCCTTGAGGCTGCCATGATTGTTCTTTCCATTTTCGAGATTCTAATTCTTGTTCTTTTCATTTCCAGGATGAGAATGATTCTATCATTACTGAGCCGTGAGCTGCAAGGACTTCAATTGCTGCTACTAACTAATTGATTTTCTAAATTGTTGTGTTGTTATTGTGTTGTAATAATTAGACTTGCAAGCTGGAGCATGGGAGCTCCTAATTCATATGCATGGGACCTGATTTGTGAATTGTGCTGTGCTAAACTACTATTCCTTTTACTGCATTTGTAGTGTTGAACTTGTGAGCTGTTGGAGTGTTGGACCTGATTTGTGAATTGTGATGTGCTAAACTGCTATTCCTTTTCAACTTTAATTCCTTTCAATTACTGTGTGTTAAGTAAAGTTGATTCTTGAGTGTGCTGTGTAATTTGTAACTAGTGACTTGAGTGTGCTGATGTGTTGTAGACTTGTAGTTTTTTAATGCAATTATAAGATTTTGTTCGACCCGATGGGTATGGGTACCCGTCGGGTATGGGTATGGGTATAGTCTTGGACCCATGGGTTTTTTCGTGGGTGGGTCGCGGGTATACTCATGGGTTTAGGTATGGGTTTGGTAAGAGTCAACCCGACAAAACCCGACCCGATTGCCACCTTTAGTCCTCTCCCACACCCACAGCAAGCACTTCGGCACGCACGATACCTGCATACACGAACAAAAGGGCTTGACGAATATCATAGACAACGACTCAAATAACGAATATTACGCGATGATGATATCGACTGCACGCAGCCAAAACCATGGTGGTGGAGACGATCAACCATTGACAACAATTGCAGCTTTCCCCTTCCCTCGGCTTTTCTTACTGACCTTCTTAACATTCTTGACAAGGTCTGAGACGCCAAAGGCCCATTGAACATTCTAATATAGTCCTCACGCATTTTATCGGTGAACTTGGCTTTTGGTGCTCCGCTGGACAATCATGTTGATCAAAATTTAAGAAAATCTTAGTCTAAGAAAAAGTATTGTGCACTTTCTTTCCTAGCATTATCTACTCCATGAGATTGTTTACTATTTGCATGGACATGCAAAGATGCAACCCATGCCTCCCCTCTGCTGTTAGTAAATTGGAAAAGCCACTAGAAAATGGCCTTACCACCTTTGTCCCATCGACATGTGGCTGCCGCAGCGGGCCCACATGTTCATTGTGACATGGAATGCCAAATATCCAATTGCCATTCCTTATTTGAACGTGAGTATGTGAACTCCCACTTCTGTGAATAGATAAACCGTGATGATCAGCTTCACTATCAGAGTTTCAATCGGTTGTCTAATTGTACTTAACAATCTCCTTATTTGACCTGGTCAAATCCCAGCGTCACGCGAGCACATGCGCCTTCCCGCCATTCTCGGCTGCCTATTCTGGGAAAGGCTCCTTCCCCGGCGAAGAAACAGAGCCCCAAGAAACCAAAACCACCCCGGCCACCATCCATCGCAACCTTGGGCACGCGCGTCCCACACGCCGGCCTCCCCGCCCGGCCTCCTCACGCCGCCATGGCCCCCTCTCCCCACCACCTCCTCCTCCTCCTCCTCGTCATCATCGCCGCCGCTGCCGTCCTCTCGGCAGCCACCGGCCAGACAATGACGGAGGCCGAGGCGCTGATACACCTCAAGAAGTCCTTCTCCAACTCGTCCTCGCTCTCGTCGTGGCTCATCACCAACAACGACGGCAGCAAGTCCCCGTGCGCGGCCGGCTCGCACGAGTGGCACGGCGTGGTGTGCAGCCACGGCAAGGTCACGGGCCTCCGCCTGAGCGGCCTCCAGCTCGGCGGCACCATCGACGTCGACGCGCTCTCCAGCTTCGGCAGCCTCAGGTCCGTCTCCTTCGCCAGCAACAACTTCTCCGGCCCGCTCCCCAGCTTCCACCGCCTCACCGCACTCAAGTCGATGTACCTCTCCGACAACAAGCTCTCCGGCAGCATCCCGGAGGACTTCTTCCCAAACCTCAGCCACCTCAAGAAGCTCTGGCTCGACGGCAACGAGCTCTCCGGCCCCGTCCCGGCGTCCATCTCCCAGGCCACGTCGCTCATCGAGCTTCACCTCGAGCGCAACGCCTTCTCCGGGACGCTCCCTGCCGTGCCGCCCCCGGGGCTAAAGTCCTTCGACGTCTCGGACAACGACCTCGACGGTGTAATCCCGGAGGCATTCCGGAAGTTCGACGCCGGCGGGTTCCGCAGGAACCAGTACCTCTGCTACGTGCCCAGCCCTGACAAGCCGTGCAAGCACCCGGAGATCACGCCCAACTCGTCCAAGCGTGTCGTCATGGTGTTCGCCACGCTGCTCGTCTCCGTCGTCATGATTGCCATCGCCCTCCACGCGTGCAGCGGCCAGCCGGGCCGCGTCCGCGACTTCGACTCCACCTACGGCGGCAAGGCCGACATGGAGGAGATGCCGCCCGTGTACATGGTCAAGCAAGAATCGTCGACAACGCAGAAGCTGAGCACCTCGTGGCTCGGGAGGAGGACGGGATCGTCGCATGGGGGGCACCGGCGGACGGCCTCCGCAGCGAAGGTGGACGACATGAGCACAGCGGGGGCCGGGGACCTCATCATCGTGAACGATTGCAAGGGCGTGTTCGGGCTGACGGACCTGATGAAGGCGGCGGCGGAGGTTATCGGGAGCGGCGGGCTCGGGTCGTACAAGGCGGTGATGGCCAACGGCGTGGCCGTGGTGGTGAAGCGCGCGCGCGACATGAACCGCGCGACCAAGGACGCATTCGAGGCCGAGATGAAGCGCCTCGGCGCGATGCGCCACGCCAACCTGCTGCCGCCGCTCGCGTACCACTACCGCAGGAACGAGAAGCTCCTCGTCTACGAGTACATCCCCAAGGGCAGCCTACTCTACGTCCTCCACGGCGACCGGGGCATGGACTACGCCGCGCTGGACTGGCCGATGCGGCTCAAGGTGGCCGTCGGCGTCGCGCGCGGCACGGCGTTCCTCCACGCGGAGCTCGACGGACACGAGGTGCCCCACGGCAACCTCAAGTCGGCCAACGTCCTCCTCGCACCCGACTTCGAGCCGCTCCTCGTCGACTTCGGCTTCTCCGGCCTCATCACCTACACGCAGTCACCGAACTCCATGTTCGCGCGCCGCGCGCCCGAGTGCGTCGCCGGCCACCCGGTGAGCGCTAAGGCCGACGTCTACTGCCTCGGCATCGTCCTCCTCGAGCTCCTCACCGGCAAATTCCCGTCACAGTATCTCCACAACGCCAAGGGAGGCACGGACCTCGTCATGTGGGCGACGTCGGCGCTCGCCGACGGCTACGAGCGGGACCTATTCGACCCGGCCATCGTGACGGCGTGGAAGTTCGCCCTGCCGGACATGAAGCGGCTCATGCAGGTCGCGGTGGAGTGCGTCGAGATGGACCCGGAGAAGCGGCCGGACATGAAAGAGGCCGCGGCGAGGGTGGAGGAGGTGGTGGCCGCGTCGCTAGCCACGGTGAGGGAGAGGCAGGAGGCGGGCGGCGAGGGGAGCGCGCGGCCAGGAGACGCGGCCAGCAGAAGCTCGCACGCCGCGTACGTGCGAGACGGGTCCATCCAGCGGATAACAAGTGTCAGCGAGCAGTCGTCGCGGCGAGGCAGCAATGATAACTCGTACGGCATCTCGTGAGACGGCCGCGGGGCAGCGAGATAGCCGGACTCAAATTTTGTAAGTCAATGTCATTGGTGTTTTTTTCTTCTGTCAGTTCTACTCGTGTAAGAAATTTAAACTTTAATTTTGATCAACAATTAAATTAATAATTTTTTAGTTATATAACACAAAACTGATATTATTGGATTCATATTCAAACATATTTTCAAATGGTATCATTTTTGTGTAATACTATTGGTTTAATCGTCGATCAAAGTTGAATCTTAAATTCTATACACGCCTTACATTTGTGGACGGACAGAGTACTAGTTATGTTGTGTATTTGTAAATAGGTAGTAATCAGTGTATTTGCGTGGCTAGATTTACCATATATTACCATTTTTTAGTATTTCTATCATCTGATTTTATTTACAGCTGTGTTAGTTTTGATATGTCATTCGATATATAGAAAATTGTAGCCAAAACTATGTTTTAAGAAAATATGATTAGAGTTTTGTATAAATCTTTCTATTAAATGTATTAGATTATTAGCCTTGAAAATATTATTTTAGTAGTAAATTTTATTTAATCATGTATATTGTTTCTCTCTCTTTTTTGTGTTTCTTTTCAATTCTTTAGTGTCGATAAATAATTAGATAGCATGATAAGGAAACTATTGTTTGGTAGTGAACCGATGCATTGAGGTCCGTAGCATGCCATGTAAAACTATATACTTCCGTACCAATCTCCAGCCTTGCCTCTTTCACTCTCCTCACCTCTAAGTGTATCGTTTTGTCAATAATTTTTCAAGGTTTTTTCACCAAAAATTAAATCTAAACATGATGGCTCTTACCCAAATCTTTTATTATCTTTCACCTCCCGCCTCATCACTTGTCGTATTGTAGTTGCATTATTTGATTAGTATAATATCATACCACCAAATGTTTACATACATGCTCATCTTACTTTCCTCTACCGTACGTCCATCTCATCGATGGCAACATCAAAGCAAATTTCCTCGTCATTCTCGAGCCCACTCCTGACTAAACTTATGATGACCTTATATCTTATAGCGCTCAATCATTGTGTCCAGCTTCTACTCTTGGACTCACGTGCATTAGAGTGACCTAGATGGTCATGATACTAAGCTCCTTCATGAGAACCTAAGTCCTAGTCATTCCTTTACCGCCTCATAATCAAACTGTTTCATTTCTCTGAAAACATTATCTAGGTGTGTATCACAATCAGTCTCACCTTGCTACATCCCACCACCATTTGTTTCACAAATCTCCTTTGAAGCATTATTCCATAATATCTTGTTATCGTGTCATGACTTACCTCATAACCTCAACGGCAATGTATTCATCACTGTATATTCATCAAAAATTGATAAAATATTTTCCTCATTCTCGTCATAGATTGTCCTTCCTAATCGTATCCATGTCATTTTGCGTTGACTCCCATATATATTTTTTACCACAATTGGAACGACTAATAACATACTTGATGTGATTTTCTTATCTAGCATATTCCGCTCGTCTCTGTTCTACTCTTGTCGACCCATTTTTTTCCTATACTACCAAATCCATACATATTGATATATCTAATATATGCTTCCTCTTTGCCTATTGGTAGAAGCAGCTCATACACATTGATACATATGATGTTTGTTACGTTGACATTAGTTCTCTATCGCTACATATTGCATGCTATCAATACGGAAATCAAATTGCTAATTTTATTTTTGTTTGATTCCGCATTACAGTTTTAGGTTAAATTTCGTACATAAATCCAATCGGTAATTTTCATTTAAAATTAGTTCTGAAATTTAGCTATTTATGAAAATATTATTGTATTCTTTATCTACCTAATATAAATCTAACTGCTAATTTACATTTTTTATTTTAACTCTTATTTTTTATTCTAGTTTTAGGGTAAATTTCATATATAAATTCAACCGACAATTTTCATTTAAAATTAATTCCGAATTTATATATTTAAGGAAATATGGTTGTATTCTTTATCCACCTAATATATAAATCCAACTGCCAATTCATATATAAAATTAGTGGTGAAATTTAATTTAGCGAAGTAGAGTTGTAGTCTTTATCCATCTAATAAGAGTTGTATGTACTATGGATTAATATAAACAATCTACTCATTTACACTATCATAATCTGAACCCACCATGATGAACGATGCAGATATTATAGCTTATGTCAATAAACGTGGTGACTTTTTTTATCATCTTAATAATATAATAGATATAACTCCAAAAGTGAGCAATCGAAATATAGAAGTGGATATTGTACAGATGCACTTCCATTTTTCAATTAGTCAGAACATTTATCACATATTCACAAAATAAAGATACATTCACTAAAGTAATACAAAAGATTGTCAGAACATTTGCAGTACATTGTTAAATGTATCTTACTAAATTTCGCCTTCTCTAACAGCGCTTGCCTTCTCTATCATGTAGGCTGCGGAGAGATGGTGATTCTGCAGCGAAAATAGAACACGCGAATATGACCATCAATACACAAAGCACAAGGGATGGTAGGAGAGGAAGGAAATACATTGTGCATAAGGAGGAGAAATAGGGGGGCATTCCTGATACCAAGGGAAGACACCGTAGGATCCAACAGTTTTAATTGTTCCTTTGATGTTAATTGTACCTGTATGTATGGATGGATGGTTATAATCTGACTCCATGTGTAGGATGGGTTGCATGTAAGTTTCTTAATTTGTTTACTTAATATTTTTGCACCTTGATTGATGTCATTTTCATGATGCGTTTGACCTTGCATGTTGTAAGAACGGAATAGCGTCATTTACCTCGACAATTGTAGCTCTTGTCGCATACATGGGAAGTGTGTGTGCCCTGAAATCAGTCTCATGGTCCATTGATCCCTGCTGTAGCTTTGGGTGCATTCAGCAAGTTCATGTACTTCATCATCCCCTCTGCACTGCGTCCACACCTTTCTCACCAAATCGTCTTCTCAGAAGCCATACCATAACTCAGCAGTGTTCAATTTGCTTCTGAAACTGAGAACCAGCTGCGAGCGGCAAAGTTCCTGACATTGCTGCTGTCAAGCCTCTCTCTCAACACCTCCTTTTCACGCCATTGACATTGTTCAGCATACATGTTCGACAGCAAAACATAAGGCCCATACTTCCATGGCTCTAATTCCATGACCTTCCCTGCTGACCTCTTCCGCAGCTCTATTTCTCCATGTAAACCGCAAGCACGCAGAAGTGACTCCCATGCAAATGAATCCATTTCCAATCCCATAGCTATAATTAATGTCTCTGCTTCTTTTAGTCTCCCGGCGTGTCCTAGTAGATCAACCAAGCATGCGCAATGCTCTCTCTGTGGCTTGACATCATGATCCTCAACCAGGGAGCGGAAAATCGTAAGCCCTTCATCCCACAAGACCTCCTTGGCTACAGGCAGAAAGGACTGTGAGAAATGTGATGATATCTGGCCTAAACCCTCCATGAATCATTTGGGTAAAGCATTTAACAGCGTTCCTGGCCTCGCCGTGACGCCCGAAGCCAACAATCATAGCTGTCCATGACACCACATCGTACACCGGCATCATGTCAAACACAAACTGAGCATCCGATGAGCTGCCACACTTGAAGTACATGTCAAGGAGGGCGTTCTCGACAATTGTATCCATGCAAAACTCCGTCTTCATGAGCCGACAATGCACCATCTTTCCATGCTCAAGACTTGCAAGAACACCAAATGCAGAGAGCACGCTAGTGAAGGAGTAGTCATTCTCCCTTCCCCAGCCCTCACCATTTCTTTATATAAGCGCACCGCTTCGACAGCAAGGCCATTCTGCACCAACCCGGCAATCATTGCTGTCCAAGTGATTATGCTCGGCTCTGAGATCCTGTCAAAGACTTTGACAGCTGAATTCATCCCCACGCCACATTTCAGGTACATCGTGATAAGAGCATTGCAGGTGGCCGTCTCCGAGTCAAAGCCAACCTTCCATGCACACGCATGGAGCTGCACGCCGAGGCCCAGATCCTCCTCTCGTGAGCACGCCTTCAAGATGCTCGCCAGCGTGAAGCCGTCCGCAACGCCTCCAGCCCTGCGCATCCTCGACAGCACCTCCACAGCACGCCGCAGGCTCCCACCCCGCGTGCACGCATCGATCATGACATTCCAGCACACGACGTCCGGCTCGGTGATATCCCCAAACACGCCTTCAATGGCGCCCGTGTCCCCACACCGCTCGTACGCGCGCACCAGTGCGCTCCCCACGAACGCATTCGAGCAGAGCCCGAGCCGCACCGCGTGGGAGTGCAACTGCCGGACGAAGCCGCGACTCGCCGCGTCGCCGCCGTGCGGCAGCGCGAGGAGGGCCGAGAGGGTGGTCCCGTCGGCCTCACGCCACCGTCCTCGCGGAGCATCCGCGAGTACGCGTGCGCGCGCGGGGCGGCCGAGCGGCAGAGGCGCACGATGAGGGTGTTGTACGAGACGGCGTCCCGCTCGGGCATTGCTTCGAACAGCCTGTGGGCGAGGCCGGGCGGGCCGCTGCGGGAGAAGAGGTCGAGCAGTTTGTTCCATTGGTAGGTGGAGGAGGCTTCGAGCCTTAGAACGCGCGCGGCGGTGGCGAAGAGGGAGTGGTCGCGGGCGTCGGTGGAGGCGCGCGGCGGCGGGTGGCTTCTGATTCTGGAGTGGGCACCTCTCGCCAGCGTCTGGCCTCCCATGAGAAAAGCACAGGGTCCTGTAGCAAGCGGACACTGGATTTTTATTTTTCGGCAGTTGGCGCCGGTTGATCTACAACGTGGAGTGAGATTTAACCAACCTTTTGGCAATGGCACCAAGATGCGAAGGAGGAAGAAGCAATGAAAGTCAATAGCAACTCTACTTCTCACCTGCACAATTGTTACGACAGAACTAAACACAGCTTCTGGAACGGGAATTCAACTGCAAATAGAGCATCCGTACCTGAGAAGAACATCTGGACTTCGACAGCTGAACTCATCCCGTAGACTCCGAAGGCAATGCAAAGGAGTGCATGCCATATTATACGATCTGGACAATGATATACCACAACATCCTGCATTACCAGTTCACCACACTATCAAAATGAAGCATCTGTTAGACAAATACTACAAAGCAGCCTTTTTCTACCAATTTGGATTTATGCATCAAACACAAATATACGAATCGATATTTAAAAAGCTTACTTCAAATATGGCATGAATAAGGCATTGTTTTGCACGATGATGTCATGCTTAGTGAAATATGCTATCCCCATCATTTGTTCAACGCTGCAAAGAAATGATAGAAATACAAAAGTACTGTATAAAATCATAAAGTTGTAGGTTGGAAATTGCAGAAGAGGAGATGATAGAACAATCATTTACGAGTATGAGTTTGCTACTCAACTGTGATCGATAAACCTTGAAGAAAATGCATCCCATCTTCTGTTCGATGAGACTACGTACCGTGACCAATGAACATCACAGTAATGTCAACGTTCATTTTCCTTTTCTCCTTGTTAAGAAATATTCATGTAAACCCTACTTCAAAAGCTCGCATGCTTTGTTCTCTAACAAATTTTGTTCTCCGTTGACCTGTTTTAGATCATCTTGATATGACAAGACCCTGCTTTTTAATTTTCTCCAGTTTTTCTTTCCTTCCTTGTATATCAGCTTTAATAACTACTTCCCTGCTTTCTTCTGATAACAGAGCTAACCTGGAAAACTTCTTTGGCCATACTTCCCCAAGTTGCTCATGTACATCTTTAAATGTAGATGCAAGACCAGCTCTCATGAAATATCCGTCAGTGAGCTTCATTGAGTTCATTTCGGGAAGAGCTGGAGCATCTTTCAACTCAAGGTCCAAGCAGAATGGAGAATCTTTCAGCCACATCTTAAGAGAGTAAGCCTTCACCACAAAGCGACTTGACCGAGTTTTACATGGCAAGAAAGGGGAGCCCATTTCCAAAAGGTAAGCTCTGATGGTTTTACACAAGGATACCATGTTATATTCCCTCTCCCCTGTGACAAGTACAACAGATTTAGGGATTCTGGTGAAGCCTGCAGTGAAGCATCCTGCATTACAAATGGAGTAGATCAGGTGGCATGTTAATAAACAAATGAAAGAGTTAATTGAAGCAACAAAAGCTTAACCAATTCAAATAAAAGACTGGCTATGTTAGGAGTTTAGGACTAAGGCAAACTGGATAAAGGTAAAATTCTAGTGTAACTGTTATGGTGGTCTTCAGGGGAATATTATGAGTTGTTTTGGTGGCTTTCAATTAAATGTGTGCCCTCAATCAGTAATAACTAATAATGATTAAAAAAACTAAGTTTGCAGCGAGAGCTTCTAGGCTAGAACAAAGAAAGGAAACAGTTTGTCATGTTATTGTCATGAACACATGCAAAATTATATAAAATGTCAAGTTAGAAATGGAAATCATCAGTGCTAGAGGCTAGTGCATGGGCACAAAAAACTGAGATAAATAACCAGCGTTCAACCTCTCTTTTTTCCTTAACTCTGGTCATTTCATAATTCATAATTTATAGTTCATATGACCACCACTAAAGAGAATACCAAAACCCCACCATTAGGGCATAAAATAGACACATGCAAATTTAGTGAATCTGTCAAACTAGTAAGATTGTCAGGGTGTCCAATTAACTTACTTTCCATAGTCATGACAATGGTAACACAACAATACATTAGAACTAAAGCTGATGAACAAATGTTACTATTGTCCAAGACATACCAAACGCCTCTGAAAATTGGTGTCGTTTTCTACATATGAAATTAATGCAAGATAGAATTAAAATGATATTATCTTGAGAACCTACTTGCATGTGATCGTGCCACAATGTTAGAGCGATAAGTGCAGCCCCAGCAGACAACTTCTGGAAGTCAGCTCCCCTATCTTTTCCTATCACCCTGAGCCTCATTCACCAAAAATTAATTAATTGATACAGCAGGAAATTTTTTAATATTACCACTTTGGAGTTTTCCCATACATGTAAGTTGTAATCATAAAGTTATTAGATCCAGTCATCCAGCAGTTCAGAAATAATTTATACCCATAAACAAAACATACGGAGAAATGAAAAAATATCCACAATATAAGGCCTACTGTCATCAACAACCTCGAAAACGGATAAAACGAAAAAAGGAATATCAAGCCTTATTATTTCAACATCTCAACTTTCATAGCATTGGGCATACAAAAGCAGGATCTATTAGCAGACTGACTCTTTGAGATGAAGCCTAGTGTCATATTGCTAGCCTCTCTTGGGACAGCTGACACCCAACATATTTAAGAGAACTTAACTGTTTGTTAATAGATATTTTAAACCAACTCTTAGATGTTCAGGCGAAAGATTTAAAATATTACTAGGCTGTCTTGTACTTCTTTTTGCAACACTTTTTGTAAAGATGTCTGTGATTCGCTATCTATAATTATATCTCGTCTTCTTTTTGTGTGTGTATCTGAACCATAACTATCAGTGTGTGATACCCATATTCTGGTTAAGGAATGCAAATGTAGATGCACATGAAATGCAGATTTGAACCCATAAAGTCAATGACAGCTTCTAATGAAAATGTTCAGAGTTCAGAGTGAGATTGCTGTAAATACCGAAAGACATTATGATGGTATATGCTTCTCTTGTCTGCCAATTGGAAAATGTATGAAGCAGTTGCTCGACGTTCAAATGCCCACAACAGGTCTTCTAGTGCATTTACAAAGTTCAGAGTAGCAGTATCTTCTAGTGCCTCAAGTTCTTCTAGGAAGTTGTCAACATCAGTTAACAGAGATGAAGTCCTCTCAGTCAGGAGCTTGCAAAAGATGTAAGAAACTTATAGGCAAAGATCTCAACGTAGATGAAAAAAGATTATAGTATGTGAAGTATGTTCCATCTTTTTGAACAGAGTTAAGTATGGCATCGACCTAATGGGAAGGTCAAATCCACAATCCTGTAAAGAGTTTAGGAGAAGAATGGCATCATCATTTCGCTCGCACAAACTAGCAGCCCTAATGAAACATGTCCAAACTTGATGATCTGGTTTTACACCATCTGTTTTCATTTTCAACAACTTTGTGATTCCAAGATTGTACTATATGCATAGCAGCAATTGTTGGTTCAATGCCATCCTCTTTCATTCTTGCTAGTAATTGCTCGGCTTTGGAATGGTTGCAAGCATCCCTGTATATTTTCATCATCATGTGATATATAGATCAATTTAATCGGTAATCCTTTGATCTCATTTCTCCAAAAGCAGTTCAGCTAGCTCCCAGAGTTTCACTTTTCCAGATGCAGCAAGCAAGTTTTTGTAACATCAGACCTCGTTTGCCCATTTCATTCAAGAGAGCAAAACCTTCTTCATGCCTCAAATTTCTACTGTACATGACTTTCATTGTATTATATGTATCCTCATCAGGCGCTAAGCCAGCTTCCAGAATACTATGGTATACTTCTAATGTCCTGTCAAAGTTTCAATTCCCAGTATACATCAAAAGAAGGGTATTAAGTATGGCTATATCTGGCTTGAATCCTGCTACTTCCGTCTCTGCAACCATCAACTCAACATCCCTGAATCGTTTATTACGGCAGAGCAAGGAAACCATACTTCTGTAGATGTGCATATTTGGCAAATATCTGGCTTCCTTCATTCCATTATATATTTTCATTACTTCAAATACATCCCCAGCTTTCGCAAAAGCTTCAAGCATAATACTGTGCTTTTGCTGATCTTGAAACCTAGATCTTGAAGTTGCAGAACAATCACATACAACTCGTCCAACCTGCCATCAATAATCAATTCTCTCATCGTTCCATTAACTGAATCAACAGTTGGTAGAGTGCCCTTTTTAATCATAATGTCAAAGACTGCCCTTGCCTGCTCATAAAGGCCACTCACAGCATATGCATATATCAAAGCATTCCAAATCCTTCTATCAAGACCTGACTCTTGCTTCAGTCCTTTCACGAAATTTTCTGCTTGCTGCCAGAGTTTTATCCTCCAATATGCTTCAATTATAGTTACTCTAGATGAAAGAATGTTTAGCGAAATACCAGACTGTACAGCTTCATCCATCAACTGGTGAGCTGTTTCTGGGAAGCCAATTTACAGTATGTAGAGGCCATACTCTCATATATCTTTCTGGAAGGGTCTATACCAATAAACTGCATATCGCAGAACCCTTGACAAGCTTCAGGAAAGAACTCAGCCTCCTCAAGGCATGTAATCAAGTTACAATCTCGGCCAAAAGATCCCCATTTTAACATCTGCATACTGCTGTACTCTTGGATGGCAGCAACTATCGTCTGGTTTTTGCATAGAAGCATGATGGAACATTCAGATATTAAGTTATGGGAACTGGGGACATGCTCTTGGATGCATTGAAGCAAAGAGAGGCCTTCTTCATGCTTTCGCATTGTTTCATATGCATCCAAAATGGCCAGTAAACTCTTTACCGTCAGGCTCATGTCCTTGTAGGCATGCCTTCTTTAACAGCTTAGCACCCTGAGAAATGCACTCCGCCTTGATTTGTATACTAGGTACTAGCAGCGGATTCATTTGACAAACTACTTCCATGTCTTGTATAAATCCTTCAATCTCCTCATATTCATTTCCTTTTGCAAGTGCAGCAAGCATGACCGGGTACAAGCCATCATCAGGCCTATAACCATCCTTCATCATTGCCCAATACAGAACCATCAGTTTTCTCATCTCACCAGACCTTGCGATAATGTCCAGCATAACCAAATAGGCTAAACGATCAGGTTTGACACCTGATGCGACCATATGATCAAATGTCCGCTCCGCCTCTTCCCGACTCCCACCTTTGGCGTATGCACATATGAAAACACTGAAAGTTACCTGAGTTGGCTTTAATCCTGCATCTGATATCTCCTCCAGCACCTTCCCTGCATCAGAAATCCTATCCATCTTCCCCAAAGAATCAATCAAGACAGTATAAGTCACAGCATCTGGAGTGCAGCCTATAGCCCTCATCTCATCATACAAACCAAGTGCCATGTCAAGCCTGCCCATCTTTCCATACATATGAATCATGGTATTGTAAGTTATTCCATCCTCCTTAAACCCAGCCTTAACCAATTCCTCACACACGCGCTCCACGGTGTCGACATCCCCTTCCTTAGCAAAAGCATAAAGGAGAGAATTATAAGTGACTGCGTCTGGCTTAAAACCCTTTTCTACCAGCTCCCTAAACATCCGGTCAGCCTCCTGTGCGTTCCCACACCGACCATGCACCGACACCATGGCATTGTAAGTCCACAAATCTGGCCGACACTCTGAAGCCTTCATCTATTCAAACACTCCCACTGCATCGTCCAAATTGGAACCTTGAGAGCAAGCACTGATGAGGGTGTTGTAAGTGATAAAATCCGGCCTCAGCCCAGCTTGCCGGACTTCACGTAGAAGATCAAAGGCGGCGCCAGGGGCTAAACACCCAGACTTGGCCCTGGCATTAATCAGAGTATTAAAAAGCTAACTAGGTCAGGTTCGATGCCCTGGTCGCGCATTGCGTCAAGCAGCTGCTGTACGTCGTCGAAACGGCCGGAGCGAGCGTAGACACCCATCAAGGCCTTGATCACCTGCACGGCACCCTCCCCGGCGAAGCGGAGGAAGACCTCCTTCGCGAGCGCGGCCGAGAACTCCAAGGACGACGGCGACGACACGGGGACCCGGGGCACGGGTACCACTCGCCACGAGCCACTCGAAGGCGTCGAGCGCACGCCGCCAGGAATGCGCGCCCACGGCGCGCACGACGTTGGCGAGCGCGTCAGGCCCGACCCAGGCGTCGTCGAGCACGTCCGCGACGGGCGCGCCGGGGGGGCAGCGCCAGGACGCTGTCCGCCAGGCCAGCTTCTTCACCCTCCCGCGGTGGGCCCGCATGTCCAGCGGCTCGACGGGGACGGCCGCGGAAGCGGAGTCCTCCGCGGGCTCCTCCTGCTCCCTCCTGACGGGAGCGGCGGCGGGGAAGCTGGGCGCGGGGAGGTGCGGGAAGCGGAGGTGAGGCCAGCGGACGGAAGGGTCAGCGAGGGGGCAGTCGAAGTCGTCGCTCGCAGAGGACGCCGCGGCGGCGGACGTGGCGCGGCGGAGATGGGGCGTGGAGGGAGAAGAGGAGGGGAAGGAGAAGGGTTGGGAGGAGACGGCCATGAGAGGCATCAGGCGCGCATGGAGGTGGAGGTGGAGTTGCAGGTGTGGCGGCCGCGGGCGCCAATGGCCGGAGGTGGCGGGCGTGGAACGCCCTCTCCACTGGAAGCGACAACGTTGGGAGTTTGAGCGCGTAATCGAGAAGATATTTGGGTCCGCGGTCCAACTGAGCCCTGAATTTTTTTTAAATATTATTTTTCCATAAATCTGCATTCAAATTTTTTCAAAAATGGCATATGGTTGGCTATCCAGTTGCCGAAAAGTACAAATCGGCCGCCGGCGGGCCGAGAACTGAGCAATCGGCCGCCTGTTGGCCGAAAAGAACTAATCGACACAACTGGTTTTGGCGCCAGGCACATGGGCCAGTGGCCGACATGTACTTAATCAGCAAGCCAGTGGCCGACAAGGCCCTAATCGCCTGGTAGCTGGCCAACTTGGCCCCCGTGAAGCTTGTCGGCCAATTGCTGGCCGAGGCGTCTCAGCTGCCCTATTTATTCACCCCTAGACCTCTCTCTATATCCCACCCACCGATGAACAGAGTAGACCAAGCAAGTAGATAGAGAGGAGAGGGGTTCGGGAGCAAGGGAAGAGAGAGGACAGTAGGGTTTGGGAGGCGAGGCGGGAGAGGGATCTCGGCAGCGGGGCTCGTGTGAGGTAAATATTTGCGTAAATTTTTGTTTAGTTTTCTGGATGTAGTAACTATGCCCAAATTACAAAATGGTAGGAATGGCTTTATCTGGTTCAGACGACATGCCGATGGAGAAGTTGCATGTCGATGTGCCGAACGGAGTCGAGGTTTCCCCTCTGCTGGTGCCAAGATTCGTGCAAACTAATGAAGTCAAGAGAGATATTGTACCTCTTCGAAAGAAGGTTCTTCATGTGTGTTAACTACGATGAAGAACCAGCGAAGATTGGTGCCCGCACAGAGTGTCCTGCATTCGTAACACGATGCAATACAATGCTAACACTCATTTGCTGCAGTCTCCACCCATTATATGTGATTACATACAGTGGCTGGACAGTATGCAATCGAAAGAGGATGAAGAGCAACTCATGCGTGAGGTTTATTTTAGGTGAGATTACGCTCTGCAACGTATGCACGAGGCAGAGGAGGCGGAGAAGCAAAAGTGTTGGCAGGAGGAGCAATGCAAGGAAAAGAAGGAGGCCGAACATCGAGCTGCGGAGGCACGTGAGGCTGAAAAGGCGAGAAAGCGCGAGACCGCACGTCGCGCGAAGGAAGAAGGAGAGGAAGCTTACGCTCGTCGTATGAGGAAGGGAAAATATCCGAAAGGCCCCGAGTAGTTATTACTATGTTCTATTATCTTAGTTGTTATATTATTAGGTTGTTCAATTTTATGATTGTATGATGCGAATATTATCGCACCGTCTACCACATCTATACTGATAATAGTGTATCGTAATCGTACTCTATATTTCGATGAAATAAACTAAGTGTTCCATGAAATATAGTAAAACTAAGATACATAAAATCCAAAAGGAGACGGTCCTAACGATTCGTAATAACTAATTCTGCTAGTCTCCCTGTCCACGTCCTCGATGCACCACTCTCTGTGGCCTCTTGCGGAAGTCTGAGTACGTTAATTGTCTCAGCGGAACAATCGTACGGCGACCTCTACCATGCAAGGGCTCATCTAGCTGAGGGGCTGTAGGTTGGGTGTCCTGCATAGGTGGCGGCGGCGAAGAGGGAGTAAGATAACCTCCTCCCAATGCAGAACTGTCAGCGGGGTCGAACTGAGTGTTTAGGAAGTATCGGGACGGGTTGTTCGAATCTCCTCCTCCCTGTGACACAGGAACAAAACCTGTGCAACATTAGTTCATGATTTTGCGAATAAATGTGGAATCTATTACACAAGCAAGAAAAAAAGTGTACCAGGTGTCGGAATCATGGACGGAATCTATGTGGGGGTGCGCTAAGAGCACGACAGCATGTCCCAGGGAAAGACCTACCTGACCTCCTGCTGCAGCGCCTGCCAGGACGACCCACCTGCCTATGAAGGACCTGGGGGACGAGGCTGATGCGCGGACGACCTTCGAGGGAGGTGTGCTCCACGTCGTCTGTGCAGATCGGCTACATCTGACGCCCATGTGCACGAAAGAGCGTCAAGCAAATTGTAGCACAACTCCTCAGAACGGGACCATGCAGTGGAGTCCTTTCTTGTCCTAAGTGAAGAGCTCGAACTCGTAAGTGCGGTCGTGATGTGCTCGTGCAGGGTGCGTGCCACCTCACTCTACACGTACATAAGTAGTCAGAAACGAAAATAGTGGATAACATCGATTTTCAAACACGTAGTAGAACATACCGCATTGGCCCTCAAACGGGCACTAGCGAGTGGTACAAATCTGTGGTCTGGGCAGGCTGGATCTCCTGATGCTCCATGCGAGGTAGAAGAAAAATGTAAGTATGACCAACGTACCACTGAAGGTAAGCCCGATGGGCCTGAAGGTTGAAGGCCCTAGCCTCGTCCCAACGGTCTGCCGTAGCCTCCTCCCAAGCTTGAACATAAGGGTGCAGGAGCTGTGTCTACTCTTGTGCGCTAAAACACCCCCCTATGAGACCACCTACAAAAAACATACATAAGAATGCTTTACATATGTAAGTAATTTGGTTGATTCTATAATAGCTAGGTAAATGGGACGTATCCGTGCGTGCCACGATCCACACAAACTGTGTGCGAGGGTGGTCCATCCTGGTGTAGGCCAAACTGTCGCATCACACGATGCACATCATTTTTAGTCTTCAATGAAGATGTCCTGGTTGTTACTGTCCACCCCAATAGCAATAAGGATTTGTCCCCTATACTTGACTGTTAAGAATATACCATCAACACATAGCACAGGTCGATAGTGGTTGAAAGCTTCAATGCAAGCTCCGAAGAAGAAAAAAACCCGGTTCATCTCTTTAAATCCGGGTGACTCGGATGACAAAGTGTACTTAATGTCCACATACGTGCCGGGTTCCTGGCTTGTAGTGTCCACAGCAGGTAAGAGAGGTTGTGATATGAATCTTTAAAATTCTCAAATCGCATGTCCATAGCCTTCTGTTTAGCTCTCCATACCTTTCCATAGCTGATTGAGAACTGGTACTTGTTCTTTATTGCTACTTGAATATGCTTCACTTCTACATCCTTCTTCTCCACTATCTCGGCAAACATCAGTCTTGCAATTATGCTTGAAGTCATGTTACGATGCTCTGTGAGCATGTTGGATCGAACACAGTTATGAAGCACTACTCTATTAACAATCCAATTTACTTCGTACTTAGGACGTGAGCATGCACAGAGCAAGGACAACCATTAGTGCTGCACTTTGTGGTGTGCTGGGTGGGGGTGGACACTTGAACAAAAAATGTCCTTTGTGTGGACATACCCTAAAGTGCAACTGCATCCTTCAATTCGAGCTTGTCGTGATACATGGTGCCATGTTTTATCTCATTCCTTCTGAACTCCCACGATGACTCATGCCCATCTGTCACACACATTCCACCCAATAGTTCATGGTTCTACTCGCTCGGAATTTGATGATCAGAAGTCTCCTCCTCCTCACCACTTTCTTCATCATCGACCTCCTCATCTTCATCTTCTACGATGGCCGCTATATTTTCCTGCTCCATAGCCTCCACCAACTCTTCGAATTCCTCAGCTTCATCTGCCTGTCCAGTTGGACCATGATTAGATCCCATTCCTCTAGGAACCGCTACTTCTGGATGATCATCCGCTCCGTATTGTCTTATCCCTTGGGCCGGTGCACTGCTCTGACCTTCTTCATACTCTACAGAGATACCCCATTGGATCCTTCTCAACAGCCTGTACCAAAGTAACCGGCTCATCTTTACAACCGCTGCACACCCTAAGCCAAGAACTCCACCCTTTCATTCTTTCAACAGACATCAAATCCCAGTGCATGCGCTATAAGGATACTGTGAACACTGCTTGAATGCTGATGCTATACTTGTCCGTATCAAATCCAAAGCTACGGGTGAACCAGTCTTTCGCCTCTCTAATGTTCAGCGACTCGAGATTTTGCAGAGGCAATACAGTGCAACTGAAGGCACTAAGATCAACTCTAGACGAGTTTGTCCTCACTTCTCCAGGTCTCTAGAAAATCTTGAATCTCACTATATCAGACATTCCTGTCATCCGTAACATCATTTAATAAAATTTAGAATGAGACGCTAGACCTATGTTCAAGACGTATGAGACTACTAATGTACAGCTACATACAATCTACTGATATATAATAAGATCTACTGATATATAATAAGAAAACTAGGTTTACGACTATTTGTTAACTACGTAGTGCACTTCTGTTATTTCTATACGACTTTTTATAACACCACTATCAGTCTCGTATAGTTCTATATGACTATTTCTAAAATCGTCTACTATATGATTATAGAATTCAGCTTCCACGAAGCCACCGGTAATATTTCTAACACCTTATATACCTAGTATACTAATACGTTTTCTAACACTAAGTTAACATGCTAATGCTAAGCTACACAAGACAAATTTCTAAAATTATTGTGTTCGAACTAACTACTAAGCTAAATCAACAAAAAATTTCAAATTAGGGTTTACCTAAAACGACGAAAAATCCACGACACCACTTCTTTTCTTCCCCCTTCACTTCTCTTCCTCTCCTCTTCTTCATCCTTCACTTCTCTTCCTCTCCTCTTCTTCTTCCTTCTCTTCTCTTCCTCTCCTCTCTCCTCTATCTCCTCAGCCCGCGCCACCGCTCCTTGCGCCGCCACCGGCCGCCTCGCCGCGCCGCCACCACCGGCCTCGCCTAGTCGCGGAACCGCCGCCCCCCGCCTTGCCCCGTCGCGCCGCCGCTCGCCCCCATGTGCTTGTGTGCCTACGCGTGGCTCCCAGGCCCGAGTCGGGCAACTAAATGCCGACCGGGCGAGTCGGCCAGTGCTACACCGACTAGGGAAGCAAGTCGGCCAGCGGTCTGCCGGCTAGGGCAACAAGTCGGCCAGCCGCGCGCCGCTAGGGTAATCGGCCTGTCAGTAGCCGATGTGCACTTTAGTTAGCCGACGGAGAGCCAACTTGACCTTTTCGGCAACTAGGCAGCCGACCGTGTGCCATTTTTGAAAAAATTTGAATGCGTGACCTACTTCTGTGATTTATGAAAAAAAATTCCCTGAGCTCTCCTCTCCCTGCACCCAAAAATTTTGTTTGAAAAATTTGTAATTCTTCAGATGAGATAAAAGAGCCGCTACTGACGATTATCGACAGCATCAGTTTATTTTTCCTTTTTATCAAGAACAAAATACATTTTCCTTTCGAGTGTGTGAGTATATCATTAGTTCAGGTGAGCCGTTACTGGTTGATTCGGTCAGTCCTTGCCATCAACGACTGGTAGCTAGAGAAGCGTGGTAGGCTATGTCTGGAACGCAGAAACTTCATAGAGAACAGTCTAATTGCCGCGGAAATCGTCGTACGCATCTCGTATGCATCGCAATGAAACAATCACGCACCGGGAAGAACATCGCGATCCATCTCACATGCCATCGAGAGAACGTCATGAACAGGCAAAACAGAAGGGAATGGTGTGTGAATTGAATGAATCTATGTATAATTTTACACCGTATTCTGTTGTCAGGCTATCCTCCTGCTTCTTTAATATACAACTACAAGAAATTACAGTGCTCTGACAGCGCTTTTTTTAGTTTTTCTTGCATCTGTTTCTCCTTTTTTTTTCTTTTGGGTTGCCTTTTCTCCGTGGTGCTGACCTAAGAGATGTTAGTACACAGCAACGCGGAGCAGACCAGGTTGAGGTTGTGTGTAATGGAGACCTCCATCCAGAAGGAACTGCTCGACGGCGATTGGCAACCTTGCAGTGCGAGAACCCTTGGTGTGGTGGCCTGTCCCGACGCATATCATCACTTGCATCCTCTCGCCTGCAGCCCGCGCCGTGCTCCTCAGGGCACCGAGCTCAACCTTTAGGATATGGATTGCTTCGCTCACATGGAGGCCATGTAAATCAATCAGACGGTCGCTCCCCCGTTGCGAAGAACCAGGGTTCCTGAACAATGAAACAAAACTTAGGATAGAGAGGATGTGTCCTAATATGGCGGGAAAAGCACGCAGGGCATCTATCAGTCCGGTAGATAAACACAGATTGGACAAGAAAAGGAGTCCACCATGCAATGCAGAAAGGAGAAGGAAGCAATGAGGCAAACCTCTGTCGATAAATAGCTTCTCTAGCTTTCTCATGAGCTGCTTTCATTTGCGAGTTGTACGCCTGCCCCTTGATGCTCAGTTCCTTGGCCAGAACTTTGTTGCCAACTAGGTAAGCCTGCCTAGCCTGTCAAGTATATTTTTCTGTGAATATTTCAACAACTAACGAGACTGATGAGTAAAATATGTAGCAAGTCGTAACTAGTAAGATGCAAGATTAAATGTTAAACAATGTGATAGTATTATAGTAGATATGCTGGAGAATACAAGTGGGACACAAGTGGTGACATGGGGCCAATTTTCCCTCTGAAAATCACCTAGATATAAAGAAAACATGCATAATGTGAAGTGCCTTTATTTAAAAAGAAAAGAACAGGACAAGGTTACGTAATTCATGGTTTACACAAATCAATATTCATAGATGTAACGGCAGAAATGAAGTTAAAATGAAAGATGAAATTGTTGTATAATCTATTCTTAACTTAATTAAAAGAAACGATAAGCTCCTGACGACAGTACACATCAACAACCAAATGATACAGGATGCATTGAAAACTAATTACAATTTGACAAATCAATATGCAGTCCAAATCTTCAGAACAGATCTTGTTATGGTTCTCTGGAAGAACATGCAGATGTGAACACATGACATGTTATATGCTCCTGAGAATATACACATATACAACAAAGCATCTGAGGCCACAATTAACATGCTTACCTGCTCAAAACATGCATTTCGAACACGGGCATAATCACGAGCTTCTTCCCTTGATTCCGAATACATGTTTGCTGTTGGGTCACGTACAAGGATAAATTAATCAGTCTACAATTGTAGCTGTCTATAAAAAGGGAAATGAAAATACAGTAATATCTCTCTCTACTTTTCATTCTTCGTAATTACCAGTCACACTTCAAAACAGAAGTTTACTGCCTATACTTTCGATTGTGAACACCAGGTTCCAAGTATAGTTTACCACCTGAGACCTATCCAAGATCCGCGTAGTTCTAGTTCAAATGCATACATTGCAAAGTAAAAGGTAGAAATCTTAACTTCCCTATTCTAAAGATAACAATTTGCAAAACGATCAAATATACAAGAGGAAGTTATGCAATCTGCACTAGAAATAACTTATAATATTCAGATGAGTATTACCTACTGCATCACCAGTATCAAGCCATGGAGCTGCGCACGCACTGCTATCACTTTGAAACTTGTTCCCAGAAGATGGTTTAGTGCTAGGACTGTAATGTTTGGGCACATTAACAGTTGAGACACCATTGCCATAGTCAGGACCTTTCTTGAACTTCAAGTGACCAGAATTCTGTGATGCAAGTTTCCGAACAGCTGAGACAAAATCACCAGTACCACTAGATATTGTGGACAAGTTGCGTCCATTGAAGATGCCAAGGATATCCATATTTCCCTTGGAGAAACCATTTTGATCTTCTACAGTCGGTAGCGCAGGGAAATCCCCCGTGCTAAAGTTTGGTGCACTGGGGTTCAAATTCAGAGTCTGATTGGAGGTAGGATCCACTTGCATCTGAAAAATGAAAAGAAATTCACTTGAGATGCTACTGCATGTTGCAATGTAATGTTAAGCAATGTTCTGAGTTACAACATAATTGGTCATGTTAAGCAATGTTCTGAGTGGATGTCTGGAAGATAACGTGTGTACTAGTGTTACAGACATAACGAGATTACCTCTAGCTGGGTGAGGATTTCAGTGGTATGATTGAAGTCGCATCCATTTGCATAGTACAGCTCCGCAAGGCTCTCTGCTGAAAATCCAGGAAACTGGGACACTAAATACTCTAGGGGATCAACAAGGCCATCTGATGCAGCAGCGTACTCACTAGCAAAACTGTCAGAAAAGCCTGTGGTGCTTTCAGAATCATAATGAAGTTCCTGATTTCCATTAGTAAAAAGGAGATCGCCCATGTAATTTTGCTCCCAGTTGCTCGAACCCGTAGTTGAAAAGGCTGATTGTGAATTATCCTCATAAAGTAAATTGGTATGCCCAGGTTCCAGGCTCTTGCCAGCTGGCGAAGACAACTCTTGGTGTTCTCTTGACAAGCAGCTGGCTTTTGTCCCATAGAAAGGAGGCGCATTCAAGGACAATCCAGCAAGGGACAGTTCTTCAGGTTCTTGTTCAATTTTCTCGAAAAAAGTGAAATCTGGAATAATATCATCAGGAAGCTGCTTACGCCAAAACTGGTGCGCCTCATCATCCGAGTTATTAGACTTCGATGACTCAGACCTATCTAGGATTGTTTTTCCAGAAGACCCCCTAAAATCTGACTGACTTACATCTGAAGCTGTGCTACTTCCAAAGGATGGTCTAATACATGAAGGTACAAATTCTGCTGCGTTGGGATTTAATGCAGTAACTTTATTTGCTACCATTGACCTTGCATCTCCATTGTTTGAAACAGCTTTATTCAGTGAACTCATCTTTTAATAGAAATTACATGTACAAGAGAAATTCTTCCAATAAAGATTTAACCAATCCCTGCAAAGGTAATCAGCACTGAAGGTTAATACTGGTATGGTTGAGCTGCCAATCCATAGAGATCTCTTAAAAGCATATTTTCTATGACTAATTGAAATAGAAAATGCATCACTTCAGTAATAGCAAGAAGCCATTTGCTAATCTGCAAAACTATTTCGCAACTTCCATGTTCTTCTATGAGGTTGATTAGAGCTAGTAATTTATGAAAGATTATTGAAAATTGATAAAATGGCACAAACAAATAAAAACTAATTCAACACAAGCTAGTCTTTATTGTCGGGGTATTACTTAGAGCAAACCAAGTGAAATCTAAACTAAGTTCCTCCTTCACATCATATAAAAGGATGAACAAGATGGACATTGTTCAGTTAGACAAATTATTGCTTCTTAGAGGTGCAAAACTGCAGTCTGTTTTTTATCATATTATAAGCCTTCAAAAAGCTCTTTTTTTTATTATTATCAGGGACAGCCGCAGAGATGATAGCACCAGTATCGCCGTTACTTGTAATTAGAAATTTCCAAATTTACAGAAGACTAAAAGTAGGTAGGTCTCTTTCCAAAAAGAACGTTAGAATAGCGTGTCCCCCGTTTCCACAAAAGAAAATGGTGTGCCCTTTCTTAGTTATACTCCTAGAACTGTCTACCTTATTACAAGTTCGCACATCACAAAAACAGCACCTTATACAAGTTCACACATAACAAAAGCAGCATCTTATACAAGTTCACACATCACAAAAGCAGCATCACCGCGTGCCGTCTATCGGTTTGTAGTTTGTACTCCCCAAATTCATTGGCTGTGACGTTCATTTCCTGCTTCCTTCTTATGCATTGGCGCATTGGCTACTTTTCCCCAAAAAATTTCCCTCGCCGTGAAATTAATAAATTCCATGTGCAGCAAACGAAGCAGTCAAGAGAAAACAAAAGGAGAAGCTTAGGACGCCCCTAATCTCATCCAAAGTCTACACAGTCGAGCTCTAACAAAAAAAACTCGGAAAATCATACGCTCGGACAAGGCAAAAGAGCGACAGAAAGATTGAGCAAACAGTAACACCTGCTTCGCTCTCCGGGCCGCCGCAGCCGGGAGCCAAGGAGAAACTCGCGCTAAATCGAAACCAGGAGCCGCGCGAGATCCAGAGCAGGCCAGAGATGACCAGATCTAACCCCGGGATCCGAGACGAGCCTCTACGCCAGCAGATCTGGAGAGTCTCCGCCAACGGGAGCCGATACCTTTTCGCCGGTCCACGAGCTGATAGTGATATATCGCTGGCGACCGGCCCATGGGCACCCACACGCCGACGGAGAAAGCCCCGGCCGAGCTCCCCACCGCAGGGCCTTCTTCGCAACGGAGTCTGCGCGGACCGGGAGGGACTCGGACGCGTGGGCGGAGGCGGAGGGAGCGGAGGCAGGGACGTAGACGGAGTCGCTAGAATTGCTAGAATTTGCGGGGGCGGGGATGGGGGGAGGCGCCTGCCTGCCTCGCCCGTGGAAAGGAGACGCGATGGGAGGGGGAGATGTCGTTGTTGGGGACGGATGGATAGGCGAGGGATGGTGGAGTTTGACCCGACGCGGCGGGGGGGGCCGGTGGCGCGGAGGAGGAGAGGGGCCGGGCTGGGTTGGCGGCGGCCTAGGGATCCGGGACAGGACACGCGCGCGGTGCGATGGGAATATGCGGGCTCGGTGGGGTGGGGGGGGCGGGGGGAGGGAGGGGTGTGGGTTTGTGGTCGGGGGTGATCCGAGCCACGAATTCTCTAGAAATTGCCTGCGTGGCCGGTGTGGGTGGTGGTTCCGTGGTCCGGCTTTGCTTCTGGGTTGCTCATAGCTTCGGAGCTTCCAAACGAGCTTTATGTGGAGCGCATCTTTGGTTTCTCTTTGCTGAGTAGAAACACTTTTGATTGTTTTAAATGGTTTTCTGATTCAGTGGCTTCTTCACTCGGAGGAAAGAAAATTGTCGCTCTAGACTGTCTTCACAGAAGGGAAGTCATGAAGTAGTACGGACGTCAACACTCATAGTACAGGGAGAATATTTTGTAAGGATGATACAACTCTTCATGCAACTATCTGTGTTTTTTGAGGTGTGGAAATAACTAACTTCTATTAACTAAGCAACATAAGAAAACTTCTATTAACTAAGCAACGTGAGAAGACTGAAGATGTGAATTACGGTAGCTGAAAAATCCCCTTCCTTGATTGCATCAACCACCATTTCAATAAGGATCGTAGTGAAATTTTAGTTATCCCTTTTGCTTTAGCAAACTATTGAGAAATTTGTAGGTTAAAGAAAACTCAAAAAAATTATTGAATTTGCTAATTCTCAGTTATAAATCTCAGTCGATCAAATCTCACGTCACTAAATTTAAAGTTGCAAAAAAAAATAAAAAAGTTATGTACGATTTTATGCATTGTAACATGGATATTGCACATAAATTTAATTTCTATAGGTCTAAAAAAATTATAACTCATCATTTTTCTTTCATCAGAGCAATATTCTAAGCCTCGCAGCGTCGACATATTGAACAAAATCTAAGACAAACTCAAAGTTTATTCCTCGGTTGCCACTAGCTAAAGAAATAGCACATATGTAACTCCTCGGTCCACTTAGAACACCGAAATTTTCTAGGTTGATGCATACATCAGTATATGCACACATATGTTTATACCTAAGTGCGAGTGTCTATGAATACACTTGTTTATATCCGAGCATGAGCGTCTATATGAGACTACTTGTTTATACTCAAGAACAAGTGTCTACAAAAGACTAGACTCGCGAAATATGAAGATCCATAAAGTCATTATATATATCTCACAATCAATGATGTGTTATGCACCAATGAAAGAATATTTGTCTCAGCGAGACACGCAAGTAGTAAATCAGAAATTTATTTTCTGAAGGATATGGAGGACACAGCCGTCAGTTGTTGTACTCCAAGCAACAGTTCGGTTCTCACGTGTGCATTTTAAGCTGGGCCTAGTTAGTACATTCTTATGGATCGCAGGAGTAAACCCATAGGCAAATACACTTACGGGCAAATACTACATAACACATGGATCTCACATATCCTCCCATCCAAGCTTATTGTTGCAGGGAAACCATAACTCTAATACAAAGCTTTTTACAAAGTGATGAAGCTTGATTGCCTGAACTAATGGAACAGCGCTCCCAACACAACTGGATAGACTTAGTACTAGTAACTTCATGCTCGATCATACGGAGCTTATTCCTCTCTCGAGCAATCATCAATTAGAACACAAATTATTCTTCACGAAAACAAATCTACATAGTAAACATGCCCCCAAAGTATTATTCTTGGCGCGTTAGCACCATAACCCCAATCATTAGCATTTAGAAATAGGACCCAGCATCTAGCCTTCTAGAACCTTCGCCGCCGGCCAGGCAATCAATCACGCATCCTCTGCGTGCGAGCACCCGGGCCCGGCGACCACCTTCCGCCCCTGCAGCGCAGCCGGCGACGCCGGCGGCGAGTCGAGGCAGCGTCGGAGCAGGCGCGCGACGGCGGCCACAAGGTCCTCCGTGGCCCTCCCGGGGGCCCGCGGCGCCGCGCGCGCGAATGCGCCGTGCCGATCGAGCGCCTCCGCGGTGGTGGCGCCCGCGCTCCGGATCTCGTCTCCCACCGCCTCCGCGCAGAGCCCGCAGACCCACCGGCCCAGGTACTCCCCCCGCACCGCCGCGATGTACTGCGGCGTGCACTCCTCCGTGAAACCGCAGCACTCGCACCTGGCGGCCTCCACCTCCATGTGCTCTTACCGCTCTTTCTCCCAGACGGCGTAGGACGACGACGGGACGGACACGGACGGCGCCGCCGCGGGCGCGGTTGGTCCTCTGACTCCTCTCTGCTCGCTCGTGCTAACTTCGACGATGACGTTGTCGGCAGCCGATGCGGCTGGTGTCATCGCAGGCGTCGTCTCGCTCTTCCCTCTCCGCCTCAGCTCGCAGCACCGCTCGCTCGCTCGCCGCCAATTCTCCTCCTCTCCTGTACTCTCTCCGCACCGAAACATGTAATTTATCCGCGAACGCCGAGGAGCATGTAGGCCACGCCCGAAACGGCCGTACGCGACGCCCTTACACACTGACGCGTGGGGCGATCCTTTGTTGGACCCACATGTCGGTGGCTCCGCGTGAGCTAGTTCCTGTGCTGGTTGGACGGTGCGGCCACGAAAGGGCAGGTCCACGTCGGGCGCTGAGCTGGATGCGCGCCCGGCCTTTAAATATGTGGACCGTGACAGCTGGCAACGGGGCCCAGGCCGGGGACCACTGCGCCACCGCTCGACTCGCTCGCCCTCCCCCCACGGTTGGGTGGATTTGGTGCCGGTTCCGCCGCGGTGTCGCCGTCGCTGGGCCCCGCCTCCCATTTTCATGCAACGGACTCATCGCTCTCGTGGTTTTATGGTGAGCGAAATGTTTTCGTCTCCACTGATCCTTTTTGTCTTGGTTGGTGCCTCCAATCAAATATGGCTCGTTTTATTTTATTTTATTTTATTTTTCGGTTAACCAGTTTCCACGAGATCAGAATAATATATATGTCGCTTTTCTGTTACGTAGACGATTGATTTTTTAATTTATCGTGGTTGATAGTCTTCTACTCTTCTTTAACTTCACGAGCTCGTCGACATGGTTGGGATCGTGAGGTGGAGCTACTAATGATGCGGGAGCGACGACGACAATGGAATCGAGAGGGGACATCCTGTTGGAGTGGTTAGGGTCTTGAGGCAGAATCGTCAGCAACACGAGAGCGGCGATGATGGCGAAGCCAAGGTTGGAGACCTTGTCGGAGTTAGTAGTTAGGATTGTGAGTTCATCGGAAGGGGGAGGAGGAAGAGAGAGGACTGATCCAGCAACGGTGACAGGCAAACACTATGAGCCAAAGGCAGGGACCACACAAAGGTGGTGGCGTCAATAGAAGCGAGATTATATTATGAAGATGACGGTGGTGACCTGAGGAAAAACAGAAGACTGTTAGATTTTAATGTTGTGTAAAATTAATAGATTAGGATGCTGTGTAGAATTAATTGACTGTGTTTTATTGGATATAATATATATATGTGGTCACATGGAAAATGATTTTAGCGGTGATCATCACTGTTTACCAAAACAGAATTGGCTTCTGCGTATTGCACATTCTTGCTCTACAAAGTCGATTTTGCTTGAGCTTTATAATTAAGAGCCTTCAACATCCTGGGGATAAGACTAAATGACCAAAAAACGATGGCCATGGCCTACCTGCCGCTAGATTAATTACGGAAAGATGCTTAGACCCTGCTCAACTGTGTACGTCATGCCACAACACACTTGAGCAATATACGTAAAATATGGTTTTCTTACACGCGCGCGCGTACACACACAAAAACATGTTCGTGGTTTTCTATTCACAAGAACCCGTCGACATCTCAAGAAGAATCCCCAGGAGGAAAAAACACACTGGTAACAAAATAAGACATGACAAAAAGACCGTCCAGATACTCTGCAGCCTGCTCAATCTTAACCACTAGATCAGCTCATGGAAAGATGCTCGGATCACGTGGTTCAGATCGTTCATCGTGGTACCTAACACGTGAGACAGTGAAGGCAATGTACATACTTGAAATCAGGTGAACTCACCCCAGTCCGGTTTTTCCACGTATAGTTGGATGCGCCGGGCTTATCTCAGCCGTTTGTCTTGCTTTAAGATTCATGCCAAATATTTTAAATTCTATTTTACATTTACAACCTCCTTTTTTCACACTTTTGGGCTGCCTATGCAAGCCAAATGCACCTGACACATCTCAATTCTCTCCTGAAGTTTATGTTGTGATCTCTCTATCTCAACTCTGTTCCTGTGAGCTCTTCCTCACCGCAACGTTGAGCCCCCCTCCACCAACCCGCGCCAAGCCCGGCTTGCGTGAACCAATTCACCGGATCTGGCTGGCACCGCACCTCGCCCGCCTGCATGTGCCCACTCGCCGGATTTGGCTGTCGTCCACTGCGAGGAGGCGTCGTCGTCGTCCCTAACCTCACCCATCGCCACATCTATAGCCTCCCCAAGCACCATTATGACCATACCCGTCCATGGCGGCTCTACATCCATGCTCCAAGACGCCACCACCACCTTCTCCGTTCTTGCCGACCACCAACGATCATCATCTCCTTCAATTTCGTCAACCGTGTCTTCATCGTCACTAAGGCTATCAGGAAAGCTCGGGCTCAACAAGCTATTCGAGCTTGAGCCTAGACTTGAGCTCGCGAGCCTAACAAGCTCGAGCTCTAAATGTTCGGTAAGGCTCGGTTAAATGCGTATCCTTCAAGTCTGGCAGGAAGCTCGTAGGTTAACTTCTATTGAGCTTGAGCCGAGCCTACCTGGGCTCGCTTAAGATCGGCTTGTTGACAGCCCTAATTGTCACCGCCGCAGATCAAGAACCAGGCGAGCACCCTCCTTCAACCAGTGGTCAAAGCATTCTCAAGGAGACAACCATGCCGATCTGAAAATTTTAGCCAATCTTTTTTCTTCCATTTCTTTCTTATTGATTCCTAGATCCAAAAAAATTGCTTGATTTTTGCTTTTGATTGTAGAACCATAATGTGTTTCTTCATTTTTCCTAGGTTCCCAGATCCGAATTTTCTGCCTCTTTCTTTTTTTTGGATCTGATATGTAAGAACTGCCTAAAATATTGGAGATTTTGCACAACCAGATTCATTTTGTGGAATGTGGAAGATATTTTTGGTTGCTATATGCGGTATTTTGATTCATGCCCATATTATTCCTGAGTGGAGGGAGTGAGGAATAACATGAAGAAAGAGTGAGGTCTTTTTTAATATAGGAAGAACTATGATAAATGTATAGAGTAAGAAATGTCTTTTGTAAAACTTTGTAGATGAATCTTAAAGCAAGATAAAAGGGTGTTATAGCAGATGAACATTGAACTACATGCGTGTATTTTTGAAACTCACTCTAGCAAGATAACCATAAATTATGTAGTACGATGGTAAATCTGCTCAGGTGAGATTGGAAGCCTCCGAGTCCAAATTCATGCACGTACCCGGCCGCGCGTCGAAGCAGTGCATTTTTGGAAGCTACCGCATCAAGAGGACGGGGGGGCTCACATGAGCGGATCACTGCTTGATCGATCGATCGATGCTGTGGTTTTCATTGCACGGTTAGTGGAGATGCAAAGCATCTTTGATGATTTAATAGTAGGTGAAAGTGATCTGCTGTACCTGTCCAGGATTTGCTGCCAAGAAGCACTGGCATCGATCGTGCATTAACATTAACTGCCTAGATACCATGCATATGCTAACTGTGTAAGATGATACTGTGCTGACCTCGTCAGCTTGCTATATTATCCCTCCCTCAGCATCTGAAATACCCTACCGTAACAAATCGTGTGGAATTCTCACTTTCACGGCGTTTCCACATCGGCGAGTTACTCCTTTACTGACACGTGTTCTTCTTGTGAATCTACGCCACCTTCCTTCAATGTGGGCCTGATTTGGGCCTTTTCCTCTTTTTTCTCTCCCCTTTTTTTCTTCAGCGGTTCCAGTATTCTTCTCTCTTTGTTTCCATCGGAGCCGCTCAGGTGCAGCGTCTTGTGCTTCCGTTCGGTTGTTTTGCGCTGTCATGTCCGACATACGACGCCTCACCGCCGCTTTCTCCCCCTGTTTGGGTTCCTCTGCATCGTCCTCCTCGTATTCTCCTTGCCTCCTCCCCGGCAACACACGGGCTAGGTGTTGTCGCTCTCTTCGTCGAGGCTCCTGTCTCCCTTTCTTTCCCAAGCTCTCCTCGTGCACAGCCTCCCAAGCACCCACCGCCACGTATGGCCGGCAAGAAGGGAAGGCGCAAAGCACATCGTCCAACGGCCAGAGGATGAGAGCACGATGACGGCTTTCTCCTCGCCCATGTCACGACCATGGCCTTCTCTATCCCCATCTCCTCCCTCCCTTCACCTCTATGACAGTCCCGTCCTCCTTCGCTCAGGGCCTCGATGGACTCTCCTATGGTAGGAACGATGAGGTTGTCGGCTACAGCGACCCCCTTGAGATGTGCGTGGAGGCCGGCGTGGTGCACCCACATTGCATGGTGGAGGCACTGGCGGGGGTGATGGACGGCCGCCTTCTTCGCCTCTGGGTGACCCTTCTTGCTCCCTCTCCCTCGCCCCTCCATGGTGCTCACCCTCTAGGTTTGTGGCAGATAGACTATGGTGGAGGCGGTCCACGTTGGTGATAGTCGGAGATGCAATGTTGCACTTCGGCTCCAAATTTGATGCGTCTGGCCGGCCTGAGGTACATCCACTGTAGACGAAGGTGCTCCACAATGTACATGTGGAAGCTAGAGATTCACTGCGGTGCTCTGGCTGCCAAGACGTTGAACGTTGCCGGCCTGGAATGCAACAACAGCAGACGGAGCCAATGCGCCCCACATCTGCTCGATGAAATGCAAGGCCTCCTCTAGTGCCAGTGTGCCATCCAGACAGTGGGGGCACTCGCCTGGGAGACGGACGAGGCCGGCGTCCACTGTCATGTGCGGAAGGTGAACTCTGGTTGTAGCCACACACGGTGCAGGCTAGTGTGGCGGCCCTGTCATCGAGGGACGGCATGAAGTCACCACAAACCACTTCGACGGATTATGCAAGAACTTTGACGGATTCTGGCTCTCATCGAAGGTCTCGATATAGTTCATTTTGAACTTAGGGACCAATTCATGTCCCTCAAGTCGGGTGATAACACCTTGCACCCGACATAGGAAATGGTACACTGCTAGGAAGAGTGTTCGGAATCATGGTCACTTGGGGAATGACTGTCTTGCGGCCTCCGCTAGGAGGTGCAATCGCGATCACAGTTGCGATCGGCCCCCTGGTGACCGTCTGCTTGACGGCCGGCCCCTTAGTGGCCACAACTGTTGTTGGCATTGCTAGAGCAATCAGCCGTGGCGGGACCTGCGATGATGTCCTCCGCTGCATCCTCGAGTTCTGCCTGGATGTTCCTAACAACTGTGTGAAACTATATCCGCCGGGACCCGTGTCGGGCCATGGAGCAAAAGTGGTGGTTAGGTATCTAGCCTTTCATACCCTGAGTCACCGGGATTGGCGAAGAGTTGAATGCGGGAAAGGAGAATATGCGCTTGTGAGACGGCCATACAGTGTGTCACGCCCCGAATTTCCGAAACCTGAACATTAGGGCCAACAAAAACTTTTTACTAAATAATGTGAACTAAAGTGCACCCGATTGAAACTTTGCACCAAATCATTTTAACCCTAAAGAAAATCAGGCCAAGATCTTCCGCCTTTGATTCCCTCCCTTTTTCCTAATCAGTTTAAACCTGGACCAACATATACAGCTAGGTACCCATGCGACACCTGGTAAAATTTATACATATATACGTCCCGAACCTTTTCCGAATAACACAACCTTCTGCCGCCCACTTCGCCAAGTCATATTGTGAGCATGTGCAAATATATACTGCCTTTGGATACCTACACGCATGCTAAACCCTAACGCAAGGATAAGGTAGCATCTGCGTTATATGTGCCGATACATCCACGGCACCCTGCGGTAGCTTAGCCCAAGCCGAGGCAGGGAAGTTCCGAGAGTCTCCATAGCTGCCCCATGCCTTGCCACCCTCCGGAACCCCGGTGCCACACACCGATTCCCATCTACTGATTTAACTCGAACCTCCTCCCGAAACCCTAGTGCGGTAACATCGTGCAGCAGGACATCCGCAGCCGCGGCACCTTGTCGTCAAATGGACCCGAGTCGAGATACAAAGGTTTCCAAGAGTTCCCATACCTTGCGTCACCCTGCCGCGCCCCGAAACCCTAAGTTCCGAGCCCCAAACTCTCTTCTTCCGATTAAACCCTTTCCTTCCAAAAGCCCTAAACACAAAACCTAACGACCCTCGGCTTTCCTAAAAGTTTTGGGAACATTCATGAAGCAACAAAATAATATTCCCAGCTCAAATGTGACATAAAATATCGATGCTAAATTTGGAGGTACCTGGAAATGGAAATAATGACCCCTAGGGCAACGGCAAGTCTTGACTGCAGTCCTATGCGTATATACGAGTGTATCGGAGATATTTCCCCAAACTCTAGCCACCGCAGACCCTTCCCCCTACTCTGACTTCATTGCCACCACATATACGGTAAAATTTTCCAAGTGTATATGGACACACGCACACTGAGAACCTTGCATGCGCCATTTGAATCCTTGCCACCTTTTCTCTCTCTTAAAGTATACGTACATATATACACCCTTGCCCAATTTTTCCTGCGTCTACATCACTTCATTGGTTCTCCCCTCGTGCAGTCATATGCCGCAATGCCGAAACCTCAAATCAAGCACACTATTCTTCCTTGCCACATCACTTTCCTGGTACTGCTCCGTATTACCACGTAGTACCATGCCATTTATCACCAATGGAAATTCGGTGCCTAACTTTGCAGGCCTCCCATGAACACCTCACCTCCTTGCAATAGCGGTTAGTGCCAACCTTCCCTGGTGTTCATTACCACCTCCTGACATACCAAGCACACGCACTATTATTCTCCTGAATGAGCTGTCACAAGGTTTCAAGCCAGCTGCACACACACGTGTTCCCCTGTCATCTACTCCCAACGTGCTGTCAACTCCACTCCTACAGCACCCCCAATGTGCTGTCCTTTCTCTTCCCTATTTCTATACAGCTCCAATAGCAAATCTGAGACACGTAGCTTGCCTGTTCCAGCATTTCTACAGCGGCAGACAGACCTGCCACCACGTCACCATTGACCAACCAGCTGGCGCCTCCTCCTCCCTCCACTTCCTTCCTCTCTCACCTGACACCGAGTGCTATTCACCTATGAACACGGCGGCACAAGCCATAGCGAGCGGTGCCAAAAACCGGCGGGATTCTCGCCATTGCCTCTGTCGTCCACCGCATCACCTTGCTCCTCGTGCCCAATCTCTATTTTCTCCATCAGCCGAGCTGTTCCCCATTCTTCACATTCCTCCTGGAAGCCCGAGCTCGCCTCCCCCAGTTCATTTCTACTCCCCACCAGAGCATTAGTTCTCCCCTTACCTTCTTCCTCCCGAGCTCTCCCCCAAATGCTACCTCCTAAACGGAACACCCCCGCAGCTGCTCTCCTCTGGGACCGGCCGGACCTGCCGCTCCCGGCCCCACCCGACGAAGCTGCCAACAACCAGCACGCCGCCGCCCGGGGATTCACCTCCACCGCCGCCGGTAGCTAGGAGCAAGTCCCCATCTCCGGCGGGAGCTTTGCTCCTGCCACAACCTCCGCCGAGCAGGTCGCCACCTGAGCACGAGCTCCACTCGCCGCCGCCGGGATCCACTCCGTCTGCCCCGGCAAGGCCGCATCTCTCCTACCTCCGGCGGACCCCCTCTGAGCGCCCCGGCACTGGCGCGCTGCCAACCGACGCCGTCGGGTAAGCCGTGAAGGGCCCCTCGAGCCCCTGTTCCTCCCCTCTGTTCTTCGGTCCTCCCGCCGCTAGGCCTTACCTGAGCCCGGCGCCCCGCTCCTCCATTTTTCTCCAGTCCTCACTGGCGAACTGAGACGCCGCTGGCTAGCCCCATTCCCCGGTCAGATCCGCGCCGTCGCTTCTCATTGGTAAGAAATCCCCACGCCGGCCATCTACCACCCCTCTGTCCCCTTCTTGTCTTCTCGAGCAGCCGAGCACGTCGCCACCCCGACGGGTCCATGGAGGCGGGACCACGCCCCCACCGGAGAACCTCTTGGGCTGCTCCTCAGCCCAAGCCTCGCCATTCCCTTGCCGCGTTGCTTCACGCGCCTGCCCAGGAACAGTACAACCCTGTGTCCTGCTGCATCGCCACGTCGTCAGATGCGAGCTCAAGCAGCGGCGGCCGCATCATCTTCTCCCTCCCCCTCCCGCTTAAACCTAGTCCCATGTGCTAAGCAAGTTGCTAACCACCTGCCCAATCCCGTGCATGAGACGGTTAAATCCAGGGTTAAACCTGTTTGAGGCTCTAACCCCACCGACAACCCTAACCACACTAACTGAGCTAGTAGCCGGACGGAAACACTGGTGAGCAATGCTCTTCCCTACGCTTATTACCTTGGGAATATTTAGGAACTTTACATTCGAATAGATTTCCAAAATCTGAATATATTAACCTAAAACAGATAATAGTGTAGGAAATTGATTTGAAATTGAAAATCTTTTAAACTGAGGTTTAGCTTGGATATGGTTTCAAAATGTCCCAACATAACTTAACCGCTGCATGACATGTTCATCGCTCTCCGTATTCAAGTACAGATAGGACTTGAATCCTCATCTTCTAATAAGATTAAAGTGGCACTTGATATAGTCATACTTCCAGGTACTTGAAAAGGGTACTAAATGCTAGATCAAATTTTAGAATAACCAAGGTACGAAAATAAAATGTTTTGACATACCATAGAAGCTCTGCAACCTAAAAGAACTAAAGATCCCAAGTAATACTTGAAATGGGTTCAATTGACCTAAGTAAGCTCCAGAAAACAGCATCACTTCGTGTGATTCAAAGTTTAGCTAAAAGCTTAGATAAAGCCCAGAAAACTTTAAAGTGAAACTCCAACTAGTATTCACATCTGATATCCTCGGGACCATGACCAGGAGGTCAACTAAAACATCCCCAAAAAAAACCCTAATAACCAATGTAAGCGCACGTTTACCAAAAACCCTAAAGGAATCCGTGAACCTAATGAGGGACGAGAACAATGGAATCAATAGCTACTCCCACGCGTTGTAGAGGCATGAGTTCCTTATTCTGGTTGGCATTCGGTGTTCTCGGCTCTTCCCCGCATCGCTATTTATACGACGCCTTTCCGACGTGTAGGTACGACGATACGAGAGATCGTGCAAAGGAATTCGGACAATTGTCGAATCAGGTTCAAGACTGAATCCCGGACAACTTGCCAGGCAAGCATTCCCACTTTGATCATATTGAATCCTATAATTGCAAAAGTTATTTATATTGTTTGCGAAAATTGCATGCTATGTGTTAACACCGGTATTTTATGTAGAATAGTTATTCCCCAGTAGCTGCATTAGCCTAGGTTCGTAAGCCCTATCTTTGTAGCCCTAGTATTAACTGTCGACCATTAGGTTATCGGCAGAATAATTTGGGATATAGGCGTTAGCCCTGCTTAGAAGTTAAAACCGTTTTGAATCAAGTTACTTTACTTCCCCTTCGGGATTTGGGAATAAAACCCTCGGTTCGGCAGTGCCGTCCGGAGTGAAGATTTAAAAAGTGATGTTTCCGAAACCCTAAGTGAAAGAGAATGGAGATGGATTTTGATTCGGGCAAGAAATGTAAGGGTGTATGGGTGATGTTGGAGTAGCCGGAAGCTACATGGATGCTGTGTGATGGAATGGAGTCTTGCTCGAATCGCTTAAGGACCGAACCTAAGTGCCGCTAAACCGGTTCCTTACCGTACGTCCACATGACCTTTATGGGAAGATCTTGGTGTATTAGCCCGGCAAATGTTAGAGTTTGGACCCGTGGGAAGTATGGAGTTGTGCTAGTTAGATTGATATCTCTAGAGGGGCTCCACATGGAATGTGGGAAGAGTTCCGACACAAAGATGAGTCCGCTCTGGGTTGTGGTGTCAGGCTGCCTGGGCACAAACGGAGTTGGGTAGATCTTATCTAGCGGGTTCAACTTTGACATGGAAGCGGGTGAAAACCTTGTTGTAATATCCCTGTCAGTACACGGCGCGTAGTGTGCCCAGGGTGACTTACATCTTGTGGGTAAAGCCGTACCACCTCTGCAGAGGGTTAAAACTATTCGAATAGCTGCGTCCTCGGTCATGGACATGAACTGGTGAGGCCACACATTGGTTAGACCAAGTTTTGTTTGCGAAAGCTGGGAAAAGGGCTTAAGGACGTGGGCATGACGTGTCCACAGTGTGCAATTAAGGCCACGATGCGGTGGCAAGGAATTGCAGGAGAAAGGTCTCCAGCCGTGTTGGTCGAATGGTGGAGAACCATCCGAGCCGATACTGTAGAACCTAAATGCCGGATAGATGGAGCTATCGATTGGCGGATGGAGCTATCCAAGGATAGATGGAGCCCCATCAATGGGTGGAGCTAGCGGCATTAGGAAGATAGCTGAGTAGCGATGGCTACTCAATGTGTTGAGATGAATTGAAATCTTTGCAATACCGTGGATTTCGAAATGCTTTTACAAACTACTATTCTAGTATTTAAATTCAGAACTTACATTTCCGCTCAACCAACAACTTAGGATAGAGCTATTCCTTTGATCTCCTCCCTGCATGAAATAGTGCCGTATGTTTTCTCCTGTGGGAATAGCTTGCGAGTACATTCCATGTACTCACCTGGCTTGTTGATTTGGCCAGACGAAGAAGCCGTCAATTCCGAAGAAGCAATTACGATCGCGAAAGCTAGGGAGTAACCCCCAGTCAGTTGCCTGTCGGGTATGGCATACTGATGGGCCACATCTTCCGCTGGATTTTCGCTGCAAGTTTATACCCGTTGGGCTACAGGTATCAGATTATCGACCTTAACGGTCTATTTAATTGTTTACGCATGTATGACAATGATATACAGGTTAACTCGTGTGTATCGGCTACTGATCCAGGGACCGGTACAGTGATCACGAGGGAGTTCCCGGCCTTAAAACCGGGGGCGCCACACAGTGGTTTGTCGAGCCACTTCATCCTCTTGTAGCTTCTACTCTTCCTCTCGTGCCTGGAATTGCTTGGATATCTCGTCGACACGTCGGAGCTCCAATGCTTTGGCTTCACGGAGCCTGAAGCAAGCGGACGGGGAGAACATGTATCATCGTTGAAATTGGTGGAAGATGTGCCTTGAAGGATGGAAAGTATGTTTCCTCTAAACGCCTCAACTATTTCCTCAACATGGCATCGGTGAGTGAAATAACACCATAGTGTTGTTCTAGAAGAACTTTGTTCAATTCCTCCACCAAAAAGTCCAGGTCCATCCAACCCCCGTGGCGGGGAGAACATACTCTGGGTAGTATTTTCCGCTCGAGAGTTCTCCCGGTGCAGGAACGGTCGGCGAGACGTCGTCGATGGAGGTACCACTGGTTGTGGCGACGCATGTAGGGCTGCCTCCTGTACCCCTCGTGCCATCGACTCAGAGTTGTTGGACGTGGGATCGCCAGGTAACGAGTACTCCCCTGTAGAAGACGATGCAGGGGAGACACTGCTCGGTGGTTTGCCGACGAGCCCATCTTCGTCACTTGATGGAACAGGTTCCAGGTTGGGAACCCGGAACACCTTGCCGTCGTCGCAGAAGATGGTGACGAAGCCTTTGTCCTTGCGGTCGGCATAGTGGGAAACATCGAGGGAAGTCTCCTTGAGTGGCGCCGGCAAGAACTCTTCCATAACCAACGTGGCAAACGCATTACCGGGGCGATCCTCACGCTACGAGTGGTGACTCCCCATGGTCAGATCCAAATTTTGATGGCCAAGACTCTCGTCCTAGAGATCGGTCTTGCAAAACTTATAGTGTTGCGGAGAATCTTCGTTTATAGTGTTAGGATCGCTCTAGATAAACAAAAATTAAGAGAAAGGCTCTCTATTGATCAATTGATGATGTACAGGATGCGTGTTACAAATGATGTTTTGTGTGTGCGTGTTCTATCATGGCGCGCAAGTTGAGTTTATATACTAAGACAACTAGCGGTTGCTTATCTCTTAACTCCAACTGTTATTGAAGCAGAAATCATTAAGACGTCTCCTACCGTCGAGCGTATCCAAGATGGTGCCACGTGTAGTTGTCTTGATCTGGCAGTTGCTCCCCTTGTACGCGTACGACTTATGCATGATGATAACTATCCCCATGGTCTCCTGGAGGCCATGGGCAAGCAAGAGCTCCTGAGCTGAAATTATCCAGACTAGGACTAATAATTAGGCTTCGGCCTACTATGAAAGGACATATATCTATCTCTTGGATCAATATAATAAATAAGAATTTTAAATTATCTTCAATTAGTAGTGAGATCTGATCGATGACCAATCGTCCTCAGTAGTTGTTTCATCTGTGAATGTATAGAGTCTATCCTACTTAGATGTGAAGATCTTTTGGTGAATGGGTGGTGAGTGAACATTGATTTTATGTCACTACGGAAAAACCAATCTGACCTTTGAGCTGAAACAATAGTACATATAATATTGTGTGGATATTATAGTGCATCTCTTTTGATTGACAACTAGACTGTCATTTATTTTGTTGTTATAATTATCCATACAATCATTTTGTTTGATGTTTCGTTTAATTGCTCGGATTTGAACCACTGCCTCTGTTTTCCTCCATTTTCACTCAAGCTATGGATTAACGACATAGCTCTACATTAAGCATATGAGTAGTCCTTGGCCATGTTATGATTTGCAGGCCTTATTTGGGGTTTTTCCTGAATTTTGGTACTGCTCTGAGAGAAGAGGTTGGAATTATCTGTGTAAGTACTAACTGTTCGCGTGATAAAACCTCTCAATTTACGCTCATATGCGCTTCACTATAATCTAAAATATTTGCTCCCACGACTTCGTCTATCAGCAAATTGCCTTGAATTGTAACGGTAATGGGTATTTTGCATTTCTTTTAGTGTTTTGGGGGCAAAAGGCTTAAAATTATAGTATCCTAGAGACAATTTTGTCCAAAAAAAATATCACCACACAGCAGCCCATGTAAGTTATATATAGACATAATCCAATTCGACAAAAAATAGACCACCAAAAACTACAACGAAAATTGTAATTCACGGCCTAATCCGGACCAACCACCCTGCCGAAGCAACACAGAGACGACCGTCGCGTGGCGTACTGGATGCTAGGGCAGGTGAGCCCACACCGCTCTCTCAACAATACTCATCATAGCTACGCATATTTGCTGTACTCTATGGATTACAAGCAAGACCGTGCAACAATCTTACACAGGAGTAAACGGCGGTGAGATCTACGAACATACAGAGAAAACTTTCAAAAAGACAGAAAAGAAAAGAAACACCGAGAACGATGTGATGCGGAGGTGATTTAGCTCTAAGATCGCATAATCTTCCATCCGGCCCACCGTCGATACAGGACCCATCAATGATCGAAAGCAGGTCGTTTCACTGCTACCGCCGAGTACGCTGCACCGTGCAAAAGGCTCCGTCGGTTCTTGTCGGCTTCGATACCAGCTCTGGTCTTCCTGCTCCATTTTTATCCGTTCCATCATTGCTTCTCGTTGATGTCTGCACGATGGCGCAGCACTGCAAACGATCAGATGAGATGAGGAACGGTCGGCGTGCAGCAGACAAGTGAACAGTTGAGCATGCATCCTGAAATTATCCGTCCATCACATGCTGAATGGTCGAATATCGTCAGGCTACAATCCTTACCCTATCACGTCAATCCTGTAAACCTTCTATCCATTTCCGTTCGCTTGTGACGGATGAGTAAATTAAAATAGAAAAAACTCACATTGGGTTTACAGATAACTAGGCTCGAACTAAAGACTTCCACCACGTCAAAGTGATACTCTAGCGCTGGGGTATATTCCTTTCCTGTCCCATCGAAAAAAGAGAATTAACAAATAAAATTTGAGCCCGTAGGTCAAGAGATCAACTCGATGGTGCAGTCGTCTTAAGCTAGGCTCGCAGCACGTAGGATGTCACCAGTTCAAATTTTGGAAAATCATAGTGAAAAATCCACACGAACAGCCCATCCGACCAGTAGGAATCAAACTGTGGTGATTAGGTAGAGAGACAAATTGCTGCACCGTTAGTCTATCCCCGGCCACAAATACATCGTGTATCGTAAGAGAACAAGAGTACAAACTCTCTGCTACAGTCTGATGATTACTAGTAGTATCTGGATAAGTGGATGCACTAGTTACCAGCCACTTGATAAATGGTGCAAGGAGATATGCTTGATAGGAGTCGCTTGAGCTTTAAAGTGCTTAATACCAACTTCTTAGAAACTTCAAAGTTTAAACTTCACTGTTCTGGATTTCACAATCCAAGTTGCTTAGGTCATACATTTTAGTTGTGTTCGAGTAGCTAAAACTATTGAGAAAAATCGAATGAGTTTCTTAGACTTTGAATTATGTCTTAATAAAATTATCCTTGACGAAAAGTGCAATAAATGAAGTCGTTTTCGCGTGAGACAGAGTAATGGTGACATAACGCCTCCTTTATTCTTCGAAAAAAGAAAGAAAATATGCAGATTTTCAGCAAGAGTTGTACACTCGAACCAGCCATCTTAATCTTAATTAGTTTGTGCCTTTGAGGCAATGAAAGTGCCCACGTAGTGCAATCTTAAAGACGAAAAGGGCGAGGAATATTGTAGAATTTTTTATATTGGATTTTAAGATAGCTTACCATATTTTGCCAAGTGGTATTATTGTAGATTTTATCAGGTGAAGTTTTTAGCTACATCTCTAAATTTTCTCATGGAGTTAAATTGCAGCACTCCAAGTTTTCCTTGTCGTATAGTACTTCAACCAGTCGCCGTTCATTTTTGGTACGTGCTAGTTGAAGTACTTTTGACATGCATTTTTCCGACATATATATATATTTGTATATGTGTTTACTACATTCTCTTCGAATTTTCATTATTCCTAAGATAACGAAATTCTGAAGTTCCAAAATAGACATGATTATCCAAACGAGCAAATACTCTCAACAGTCATAGTCTTCCCATTGATGAACCATTCATTACCATATCTTGGGGGATAAAACCAAAGTGTCCCTGTTACTGGCTTACTGCTAGTGAGGTCGGGTGGAGTTTATGGCTGAACTTAATTGCCACCCTCATCACTCTGCTTGTTGCCATCCCCTACCTAATGCTTATCTGCACTTGGCATTATCTTATCTTTGTGCTTAGTCACCAGTTCGGCATCGCCTGGGCTTTTCTTGTTCCATGTCATCCTCACCATGTTCGTATTCCAGAAGATCCTCACCTTGTTCCTGAAATTGCAAATGCTCACTGCTTATCTACTTGGGAGTGATCAGTCACCAGCGAGTGGAAACACTAGATGGAAACGCTTGATACCGGTAAGCCGTCATGCCAAGGAGTTCACAGCATTGCGCACCGCAGTGAGCTTGCTTATTCAGCTTGGTGCAAAGATCATTACATGATCCTAGGATCAAAACTGATCTAAAAGATGTATCGGTTGCTGCAATCGTGAACAAGACATTGCATTCAGAACTAAAAAGTACGTCGATTCAACACCACTACCATTACTGAAAATTAGATAACAAATCATTTACGACTACAACAACAGCCTTTCTCCAATCTCTATGTCCCTGCCACATCACAAATATGCTGATCCAACGATACTACATGTTGGTTAATACATCCATCACTGAAAACATATGATACTCTTCACTTCTTCCACCCAGATGTGGGCTGCATGTAAAAGTACAGTCCTAAGCTTAACACTTGAACAGATTGATCGCTGCATCAGCTAGATGGGGGCTTACTGCTGGAAGGAATCACAAGCGAGCTGCATGTACCAAATGGTTGTCTTGCATGCAAGCCTTACGGTAGTATAGATCTGTGAAGGTTCAGCCATTGCACCATTTCCATAATCCCCACAGGCCAACCTTTTCGTAATGATTGGGATCAAAGATATGCCAAGTTGGTTTATTGTCTCAATATGACGTGCTGTGAACAGATTGTTCCACATGAAGGTGTTCATAGCTGGGGCAACAAAGAGTGGATTATTGTTGTCCCATGCTCTCACAATACATGTCAAGAGGTTGTCACACAATCCACCAGCAATCTGAAAAATTAATATAATGTCAATTTCTGTAGCAATGAAGCTAACTTGCTGTTCTATTAACAGATTCAGGGAATTCAACATTAAATCTAATAGTTCATGCGACAGACCTTGGCCAGAGTATTTGCTGACAATGGAGCACTCACCATAACATCTGCCCATTTTCGCAGTTCTATGTGTAGAACTTCATCTCCTATCTTCTTCCAGCTAGACCATTCATCATCATCAGTGTAAAGAATGACATAAGTAGGCAGAGATTATCTATCAACAAAGTGCAATGATGGCTTCGTGGCAACAGCTCGGACTTCCGCCCACTCAGAGAAGCTACGACAAAGGCTCTCAAATTTTATAGCAGCCACACTTCCTGAAGCAGCAAGGAGGACCCGAGGCTTACTGGGTTGTGGGAAATCCAACATCAAGCTTTCCTGTACTGGTTCTGATGTAGCCATCTGATTTGCTTGGACCGCCCAACTGCATAAGAATTACAAGAATTCAGAGATTTATGCTGGTATATGGAAACATGATTCATAGTGCACACTCCGGAATGAAATTAAAAGGAAACAGAGAAAAATCATTTCAAAGAAGCAGAAAATTATTTTATTTTGCCCCACACTTCAAGCAGCCATGAAATTTATCTTGTATCGCTCAGAGAATTATATATTTGCATTAGGAACTATGTCATCATCGCCATATGAATCAGCACCGCATGAGGCAACACGTTCGCATCCTTAAAAACGTAACTATGGGCTCCAATTTTATTATTTACATCCTTCAGATAGGGGCCAATTTACCTTTTGAGAGAAGTAGACAGTGGAATGGTGATGCAAGAGAGTTAACCAAACTAATAATGTGACACCTGATGTTACTATAAATACATACACACAATCTGTATCTCCGGGGGTCCAATTTCTCTGTAGTCCGAAGTGTCCAGACGTATGTCCGGAGTATTCAAACATTTGAGAGTTTATGTCTGCCTAGCTCTCTGGCTTATCCATTTGGAGTATTTGGGCTGGGACTTTATCAGCTCTTTGGCTTTGTCTGAGATTTAAATATAGCCGTTGGAGTTTGAACCCCAGAGTATGCAGAGGTTATCCGGATACAGCCCTCCCAAAAGGTAACGGAGGCGTGCAAAGGTTTTTGGATAACTATCAACTTGTCTCCAATGGCTAGTTTTATGACTGGACTATTTATACCCCTACTCTCTCATCCAAACACAACTCTTTGCCATTTTAAAATCCTGCTCTTCAAAAAGCTTCACCACCTTCTTCAAACTCAAATCTTTTGATTCTTTTGAGGAAAATCTCAAGAGAGCAGTAGATCTAAAGTTGTTGAGCACTAGAGCATTGAGTTCATCTCCAAAGCATTTGATGTGCTTATTACTCTTGGAGATTGAGGTCTCCTACATTGCTAAGAGTTTTGAGAGCTCAAGAAGTTTTTAAATGTCAAAATCCACCTTCATCAAGGGAAAGATCACCAAGAAGAAATCAAGGAAACACAAAGTGCGTCCTTGAGATATAAATGCTTGAGAGGAAGCCGACTCTTGATAAAGTGATCGAGTTCCCCAAACAGATACGATATATTCCCAAGAATCCAAACTTCGGTAACAAATCCACCGCATCATTGGGTTTCCTAGTTCCCCTTTTATTTTTCGCAAGTCTTACTTTTCTAATTTACTTATTGTACTTATGGTTGACTAATAGCTAGAGATGCTCATATAGTTTTTGAATTGGATAACCTTTTAATTCCGCATTATTGCAAAAAATAGTTTAAAATTGCTAAAACAGTTGCCTATTCACTGCTCCCTTCTAGGCCGACATCTTGATCTTTTACCTCATCTCCTGCTTCTCCTTTTTCTCGGTGAGAGGACGTCCATCCTCATCTTCGGTGACTAGCGCTGGCCAAACGACAAGCTCTCCTATGATGAACCCACTGATCCACCTTTGGGTCACATCGTTGCACCTCTCTACGACCACCATAGCCGCCCATAGTGAAGGAGGCAAAAAGAGACGAAGATGAGAGCCTAGGTCTAGTTTCTTTTGGTTCTTTTTAAATTTTCTTTACATTTTTTCAGTTAAAAGTTGTAATGTTGTGAGTTGAAAGTGCATGACTAGGTGAGTTCAAAGTGGAGTCGTTGATTTGAAAGTATGATTAGTTGATTTGAAAGCTGAGAACATTTGAGTTGAAAGCTTGCAGTCTATGGGTTGAAAGTTGATCTTCGCGCGCTTAAATGTTGATGGCCTATGAGTTGAGAGTGCTTTTAATCTAGTTTAAAGTGATTCAGTTGGAATTGAAAGTCCATGTAAAGATAGCTGAAAGTGATTTTTTAATGGAGTTAAAAGTTTGTTTTTAAAAGCCAGTGACAGTTGAAAGTGGTTTTTGATGGGGTGGATGGCCAACAAGCACAGAAGGTTGGAAGGTGACTCGTGTGTGAGAGCACTACCAGATTCTGACAATCTATGTTTGTGATTTGATAAGAGTAGCGCAACTTCGTAAAGGGGAACAATAATTTACGGTCGTTTGTAGTAACGAACGAATTCTAGCATCACGTATCCCTGTCGGAACAGGGCTCAGTCTGGTGGCACATCTATCCACGTTCACATGTACCTTCCCACGCTCTGCACCCACCACGCTTTCTTTCGATGTCCTGCTTTCATGTTCGTCGGTGGCAAACGGCAGCAACAGTCACCGGGCACTTCAAGGATCATCATAAACTTTTGGAAATAAAAACAAGAACTATCAAATAATAAGTCACAGGCTTTCTACTCGAATAGTCGCAGATTTCAACCAAGATTACACAAGCTTTCGACTAGTGGTTCCCAAATGCTTTGAACTACGGACACTTCAACTTTTCAACTAAAAAAGCCGTAGCTTACAACAAATTTCAGATCATGATTGATGGAGCTTTCAACTACAAACAATTGAGCTTTCAACTAAAAAAGAAAACTAGTTTCAAACTTAATAACATTAACTCTCAGATAAACCGATTTTGGTTCCAAATCAACCAAATTATCTCGTCACCCGTGCAATGGAAATTTTAAGCCAAAAAAATTGAGGACTTCAAAAATGCCAAATAAGGATCTGCATCTCCTACCTCTTTCACCACCGAATTGGGATCCGTTGGTGTGCCTTCCTCGTCGTGGTCGGTGGCAGCGGCGACATGCCGCAACGGGAAGCGCGGCAACACAATGTCTGGCAAGGAAGGGCGGAGCGACGGCACTGGGCGGAGGAGGCAACGACATGGAAGCATCGGGTGGTGAAGGGCGTGGTGAAGTAGTGGGAAAGATGGGCATCCAGCTTAGAAAGCATGGGGATCGATTGTGCTTGGGTCAAGAAGAATAGGAACACGCCACGGTGAAGAAGAAAGAGGAAGAAAAGAGCATAGGTTTGGTGGTGCCCACGCACGGGAGAACGCGTTGTGCTGTCAGGAATCGTTCATGGCGACGGTCAAGCACCGGCTACAACGCAATAGGAGGTTTAACATGTTTGTGGATGCAATGCATGTAATCATACTTACAAAATCAAAGGTGAATCAACCACACAAGACACGGGTATTAGCACTGTGCGTGCCTTGCCGAATACAGAACACCCTGCACCACCATATGGATATGCATAAGCCGGTAATTACTTCTAACAGCCATGCATATGCACAACTAATCCCGAAAGATCAAAACCCGACAGTGGCGACCGGCCCGAACGTGGCGGCGCGAGAGCACTCGGCGCCGACGGGCGTGCGCAGGGCGCCTAGGAGCGTCTTGCCCTCGACGAGGTCACTGACGGCCTTGGCGTAGCTCGTTCGTAGCCGCCGTAACGCCTGGCGGTACAACGCCGCTAGCCATCGTACCCGCAGCTGCCGCATCTCCCCAAGAGCCTCTGCCTCTCTCTGCCACCTCCACCACCACCAGCACCACCAAGCCTCGCCACCGCCATCCTCTTCCTCCTTCCGCCGCTCTCTGGCATCGCCCTCTGCCGCCGTGGCATGCGGAACAGCATGACTCTACTCGCTACCTCGACGTCTACCACCATATATCAACTTATATAGACGAGCTAGAGAGATGCCTCTATTTCTTGCTACAAGGAGAAGCTATGGCTAGCTTTCGGCGTCCTTAATTTGCTTGTAAGTCATGCGCAAACACTAGCTATCGTACTATGTGATCTGTGTATGGCAGTTTAATTATAGGACAAAATGTATAGTTTATATGGTGATGCTGTACTAGCAGGAGTCTTTTCCTTTCTTCGAAGGGTAGTGTGTCCTATGGAGTACTTAGGGGCCGGTATTGACGGTTGTGACGTCGATTTATCAAAGAGCAGGTGGACTAGTTAGTTAACCAGTTACTACAATAGTACTAATGAATAAGCGCCATTGACCAATTAGGTCATTGATAGTACGATACGAGACAAAACTGCTGAGAAATTTATAAGCTCGACTACATTACACATGTGCATGATTGCCACGTGGGTTGGGAGTTGGGACCAACTGCTTCTTGCAGGATAAAGCTCGATGATGCATGAGAATAAGTAAATCTTAGTACCGCCTGGGCTAAACTAATCCCCACGTTTAATCATGGATAAACTAGTTGTCATTGACCTTGGGCATGTGGCCTAGCGACAGAAATGAGTTGTTCGTTTCTACCCACCTATGTTCGATCCTCTGAATTGGTACGGTGTACTGAATTTATTTTTTACGTTAAGTAAGATAAAACGTACTTGAGCTAACTAATGTTGGTGGAGCCTGTAATATTTTTCTAGCGTGCGTAGAAAATGTGCATGTATACATATGGTGTGTAAGTATAGTATATGTGTGTTGTACGCGTCCGCCCTATACTCCTGAAAAAAACTAATCGTTATTGACTAAGTAGATGACTGACCCCATATCTAGGGCTGCCTCTCGTCCGGCCTCCTACCCGCGGGCTTGCCGATTCTAGTGCTCGCTGTTAATGGTGTCTTGATTGGGGCTCACCCCTGCCGCAAGTAGCTCGTGGAGCTGCTGGCTGCCTAACTCAAGGCCATCCCTCATCATTGGAGGTGCATAGCTATGGGTGCTGATCTGGAGGTCTTACTAGTCGTCGACGATAGTACATGGTTGTTCAACACTTTCTTTTCTCTTGCCTTGCCATCAACCATGATCAATCGGCGAAGGAGAAGATATAAAAGTCGTCTTGCTGGTTTTGTTCGAGCTAACATCGAAGGTAAATGAGTTTTATTCAAGTTGCACATCAAAGATAGATGAGATAACCTTCGTTATTGCACCTGAAATAAGGGCGGGCTCGGTGATGCTTATCCTATACCTATATCCCAATCAATTCCAACCTCAAGTATACGTGCTGAACCGATCATTAGGAGAGGCGCCTGAGAGGCGTCAACACGCTCGGTTTGGTTGCTGGAGCCTACTGTGAGCTAAAATTGTGATGATTTAAAAAATATATGTCTGGAAACCCATAAATTAAGACTTAAATTAAGTTGACAAAAATTACTGTAAACTTTTAAATTATTTCAGAAGAACAGTTAAGCGCATGATATTAGCATACCAATTGGATATCATGACATCGTGGAATATCATTTTTCTTAAACTCGAAGTAGCCTCCTCGCCTAAGATACCAATACTAGCAGATAACTCAAAGCTTCTAAAAAATAGTACATAATTCAGAAAACACATTATTTTTTGAGAAAAAATATATTTTTAGAGCACTAAAACAGATTACCTTTTCTAGTGGAAAAGGCCTGTACACACAAGTTATATGGGCCAGAATAACGTAAACAGAGGCCGTTAGAGTGGGCTTCCATCCTGCCCGTTTCTCTCTCATCCAACCATCTGGCCCATTAAGCGAGGCCCAAGATTGCACACAGCTCCAGCCCATCAGAGCACCCACCACGAGGCCCAAATAAACCACAACCTTCGCGACGAAGGCAGTCGGTCGCAACCCAACCCAACCCAACAGGCAACGACTTGCACTAGCCGTTACACTCCGCCACTTCTCTCCTCCACCGCACGCAGAGATCGCCGGTGACGGCGAGGCGATGGCCGCGGCCATGGCAGGTCGTCGTCGGCGAGCCAGTCCCTGAGGAACCGCCAGCTTCTCGACGCCGTGGGTACCACTGCCGCGGCGCTCTCGCTCGCCGGCTCCTCCTTCATCGTGCTCTGCTACCTCCTCTTCCGCGAGCTCCGCAAGTTCTCGTCTACTTCCTCGCCATCGTGTTGAGAGACTCGGATCTCAGCGCTTTGGTTTTGGTTTTTTGGGTTTCGAGGTGCTGATTCGGTGATCTGCCGTGGGCGTGGTTTGGAATTTGGGGCTTGTTGTGCGATCTGCGAGCAGTGCTTTATTAATTTGGCCATTTGGCCTGTGATTGCGCGATTTTGGTGGTTCGTTTCGTTACTTTAGCACATGAATTCTTTTATTTTTGTGCGTATGAGCTGAAGTAGTTCTCGAGAATTTTGGTGCTAGGAAGTAGTAAGGATTGAGATCTTCAGAAATGTGCATGGAATTTTCACCCATCATGGTTATCTCTGGCATTTGGGGCCATAATTTTATTCATTTTCCTCCCGATAGTTTTGTAGCTTGCAATAGCCATGGCACGAAGCTGCACATTTTTTGCACTTTGATGTGATTTGAATTATTATTCAAGTTAACTGTTGTTTCATAAGATGCTTGAGATCATATGGCCTGTCGCAATCACACATGGGCCGCTCCAATAATGGGATGATGAGCATCTACCTATCTATATTGCTGCAATACAATGAGAAGTTTGCTTTCTTTAAAAATTAAATTACATGTCGGTCCAGGTGCTTCGCTGATACTAGCGAAAGCATTAGGTGAAGCAAGGTTTGTTCATTCTCGTCATTTGCTTTAGCTACTGTATGCTTCAGTTTTTCTGACAGCGTTCATTTGAACCGCAGGATATGCTTTGCAGCTTTTTCACTATAATGGGGTACGTTGCTGTCTGTATTATTTAAATTATACTTTCTGCTGCATGTAGTTACTTCCTGAGTTTCTGACTTATCTTTGATCAGTGATATTATATATATTTATTTTAGATCTGCTATTTGCCATACACACTGATTGCTGAGTTAGTGAGTACCCGCTATGTGCTTGTGGTAAATTATTTTAGTAACAGTTAATTTTATTTTTGATGTTGCAGGGGCCCAGCAAATGCATTTTACTGCTTTGCGCATGACTACAATGCACACTTCTTCTGTGTGGCTTCTTTTCTATGGACAACAACTATATCATTCGCTCTTCATCACACAGTTGTCAAACACAAAACTGATGTTGAGGAATTTGGATTCATTTTCCACTTGTATGTATGGGGTATGCAAGTTATCGCTTCCCTGCCTTTCTTGGAACTATGTGTTCCAAATTACTTGTAGCGACTTGTTCAACCAGTTAGAATTACATTCTTTAGAGGGACTATATTCTGGATAATCCACAATTTTGTAGCTGTACCATCTATATGTAGTCAATTTGCTGATAAAAGGTTCAGACCACATAGCTGTGTTTGATGCATCGTACTTTGTCTGTCTTACCATTTAGGTTGCTTGCTATACGTCGTGGCAGTATTTAGATATGACATACATACATTTTTCACCTGTTTTTTCTGTTGCTATTTGCAGCCTTGTCTGTCTTGTAAGGGTCCAAGTACCATTTTCGTTTGTTTGTCCATCATATGCTCATTGTCTATAGTGTATCGTAAGTGAGTATGATTCATTGCATTTGCTGACTTTATATAATTGTAACCATGTTTAGTAACTCATGCTACAAATTTTGTTTTACAATGATGGGTATTTTGTTGCAAATCAATGTGCTCCAGACATCCATTTTTGTCTATTATATTTTTGTCATAGTTGCATATCTTTTGTATATGATTTATTTTAAAAGTAAAGTACTACTATTTGCATATATCCATTTTAAAAGTAGATCATTACTATAATGATTTATTATGGAAGTCATGCGCGAGAGTCCTAGGTCTGTTGGGAAGGTTTTGTAACTCCATTTTTTTTTATTTCCTCAGGACTTCACTAGCTACCACTGTATTGCGTCTAATAGGAAGTGATTATGGAAGGCCGGGTACCTGGTGTTGGATCCAACAGGGAAGCATGAGAAAGGCATGTCATCTTTTGTTCTTTGTTATGAGTTTGAAAAATTGGTAACAGACACTCCTGTTGCATAAACTCAAATACATTTGGATCCTTTTTTATCTTATTAGTGATTCCCAGAACAGCCCAAATAGTGCCAATGAACTTCCTATGTGCTACTATTTTCATTTAGCATTTGGACTTCGTCAATTCATTTACCAAATGGTTGCTGATATATCTTGCTTGGACTACCTTCAAATTTTCAGAGACATTGCAATGTATTTGACAATCCATGTGTATACTCTCGAGTTTGTGAGATGTAGAAATTATTTTTGCTCTTATCTTGCATGTTTTTCCCTTATGTGTTGGCTTGTTCTCTTTCCTTTTTTATCACTGCAATTTATGCATTCCTTACCATTAGTGTGCTGGCTTAATCCCTAAGATAGGCCATTCACTTGGAACGGAAATGTTCTTTTGAAAAAAAAAGAAGAAAAAAAACATTTCTGTTTCAGGTCAATGGCCTAGCTAGGGATTAGCGAGCACATTAGTGGCCTAGCTTGAAACAGAAATGTTGTCAGTCTTATCAGTATCTTAGTAATTCTTTCACTAGAATGCCTTTTACTTGAAGGCCTTGCACTTGATAACCTTTTATCTTCCACTTTGAGGTGCCATTCTCTACAATGGTTATACATACTATCAAGTAAACCGCATGTTGAACAATGCGACATGGGTATGCACACATACACAAATTTTGTCAACAGTTTTCTCTTGTATATTGAGGATGACCAAGGCTTCTATTGTAACACCTGGTAGTTTCTGCTCTTTTTGCTTGTACCTAGTTCTGAGTTTTGATGTCAATTTGTAGATGGTCGTTGGCATAAGTGATCGATCAATTCAATCTGACATGAGGGCAGACAAGAAGGTATAAGCATTACGTACGAACTGTTTGTCATTGCTTTGTGTTTCAGCACTTCAGAAAACAGTCTGTATCTTTACTATTATATATATTGGAGTTAGTGGTGGTGGTTCATCCACCTCTTGGTTCATCCAAACCCCCTTCCCTCAAAAATGTTGTGATTCCTACATGTGGACCTTCCAATCAAACTTTAAAATGCACCCCTAACTAACTCTTACAAATCTCTCTTTTCTAATTTCTTTTCTAACTAACTTCTAATCTACACTAACTAACTAGCACAAATCTCTCTACTCTAACTAACTCCTAATCCAACTCAACCCGTGCTCTCTCTCCTCTCATCTCACCCTCCCTCCAAGCAGCCACCGCCATGTGCCGCTGCTGGTCGCCGCCACCCTCATCGAGTCACCTCCCCTCCTAACTGAGTTGCCTTAGCCATCGGCTGAGGAAAGGAAGAGAAGCTTGGTTGGGAAAAGGAGAAGAAAAGGGAAGGGAAGGAGGGGAAGGAGGAGGAGGAGAACAGGAAGGAGAAGGAAGAAGAAAGAAGAAAGAAGAAAGAAGAAGAAGAAGCGGAATTTTGGAATTTTGGTTAAATTTGACGAATTTGTGTCAAATTTGAGGTTCATACTGCAAAGGTAGTCTCCAATTAGTCTTTATATGAGTACTTATGGACAGAATTGGAAGAAATAGTGCCCAGTATTTGATCTAGAGTTTTGAAATTTAAAACAGTGAGCTTAATTAGAAAACTGTGACCAAACTGTACCAAATTTCGAATTGCAATGAGTAAGTTGTATACTTTGTCATAAGCCTTTCCAACGGCACTGAGTTTGCCAAATTGAATTTGTGGTTCAAAAGTTACAGAAGCTTTGTCATAAGCCTTTTCAACGGCACTGAGTTTGCCAAATTGAAGTTGTGGTTCAAAAGTTACGGCAAAACTTCTGTTACTGTTATGCTATTTTTCTAGAGCTGAGATTTGTTGAGCATGATTAGTTAGTCTTAATGATACAATTAAGATTAGTTAGTCTTAATGATACAATTAAAATCTAGGCTCAATAGAATAGTTTTTGGAAATTTTCTATAGATATCCTTAGACTATTCATTTACTTGATTTGGATATACGGAATTAAAGATAGAAAATAATAGCGCGAGATTAGACCCAGATTTTGTCGAGAAGCTCGATTTAGGGTTTTGTTGAGAGGCGTAAGTATAGTTATAGCTCTACCGGTGGTGGGGCACAGAAAGGGGCGGCTTTGTCTTGGAGGTAGGGTGAGATGAGAGAAGAGAGAGAGTATGGGTTGGGGTGGGTTTTATTTTTTATTTTTTTGAAATTGAGTTTGATTAGGAGACAAGTGAAATCTGACGGCCTATGTTGATTGGACTCTCCAAAATTCGTTTCTACTCTGATTGGAAGAAACTTATAGTCTGTCTCAATCGATTTGATGAGACGAACACAATATGGTCTCAATTTTTCATTCAATCTATGGTTTAAAAAGTCAACTTTATCCCTTAGTCCCGGATTTTTAGTCAACCTCGATATTTTATAACTCCGACCTTTAATTAATTTCGGAGTATTACAGCTGGAGGTGATGAGAAATATGGCAGAGATCCATCAAAGTTAGAGAAGGCATGCACATAACGGTGCAGTGACGGGGATTGGATCAGGATGATAGTAGAGCGAAGAAATGATAAAGTTAGAGACAAAGCTGAGGGGATGACAAAGAAAAAATAATGGAGAAACATAGATGATCGCCAGAGAGGAAAGGAGGTGAGAGAAAGGCGCCGGTGATTGTTGTGAAAAACCGCACGCGCGTCACTTTTAACACGCCTGTTCACAAAATAAAGCGAACATTTTATCAATGTCCTTAAATATCTATCTTTTGTCCTATTGCAATGCACGAGTACCTTACTACTGCTATTTTATGTTTTTCTACTTCTTGACTTGGAGATAAACTGGTAAAACTTTATAAGTGCTCTTTTGTGAGGAAAATATTTTTATTTGAAATCCACTTATGTTATCATGTTTCCTTCACGTATCCTGGATCAGCTTCTTACACCATTGTTCGCTATCTGTACATGTTTCCGTTTGCATATAACACTTCTGGATATGTTTCCTTCGGCAGGCATTTAATCGATGGGGTTATTACCCCCTGATTTTAATAGGTTCATGGGCATTTGCAACAATCAATGGTCTCTATGACTTTGCTAATCCAGGCCACAAGATATTTTGGCTCTCCATTCTTGATGTTGGGTTTGCTGGACTTATGGTGAGTCTCTTGATGCTATTGTCTTTCATCCTAGACTAGATGCTACTAAGTCATATGATGCAAACTCTGGGTTCCTACAGAAACTGAACCAATCTACATTTGTTTAATTCCATCGATCATTTTACTCCAAATGCCCTTGTCCTAGAAAAAAAAAGTTCCAGCCCCATTCTTTCTTGGAATGGGCCATGCAATTGATCTGTAATTGCTAGCCTTCATTATCCAATGAAATTAGTTTAATTATTTTGGATGAAATCTACCATCAGAACAGGTCCCAGTTAGTGCATGTATCCCTCTTGTAGTTGCATTTGCTGGAATCGTACTGTTCCCTCAGGACCATATGAAATTATATACAGAAGAGTTTCTGTCACTAACCTTAAAATTTTCTCCTATATTTCATCATATGTTGTTACCTTCCTATTTTTTCCTGGATTCCAATGTTCCCTGGCATTTTTAGGGCCTTTTTAATTCCATTACTTATGGGCTCAACTCTTCAGTGCGCAGAGCAATTGCAGAAAGAATTGGCACGTAAGTTTTCACAACCATATGTAGTCATGTACCTTTTTCATTTACCATGCACTATTGACTATTCTGGTTGTAGTTTGTAGCTATAAAGGATTTTGTTTCCAAAAATTTCCAGATTTCTACCCGAGAGACTTAAAAGGAGCCTTCCTGCCTTGTCAAGATTGAAAAGTCAACAAGAAAATGAACTGACTTCTCTTATTGTTGAGAGTAACAGATACGATAATGCCAGTAATACCTAGGAGTTTTTCTAGCATACTGAGTTTGTTCATATCTTTTGGGTTCTTCATTTGGAAAAGGGTGTATTAGTGTATCATTTACATCCCTGTAGGAGCAGATGCTTAGGATTGACCATTTGCCAAATTATGTTGTCCAGAGTACATAAGAGGTTAGGAGATAGCGAACAGTTGATGTTCATCTGTAGCCTGTAGGCAGGTTTGTCAGGTTTTCGCTCTTCTAACCCCTCCCTCGTGTTGTATTTCTTGAAAATCTTTCTCCTATGTTTCGCAAATCTGGCTACGTACTGTACAACTTAATGGTCCTGTAAACTACCGTTGTTCTCGGGGCTCCCCCAACCACCACCACCATTTGTCCATTGTTTTGACAGTTTATATTAGCCAATTATGGGGTCTCAGAGTTGGTGCTGCAAGTTCTTTGAAAGAACAAATTTCGTAATTTCAGTTTAAGATTAACTGTCGTGCAGAGTTACGGTATGCATAGCATTGTTGACAAATTGTCCATCGTAATCGGTGAAATGCGCTGCGCTGTTCGGGCCAATTGATCATGTGTTCTGAAACGAGGTGATCTTTTTACCCCTACCGGTGAGGGTGAAATGTCCCTCTCTGCCTTCCACCGCCGTGCCGCTCCATGCAGCGGAGCACCAACCACATCGTGGCCGGAACGGTGCTCGTCCATCTCTCTTGAGAAATAATTGTGAGCGGACAAAGTCTATTTTTGTCCCTTAATTATTGCAAAAGTCTATATCTAATCCCTTAATTTCAATACTGGATATTTTTGGTCCCTCAAGTTTCAAAAACGTTTAGATTTAGTCCCATGTCACACTAAAAGCGGTTTCGACAATGACGTGACGGCGGTGTGGTATACGTGGTAACCTAGTTAGCACAAAAAAAATTGAGAAAAAATCAAGAAAAAGGAAAATTTTAGAGAAAAGTTTTTAGAAATGTTCCAGGAAGGCCACGCATCCTAGAAATTTTAAAAATGCCTAATGTTCATAAATATTCTGAAAAACCATGGAATTCAATAAAATTCAAAAAGTTTTTTTAATTTTGTATTTTTAATTTTTAAAAGTCTAGGATTTTTTTACTAACTTGTCGTATTCCTAATTTTTTTATTTTTCCTTCAAATTGTATATTTTCTTGTGAATTTGCATTTTTAAAGTCTGGTTTTTAAAATAAAATTTTATTTTCCTAATAAACTGATTTTCATATTTTCTGCATTTTGAATCTGTTTTTTATTTTTTCAATTTTTCTTGAAATTATTTGAGTTTTTCAAAAAATCTTCAAATTTTCTGATTTTTCTGTTTTTCCTAATATTTTTTATTCTTTGTGCTGAATAATCCGCCACGTGTGGCAAAACTACTGCGACATCATTGCCTAAACCGTTTACAGTACGCAAGAGATCAAATCTAAACGGTTTTGACACTTACCTACCAAGAATGATCAGAAGTGGAGAGATTAAACTTGAACTTTTGCAATAATTGAGAAACCAACAATAGACTCCCATGTTGGGTGATTTCTCTCATACAACCTATAAGTGCAAATATATGTGTGGAATTTAACGTATATATTTCTATGTGAGGCATCTCTTTTTTTTTGAGAGAAGTCAAAATTTCTCTTTCGGGGTAAAAGGGATGAAAATTTTCTCCAAGGCAATATTGATCTCTAAAATTCATGAAATCATGTAAAAAACTCTAGAACCCCTGAACCTATTTTAGCTCTAGGAATTGATTCAGAGTTCACAGAATATAATTTTTATATTTACGCACTAATAGCCTCTCTCCCTCTCCTGTCACCCATCTTTTCTCTCTCCCACAAATGCAAACTTCGCCAACACCGACCACCACCATGGACATCCCTTCATCCCCTCGACAACCGTGCCAACCACAACCACCTCCCTCATCTTCTCTCCCCTACCTGCTACTGTTGCTACCATCTGCCTCATCGTTGCAATTTCACTGCCACCACTATGATATGTTGTGTCCGGTGGGCACAGCTAAGATCCAACACAGGGCGCTGGTCTGCAGAGTATGTTGTATCGGTGTAAGATTCTTATGATCTTGGCCACCCTCGTAAGGACTATGATCTATGGGTATGGCAGAAGAAAGCTGCTCGATCGATCAAAAGAGATCTTTAGGCCTCCTTCGTTGGAGCTTATGGGCAACTTATGCATCTAAATAAGCCATAAGCTCCAACAAAGACATTTGTTGAACCTAGCTTAAACTATAAGCTCCAACCATTTATTGTAGATGAAAAAAAGCAATCCAGGAGGAGCTTCTTGAGCTTATCCAAGCTCTACTTCTAAACTTACCCTCGAAGTTATACAACAATTTACGTGAACTGCCACTAGGGCACCCGAAATCCCCCTGCCCACCCCCACCCGCGCCTCCCCCATGCCCACCCCCTACCCGCGCCGCCCCTATGCCGCCCCTGCGCCCGCCTCCTCCGCGCTGTTCCCGCTCCAGCCTCCCCCACGCTCGCCTCCCCGCGCCCGATGCCCCCGCGCTTCCCTCGTTGCGCCGCCCACCACCCGCTCCACCCCGTCGCGCTGCCTGCCGCCCCTCCAACCCCAAGTCGAGCCGCCGCTCGCTGCCCACCTCGTTTGGCCATCGGCCGCCCCCTCTAGCCTCCCGTCGAGTAGCCTACTCTAGGACGCCGCCTCAAGCTGGCCACCTCCTGTCGCGCCCCCCTCCGCCAGGATGCCGCCGCCTTGCCTTCTCCAAGACCCAGATGTTGCTGCCTCACCCCGTCTGCGCCTCGTGCCCCCTCTAAGACCGGACGCTGTTAGCAAGACGCTGCTAGCAGGACGCCGCTACCCCTGAGCCTCACCTCCGTCACGCCACCAACTGGCCGCTGCCTTGTCTTTGTCGCCACCTTCAATTGCCCCCTCTGTCCCTCTAGTTGTTCTTCTCAGGTGTTTGCAAATCTACATGCCCCTCTAATTGTTCTGATGCTTGAATCACCATTGCTTAACACATGAATGGTTTGGAATTTGTAGGCAGATCATGATGAAATGTATTACTCGAATTGTTTGCAATTTGCTAAAGTGTGCTACTTAGTAATTCTTTGTGTGACAGTGATGGCATAGTTCTTGTTCTATTTAAATTTGGTTGTAGTATTCGTTGTATGAGAAATGGAGTGGCTGCATGACTTTGTGATGATGTTGGCAAGAAAACATCTCAAAAGCTTGTTCCAATTTGATGTGGTACTATGAAATTATTAAGTGCTTATTTAATTTTTTAAACTTCAAATTTTATACCTAGTTGTATTAAGTGCCGTAGGACTGTCAATATCAGTACATATCAAACTGGACTGGACGAAGGGTACTTCAGATATTTATTCTTTCCTCTCATACCATAAGCTGCTACTGCTTAAGCCCTAACAAACAGACAGTTGGCTTATCTAGAGTTTATTTCCACAGCGGCATAACTAGAGCTTATTCCTACAGATGGCTTATACACAAGCTCTAGCTAGGGGTGTTTGGTTGGGCTGAAAGTGCTCATTTTCTAAAATATTGTAAATGGTTTGGATCAATCAAAAACCATATATTCACTTTTTCCACAACCACGACAATTTTTTCAGACAATCAGCTAATAACAGCTTTATCAACAGCTATAACCCAACTAAACAAGCCCTAACAAAGGGGACATTACCATCTCAGAGCCTGAAAAACAAATCTTTACAATCTCAGAGCATCCGCAAGCTAGGTGTCCAAAAGCCACCTTCCATGCATGGTCTACCGTCTTTAAAAATGTCGCACTTCGTCATCCCTCGAAAGGTTTGCATTGGGAAAGTGCGAATATACGTGCCCCCAGGGCCCCATCTGTTTGCTCCCTCTTGCTTTAACACTGGTCATCAGGGTTGCTTCCACACCTTGCTTCTGCTCAGTGACGTGCCTTTAGTTCAGCTACCGGCCAGAGACGGGATGTCAGGCATGCAGATTGGGCAGTAGAAAAGGGTTGAGATACCGCTAATCTTGTGTTGGACAAAAGTGAGCGAGCCCCTACTTCCAAGTTCCGTTGCAACATGAAACAAAAGTTAGTAATTTAGGAGTGTAAATATCCAAGTAAAAAGCCGATGCAAAGGCACTGAGACAAAAAATGAGAAGCCCATACAGCGATAATCTCCGCGCGAGCTCATGTTCTTCTATCGCTTGTGATTTAAGTGGAAAAATTGCGGGCTTAATTTCGATTTGGTAAATAAGATTTGGGATTCGCCGCCGCCCACGCGCAGGAGGCCGAGTCCGCGCTACCGTCCCAGCCATTAATTCCATTTCTGCTCGCCTCTCACAACGACACCCCATGGCTGCCTTTCCTCATCGTCTCGCGTGTTGTAGTCTCCGCCATGGCTGCCTTCGCTGTTTCATCTCGCGTGATGTCGGGTTCCCCCGCAAGCTGCCGCTGGAGGACCACTGGCTTCGTGCTCTCGCCGAGTAGCGTAGCATGCTGTCGGGCTCCGGCAAGCTGTTGCTGGAGAACACCGTGCACCCTCGCACAGTCTCACTCTTCAGGGGATTCGTGCTAGCTTGGTCAGCGAATTTGAGCAATCCTGTGCCATGGGGTCAAACTTTAGGGACTAGCGGTGCGCCTGTCTAAGAGGGTGTTTGGTTGTTGGACTCCAACTAAACGGCCAGCTTTTTAGCAGATTTTGCTAACGGTAACTGTGGGCTTTGTAGTGCAAATTTAGCTGTTTGGAAAAACTGTCTTTTGCCAGCTTTTTGCTATGTGTTGAAACTTCAGTGCTCATTTTTTAAAATATTATAGATGGTTTGGATTAATCAAAAGCCATATGTTTACTTTCTCACAGCCACAACAGCTTTTTTAGATACCTAGCCAATAGTAACTTTGTCAACAGCCACAGCCCAACCAAACAGGCCCTAAATCTCAGCAGACCGTGTCTCGGGAAGGGAACACGGATCGGAAACACAGACATGTCAAGCTCAAAGAAAAGGTTTGTCCACATTGAAGGGAGAGCTGGCTTCGGGCGACAAATTCTAGGCGTGGCATGTTCCTTTAACTAGTAGCGGTTCCTCCAACAGCATACTCCCCAGAAGAGCCAAAAGATATTGTTCAACAACATCTCCAAAGATATAAACCTTATATTTTTGAAGGGAGTGATTAAAATTATACCATCATTCACAATTATCACATTATTCCTGACAGCGTATGTAACTCTAGTCTATAGTAATAAATAACATTGGCATAATAAATTACAGGGTAAGCACAGGAAAAAATGACAAAAATCTGACCGAAGTAACATCTATGTAGGAATAAAATTTGGAAGTAAACATAAGACTGGCTACCGCAATAAAGCTTTGGAATATAACGCACTTCTGTTTGTTTGGATCGTAATTTCCCTTGAAATAGTTATGAGTTGGCTATGCTGTTGACAAGATGCTGTTGGTTGGCTATCTGGAAACGTTATTATAACTATGGGAAAGTGAACATATGGCTTTTGGTTGATCCAAACCATTTATATTATTTAAAAAAATGAGCACAGAAGTTTCAGCATATTGCAAAAAGCTAGCAGGAGACAGCTTTTCCAAATAGCTAAATTTGCACTGCAAAATCCATGGCTACCGTTGGCAAAAGCTGCTGAAAAGTTGACTGTTTGATTAGGCTGTAGCTTTTTTCAGTAGAAAATTACTAAAAAACCTAACCAAACAACCTCTAAGAAAATTGTGTTGGGAAACTGATGCACTGAAGTAGGGTTGTTTCTTGCTTGACAACCTCTCGTTAGAGCTAATGCATTACGTGAGAATGTTTGATTGTAAGAGCCTGCTTATTTGATTTAACGCTAATCACTTCTTTTTATGCTGAAATAGCTATAAATGACTGATTTTTTGGCTGAATTAACATAAATTACGTGACTAGGAACGGATTAGAATAAAAAGATTGTTTTGGGATTTTCTTCTAGAAATTTTGAAAATGGTAATGTATAGGTACATGAAAAAATATATAAAATTCCAGAAAGGCAAACACGACGCAATTTATACAAAGTACACGACAGTTTGTGCCAAGATCATAAACCTCTCACATCTCTTGCTAATGAACTCTCACCATGGACAAACAACAATCATTTGGATCTCCTTGATATGCATCTAACTATTCCCTTCGTTTTAAAATGTAGAGTGAATTACTTAAAATCACAACTCTAGATATCTTATTATACTTTTTTTTTGAAAAAATATTAAAACTTGACGTCTCGATGTATTGATAGAAAAAGAGAACAAAGTTTGTATGTACAAGCCTTGCAAATTCAGGGAAAATAAGGGACGGAGTCCTGTTGCCTCACGTGTATTTTGGAGATTTTCAACGAGACTAATTAGAAAGAGCAAATCAATTAAGCGCCACCGGAGACTTGCATGGCCTGAGCTCTAGAATGATTGTGCTGTTGGGATAAGTTAACAAGGAAAGGCCAGGAGATAAATATATATACTATTTTACTAAGTCACGTCCACCAGAAAATATAGAAGCTATTCCTATTTGCAGGAGGTTTTCACCATGGAGTTTTCTCTCCTGGCAAGCATGCGGATGGGGTCCACCTGCAGAACCGAAGGCAATCAAATTATGGCGCACCAATCCAGATGGAGTCCATGTTTGTTCGGTTGTTTTTATTGAATCAGTTTGTAAAAGATTGCATGTTTAAAATAAATCAAGCAGTCTAATAGCTAGAGTCCATATTAGTTTAAGTTTTTTTCCCTTTTACTTTGTTTAGCCGTGAGATGAGCTCTTTCGCGAGGGTTAAGTCTTTTAGATGGGTCGTCTATATAAAAAAAAATCAGCCATATGACTAGGTTATATTTTGTGAATAGACATTATGTATTTTTATGGTAAATAACGGTATTGAATTTGGAGAAAACTATCTAAAAATCTTCCTCAACTAACATGTGAGTCCTTGCGATGTGTAGGAGATTACTTGCTGAACTTATATGATTCCTTCAGGTTATTCCTTCGATTCAAGTTGTTAGTGTGTTCTTCCGGCTGTGTTTGCAACTATAATTCTAAAATAGCAATTATATTTGCTAGTAAGGTGGAGTGCTGTGAAAGATTGAGCCGCAACAACAGATCGATTCTCATCCCAAGTTTTGGTCGCAACTGACCATCCACCCCGATGATCCCTTTAAGCCCGAAGGATAGTGGAGTTTCTCCGACCATCGTGAACCCACCCCCACATCAAGCAGTAACCTCGCCAATGAACCTCGCTCCTAACACTAACCGCGCCCTCAACCTAACCTGTTGGAGGGAGATTGTAGGCCATCCCCCCCTCCCTGATCAGATGGCCCACGGCACATGGGGCTCGTCAATAGAGGGGTTACCTGAGGGGAGCATATACCTTGCGTACCTGATAGGTATATCGATGTACAACCCGATAGGTATAACAGGTATATCAGATGTACAATCTGCGGCCTTGCGCCCATGTCGGCTTGTCTTGTGGATGGTTGATCCAGTGATCTAGGCCTGTGGTTGTGCACATGCAAAAAACAAGCCCATAGGAAAAGGTGGAAAAGGATAGAGGATTATCCGTATTATCCGACATTCCTATCCGAAAAAACATGGATGCAGTAAGCAAAATTAGCATCCGAATTAGAAATGGATAGAGATATTATACAAATTATTTTTGCAGATATGGATAGTATCAAATTATTTTTGTGGATACGTGTATGGATATAGTACTATAGATTGAGTCGCATGCGGATACAAATATGGATAATATTTGGATTCCGAGTGAAATTCTTTTGAAACTTGTAACTTTGTTATCCGACCTCTGATATGGGTAAACAAGATATTCCATTTGGTGAGGCTCGTTTTGGCATATTTTTTAAAAAAGTTGTAGGATACTCGTATCCAATCAAACTGAGTACACATCCGATCCATGTTCATATTTGAGTACTCGGCTAGATTTACTATGTATTATCATATTATATTATTTTTATATAGTTATTTGTCATCCAGTGGCAACTATCATTTGATTTTATTTGCCGCTACCATTGACTTTTACGTGTCACTTCAACATATATCATTCGATCCCTATTCGATCCTCCATGAATATAAGTAGAGTACGCTCCGTACTTGATTTGCTAGGCTCGTCCGTGCAAAAAATACTCCGTAACATTTAAAAAAAACGTGGTAGATATGTGCAGTCAACCATCGTCTCATCCAAATCTGCAGTCAGAAACGGTCAAAAATCCACAGGCCCGACGAACGAATGCACACTATCTCAGGAAACGCTTCTGCTACAGAATCATCACTGACGGACACGAGAAGGCCGGTCGCTGATTAGAGGAAACGCTGACGGGTAGGCTCCTACCCATCAGTAAAAGTGAAGCACTAGGCGAGGCACCAAACTTTTACTGACGGGCACAATAGCCACCCATCAGTAAAAGTGGGACGAGAGATGCAACTTGGCATGTCTACTGACGGACAACCTTCACTGACGGGCGTACCTCCGTCACCCGTCAGTAAAACTTATATCTCCATTGACGGGTACGTAGTCGCCCGTGAGTGGAAGATTGCACCAGGACTGCCTTCGCGGGCAGACTTATCACTGACGGGCACCATTTGTTGCCCGTCAGTGATAGTTCTGCGCGTATAACAGTGGAGGCGCCAGCAGCTGGCCGGTGAGCTCGCTCGCCTCACACGGCCAACTGCGGGCGCCTCCTAACACTGCGCGGCAGCCATGCTATTCTCCTCCTCCTCCTCATCCTCCCTCTCCTCCCTCCCTCCTCCCTCCCTCCTCCATATAGATTTAAACTCTAGATCTAGATCTCTCTCAATCCTCTCCCTCCTCCTCTCCACCCTCTCTTTCCCCCTCCCCTCCTCCCTCCCTCCTCCTCCTAGATATACAATCTAGATCTAGATCTCTTTTAACCCTCTCTCCTCCCCTCCTCTCTTTCCTCCTCCCCTCCTCTCTCTCCTTACCCTATTCAGAAGGCTCTCGAGTCCGTTCCTTGATGGCGCTAGCGAGCTCTCTTTGGTACGATGTAATATATGAAAGAAGAGAATTAATTTTATGATTATTTTGTTAATTTGGATTATAATCAATTAGTTTGTTGTTGTAGGGATCGATGGATCGAAGTTGGATGTACGGCAAAAGGGCAACACGGAGTTTCGTCAATACTTTGAATGAGTTTCTAGATGTGGCTGAGGAAGATAGGGAGAAAAGGGGTGCGAAAAAGATGTGTTTTCCATGTTGTGTATGCAAGAACACGATAATATTCAGGGAGAGAGGCATGTTGCAGCTATACTTGTTGACTCGAGGTTTCATGAAAGGTTATACACGTTGGACAAATCACGGTGAGGAGGCTGAAATTTTAGTTAGTCCTGAATGTTTAGAAGAAGAGAACGTACATGAAGACGCAGAAGAAGATGAAGATCATATATCTGAATGTAGGGATGACTTGACGGGAGAGGCAGAGAAAAATTTGGCTGAAATGTTGAGGGATAGTCACATGGCGGACCAGGTGGCCGAAGACACCGAGGATGAAAGAGAGGTCGCAAAGTTTGCGAAACTGATGGAAGACTTGACAAAACCACTGTATCGCAGTTGCGATCCTGAGCACACGCGTCTATCAGTCACGCTTGAACTTCTAAGGATCAAGATAATCTACAACTGTCCGGACGCAAGTTTCGATGAGACACTGGCTTAACTTGCGATGGTTTTTTCAAAGGAGAACGTGTTGCCTACGAGCATCGAGGAAGCCAAGAAGGTGGTCTGCCCCCTTGAATTGGATGTAGAGAGACTTCATGCTTGTCGGAATGACTGCATTATTTATCACAAAGAGTATAGAGAGCTGCACAAATATCCGGTGTGGAACACATCTCGATATAAGCGGGGCAGAAACCAAGATGAGGATGAGGAAGAAGTGACGAGTGGTGCCCCTGCAAAGGTTGTATGGTACCTTCCAGTCCTCCCCCGTTTGAAGCGTTTATTCAGTAACAAGAAGGAGGCAAAGCTGATGCATTGGTACGAAGAGGGGGCGAAGAAACGACGGGGTGTTGAGACACCCAGCCGATGCTTGTCAGTGGAGGGCAATCGACGCCAAATACCAAGATTTCGGTAGTGATCCGAGGAATATCAGGTTTGTATGAGTACGGACGGAATAAATCCATTCGGTAACATGAGCAGCAGACACAGCACATGGCCCATTGTTCTGTGGATCTATAACCTCCCTCCATGGTTGTGCATGAAGCGGAACTACATGCACCTATCTATTTTCATTCGAGGGCCAAAATAACCTGGAATGGATCTTAACGTGTATCAACAACTACTGAAGGACGAACTAGCTACGCTATGGGAAGAAGGGGCTCAGGTCTGGGACGCGGACAAAGAAGAGTTCTTCACTCTGAAAGGCCTATTGTTCACAACAGTGCAAGATTATCCCGCGTACGGGAACAACGCGTGTCAGTGCACCAAAGGATACGAAGCATGTGTTAAGTGTATGAAAGAAACCACAAGTGTTTTTTTAGAGGGCTCTAGAAAAATCATGTTCACGGGCCACCTTCGGTGGCTGACCATGAATGACCCATGGAGAGAGGACACGGAAAGGTTCGACGGAGCAAAAGAAACCCATCAAAAGCCTTGTGAGAAGACCTGACAAGAAATCTATGATCTCTTGAATGAAATGGACGAAGTTGAGCCAGGAAAAGGAAAGAAACAACCACCAGTAAAGGGCGTCTGGAAAAAGGAAATCTATTTTTTGGGAATTGCCTTATTGGCCTCACCTAGACACACGTCACAGCATAGATGTAATGCATGTTGAAAAATATCTGCGATAACTTGCTTGGTCTCTTGCTCAACATTCCGAATAAGACAAAAGATGGACCGAAATCACGAGCAGACATGCAACACATGAATATAAGACATGAGTTGTGGGCAACCAGAGAAACGACCAAGACGGGGAAGAATGGTAACAGAGTTAAGACCAGCTGTCCCGCTGCTTGCTACACTTTGAGTAGAGACGAGCTCCATAGCTTCTGCGAATGCCTCTATGGTGTCAAAGTTTCTTCGAGTTACTCGGGAAACATCTGAAAACTTGTTGACATGAAGACTCACCAACTGTTTGGCATGAAGTCTCATGACTGCCACGTGATGATCACACAGATACTGCCTGTTGCAATTAGAGGTATCATGGAGCCAGGTGTCCGCAAGACTATCATGGATCTTTGTAACTTCTTCAACACTATCTGTCAGAAGTCAATCACGGTGCAACGCTGCCTGAAATTGAAGGCCGAGATCACTGTCATACTATGCGAACTTGAGATGTATTTCCCTCTAGCATTCTTCGATGTCATGGTACATCTCATGATCCATATCGTCCCGGAGATACTGGACCTTGGTCCCGTGTTTTTGCACAACATGTACCTGTTTGAAAGGTACAACGGGGTTATCAAGCGCTACGTTCGTAACAGGGCGCATCCGGAAGGTAGCATCATCCAAGGCTATGGTACCGAAGAGGGCGTCGAGTTCTGCACGGATTACATGCGTGATCAAAAATCAATAGGTGTTCTCGTTTCGCGGCACACAGGCAGGCTCGACGATAAAGGTGCGATCGGGCATAAAAATTTAAATGTGTATCGATCGGAAAAATTAGATGACTACAACAGAGCACATTTCATGGTGTTGCAACACCTGGCTGTGGTATGGCCTTATATTCAGATCCACATGAAACAGTTGCGTGAAGCAAATCCGAAAAAGGGCACAGTTGCACTCACGAAAGAGCATAGCGCAAAGTTCTCCGGGTGGCTAAAGGACTACTGGTATGAAAGGGAGCCGACAAATGGAGAAGAAGAAACCGTCCGAATGTTGTCACAAGAACCCGATAGCAAAGTCGTGATGTGGCAATCGTATGATATCAACGGATACACATTCTACACGGAGGATCAGACCGGCGCAGTACGTACCAGAACTGTGGTGTAACGCAGGAGTCTAGAACTGGTCATCCGGGCAAGAAGTGTAGGTACTACGGCGTGATCGAAGAGATCTGGGAACTTGACTACACCGTGACCAAGATCCCCGTGTTTCGTGTCAGATGGGCGAAAGATGTCAGAATCGAAGATATGAACACTAGTACCATGGTCATACCTCCACTGATCCCTATGGAGTCACGACAAGTCAAATCAATCAGTCCCAAAGATGAGCCATGGGTATTAGCCAAACAACTTGCCCAGGTCTTCTACATAACTGACCCAACGAATAAGAAGCACGTTGTCGTGAGGAAAGGGAAAAGGAGTATTGTCGGAGTCGATGGTGTAGTTGATGAAGAGAACTACGACCAATTCGACGATCCGGATACAGAAGAAGAAGATGTTGATGATCGAACGAGCAAAAGGCGCAAAGGTACTCAGGATGCGTGTCCCTACATAAGACGTAGTCACGCTGAAGGACTGACGTATACCGGTAAGAAGATCAAAACTACTATTGAGAAGAGTGTCGAAGACGATGAAACCTAGCTTTTAGATCAATTAAGAACAAACCTCATTGTGTAATAATATCATTTTGATTAATTGAATGGTTATGTTCGCGACTTGGTGAAAGAGGCATGCTCTAAGTCATATTGATTTTTTGATGAAATAGTTATGTTCGGGACTTGGTGAAATAGTTATTTTTTGAATGTTACTCATATTGTAATAATTTTTTTATAATTTATTGATTCGGCTATGAGTTCATGCTTAGGCACAAAGATATGTTCCATGTATTCATTCGAAATATTACAGATGTTCTATGTATTTTTTCCATTTTTTAACATGGAAAAAATATGACAATAATACTACATAGTTTCTAAAGTAATGCATGCGTGATTTTTACGATGCAATAGTCACACACTCTAGATCCACTCACTTAGGTGGGATAAAACTCCGCAAACCCGACTCAGGTGAGACAGGCAGTAACTCCAACAAAGCTCGAGATGCAGCCTCTAAGTCTCAAACCCTAAAATACATTCACTGACGGGCAGTGACACAGGGCCCGTCAGTGGTACTTAACTTGCACTGACGGGCATGGTCCTTCGCTCATCAGTGATACCCTACTTCCACTGACGGGCAATTACTCAAGGCGCCCGTCAGTGATGGACGAAGGACTTCCACTGACGGGCTCTGACTATGTGCCCGTCAGTGAAAGTGTTATGCTACATAACCTGCGTGACTTGGCGAAATTTCACATTTCGTTCTCGCGCGTTCCCTAGAACCAACAACGGAAACGAGCCGAGCCCTAGCGCACCGCCATGCTGCCGCGCCACCCGCTTGAGTCCCCGCCACCCGAGTCCCCGACACCACCGTCCAGCCTTCCCCACTCCTCGCCGCCACCGCCACCCAACCTCCCGACGCCGCCCGAGCCCCCGCGCCGTCGCCGCCCGAGCCCTAGTGCCGGCGTCCGCGCCATCTCTCCCAAGCCCCCGCTGCTAGCTCTCCTCCTCCCCCGCTGCCAACGCCCGCTGGACCTTCTCCCTCGTGTCAACGTCGGCCTCCTCCCCCACCGCACTATTCTTCTCCACGGCCCAATCAGCCAATTGAAGAAGGTAACCTCCTCTGTTCATGTCCTGAGGACTTTTCATGGCCCTCATAGTCTACTCCATGCACTGCAAATCCAGCCTTCGCCAACTGTGTCCCCGTGCCCAAAAGTAATAATCCATTAAGTTGTCGTCCTTATTATATGATATTTCCTTGTTACTCTTTTGTGTTAATCCAAATAAGATTCTGTCGACGAAATGTTTCTCAGATAGTGAACTTGGGCACCCCAGGTCGGAGGACTGAGGTGCTAAGAGGACGACTTGCGGAACGATGCCTAGTGACCACGGGAACCGCCCCAAACTACCGCCGAAGATTAATATGGGAATTGCAATGGAAAATGGAGTTGGGGTTCGAAGAAGTGAGCTTGGATTCATATGGGGTGTCGATTCAACCTTATATAGGCAAAACCGACTTACAAGTGAAAATACATCGCTGTCCTTAGACAGATCATAATCTTATCCTAAACTGTGTCACCGTACATCGGGCGAACCAGTACTCTCCTCCTCGCCTCTACCTACTATATTCGCTGGCATATCCCCGATGCGCCTCGCCGGTACGGCCCGCCACCGTGCTCGCCGCCTTCTCGTGGGCAAAGAGCTGTTTTCTACTTCGGACCGAGCCCCCTCCTCCTCCGTCTCGTCCCGGGGAGATGTTGTCCTCGGCTCTGCTCGGGACGGGCGACTTGGTCCGAGTCCTCCTGGTCACCTCGCCCGGGAAGAGGGGGCTACTCGCTCGGGGCCTCGCCTCCGGAGGACGACGTGGCCTCGTCCGAGTCCGCCGGATGTCCCTGCGGAGCTACAGCACAAGTTATGAAGCATAAGATACATTAGGGGTACCTCGCCCGGACGACGTGGCTGGACTCCCCCAACAGTAGCCCCTTGCAGGTGCGATCGGTGAGGGGAGCGACGCCACTTGCGGCTGCATCGAACCCTTAAGTGGGAGGACAGGGAGTTCGGGACGAGGTGCCCCCGAGCTTTGAACTTTCTTTCCGCTCGAGGCTCCTGAACATTCCGCCCCTGATTTCAGATTGTAACCGCCGGGTCCGTTCGCTCCGCCTCCGCCCGTTACGCCGCCTCGAATTACGGATCGCCCCGGGCCTCCCCTTCGTAACCCCACACACCTCCACCTCCGTCGCTTGCACCTCGCTGCTCCCCGCGCTCGGCTCCCATCCCTAGCACAATTCACCGCTCGGCTTGGATCGCGCTCAAACGCCTTCAGGAGGACCTAGCGCTCGAGCAGGAGAGGAGAACCATGTCGACCAGCAAAGCCGCCGCAGCCATGCAACAAAAGGGGAAGAAGGCGGCCGAGAAAGTCACCTACACTCGATGGCTCGGGATGACCCAAGCGTCCGAGATCACGCTGGCTCGCCTTAGCGCCGCGGGGTGCTTCCCCTTGACTCGGACGAGCACGGCCCCGTCCTCCCCAAGGAGGGGAGCACGTGGGCCACCCCGCCGGAGGGGCATATCATTGTCTTCGCCGATCAGTTCAGGGCCGGCACGACCTTCCCCACCGCGCCCATCGTCCAACTCGTCGTGAACCATTTCAGCCTGGAAATCTCAGACCTCAACCCCACAGAAATCTCGTGCCTGGCTATCTTTGAGTGGGCGATGAAGACGATGAGGTTGGAGAGCACAGCGACTTGCTTCACCATGTTTCACGAAGCCGTGATGATGACATCCCCTATCCACAATGGCGCCCACTCCCTTTTCGGGACGATCGGGTTCCGAGGTGGCCGTGGGACCGACGCCACCTACCCGGCGATGGCGCTGAAGAATAAGTGGAAGAACTAGCGCAACGAGTGGTTCTACTACCGGGTAGGCGACCTCGGCTTCACCGGCGACAAGACCGCCCCCGGCTACACAACTCGCCAGCTCGTCGTCACCTCCACTGACTTAGCGAGACGCGACGCCTTGGGTGAGATGAGCCATCAGCTCTCATCGGGGGATCCTGGTCGAGGAGTTCCTCCTCCTGAGGATCCACCCACTTGCCACCGGCTGGCGGATGAAGTGCCTCTCTCTTAGTGAGGGAAGGCCCCTCGGGCCGTGCCCCTTCTACAGGTACGAGCCCACCAAGGAGTACGACCTCACCCGAGTGGAGAGCGGGGCGAACCTCCTCCTCGGCCGGTACTTGCCTTCCGAGGCGAAGATCATCTCGCAGATGATCACGGGGCACCGGAACCGGGCCTGCGAACTCTTCAAGTGGGAGGTTCCTCCTCATCCGGACATCGCCCCTGCCGGAGACGCCAAGACGGGCGACAAGAGGAAGCGGGCCGCCCCGTCCTCGCAGAAGGCGAAGCTGAAGAGCCTCGTCCAGGAGCTGGCGGACTGGGAGGACGACGCGGATAGGGATCGCGCGTCGGGAGTGACGAGCGACCTCCCACGAAGAAGCGAGCCGACGCGCCCGCGAAACCTGGCCCAGGCGCGGGCAAAGGACTGATGGGCGGCCTCATCGCGGCGGTCCATTTGACGGCCGTGGCCTAGGAAAATTTTTCCAGGGAGTCATCTTCCTCGTCTTCGTCCGACGTGAACATCGACGAGATGGCTGATATCATCAGAGAGGACGCCGTGGGGGAGTCTCTTCGGAAGGACGTTCCAGCCCCCGAGGCGACACCGCCTCCCGAGGCCGCTTGTCCGAGCGGAGCCTCGCCCGATGGAGATGTGGCACCGGAGCAACCCCCCTTCGCCCGTGCTGGTGGCAGGGGAGACCTCGCCTCGCCCCGCGGGTGAGCGAGCATCGGGTGGCGATGCCGCGCCTGGGCGTTCTCCTCCCCGGGTTGCGACCGCAGTGGGAACCCCCGCTTCTCATCCTTTGGGTGCGTCGGTGACGGTCCTATCCTCCTCCTCGACCCCGAAGGTCAAGGCTAAGTGTCGGGGATCCCTCGACTCAACTCTCCAGCCTTCTCTCGCCCCAGAGTGGCGCTCTCCGGTCGACTCGGACCGGATCTCCTTGTCGCCTCGCCGCTGGAGTTCGAGATTGTGAGCCACCACGGGGCGAGGCTATCTGAGGAGGATGTAGCGTCGAGCTTCGCCGGGATGACGGCCTCCCAAGTCGGGGTGGCTGCTCGGGCCGCCGCACTGAAGGTAATCTCGACTCGTCTTTTCGTTCTACTGTTTATAGCATACTAATATCTTCTGTTCCAGTGCATGTTCGTCACGGAGAAGCTCTCTCTCCTGGAGGCGCGCGCGGCCGACGTCGAGGGTCCACTGGCTGAGGAGCGGGCTCGCACCGCCGACATTCTGGAGGTCCTTGACGCCGAGGCGAAGAATACAGCCGAGCTCTCCGCGCGCCTTAAGGACAAGACCTCCGAGGTGGACCTCCTCAAGGCCAAACTCGAGGCGGTAGAGGCTCGCGCCGCCCGTGCCGAAGAGGAGCTCGCTGCCGAGCGGGAGAAGGCCGAGGCGGCGAGGAAACGAACCGCCGAGGCAGAGGAGGCACTCTCCTCTGAGCGAGGGAAGGCCGAGGCTGTGGCAGCGCTGCTCGCCATGGAGGAGAGCAAGTCCGCCGCGGCCCAGAAAGAGGCTGCCAAACTCCAAGACGATCTCTCGCTGGTGCATGAGAGGCTTGGTCGTTTCGCCGATCGGGACACCCAAGCCTACCGGCTCATCTCGTCCCTGTGCCATGTGGCGGGCCTGGCGGCCGAGGCGGTTGGTCTCGACGTCAATGCCTTTGACTCTTCCGATCCGGAGACGACGGTTGTGGATGGCATCAAGTGGGTGACTCGGGTCTGTCATGGCATCCACCTCGCCAGCTTCGTCTTCGCTCAGGACAACGCCCGGACCTCCGCGGAGCTCGCGCTTGGCTGCTCCTACCTGGTGGCCCGTTCTGAGCCATCGGTCTTCTCGTCCCCGGGCTACGTCACCCTGAAGACTTCCGAGGTGGTCGCGGTCCGGGACAAGTTCAAAGGCGAAGCCGATGGCTTCATGACTTCGGTCTGGAGCTCTCGCAAGAAAGGGCAGAAGTAAACCGAGGGCATTCAGAAGTCCCAAAAAGATCGGCCACCGGAGGAAGCTTGAAGAGTGCTGAAGGCACTTCGGGAGGGGGTCCCGCCACGTCGTCCCAGCAGCCAAAGGTTTAAAGCCTGCTCCGGTCGCCAGTCTTAAATTATTTTTTTGAAGTCCTGCCCCACCGTCGCTGCGTCAACATAACCTCGCCGCGTGTGGCATTTTGTGAACTCGCCTTGCGGTGCGACATTACGCTTTGATTTATGTTAAAAAGTCGCGATGTTCATCTTATTGTGCTTGTTTGCAGAGGACGCCTTCGCAATATAAGCCGCTCGCCGGGTGACGTGGGTCTCGTCCCCTCATGGCCATGTCGCATAAGCACCGCTCACCCGGCCTGCCAATTGCGCGGAAGGAGCATTGTGTATTTAGGTAGAAAGTCAAGTAAGACATCGTCCCGACGACGGTCGAAGCTCACAGGGGCAACCTGCTCGCCGTGGTTGGCGAGGAGGTTGGGGAAGGCGTCCTCCCGGCAACGGCACAGGACGACGGGAGCGACTTGTTCCTCCTAGCCCTCGCCGCCAACCTGGCCGACGACACTGAGACTTAGGAGGTTATCGACTGGTTTTCCTATGTCCAATGTTAGCTCGCGTGTCCCAGGATCTGGGACAGTTAATTTTACCATCGCGCCGGTTGCGATTGCTGTAACTTAGCGTGGGGGGCACTACCCTCCTCCCACCAAAATAACTGGCGACCACGAAGTATTCATGGTCGCCCCATTCTGTAATCGTGTATTTGAGAACCTGTCGTTTGTAAAGTTCGCGTTACCTCTTAACCGCTCTTTCCTTTGTCTAGTGAGGGACGTTGTTTGATCTCAACCGCGAGCGAGGTCACGAGGGGTATGGAGTAGGGGTTCTAATACGTCCGAGACACCGCTTAGGGTGAGGATCGCGGTGTAACTCATCGTCCTTAGGGGAGTGGCGTCAGGCCGAGCAGCCACCTAAGACGGGATTGGCTTGTTCATCGTCTCGAGGGGATTGTTCATCGTCCTTAGGGGCGCGGCGTCGGGCCGAGTTGCCACCTAAGACGGGATAGCCATGCTCATCGTCCCGAGGGGATTGTTCATCGTCCTTAGGGGCGCGGCGTCGGGCCAAGTTGCCACCTAAGACGGGATAGCCGTGCTCATCGTTCTTAGAGGCGCGGCGTCGGGCTGAGTTGCCACCTAAGACGAGATTGGCTCGCTCATCGTCCTTAGGGGCACGGCGACAGGCCGAGTTGCCACCTAAGACGGGATAGTAGACCTTTTGACGAGCGAGCGGATACTGCATTAAGATAGGTGTTTCTTAACAAAAGAAGGTAACCATTACAAGGACGACGTCTCGTTAAGCTGGCGCAGCAGCTGTTGGCGATGTGTTGCCAAATGTCTTGGTGTGGTCATATGTAGTATTTCCCGAGGTTGTCGTTGTTCCAGCTGTGTTTGAGGACGACACCATCGAGATCCCACAGGTGAAACGATGACGGTCGAGATGAACTGATGACCTCGTATGGGCCTTCCCACCTGGAGCTGAGCTTACCGTCGGCCTCGGGGTTGAGCTTCTTCTTGAGTACCAGGTCGCCCACCGCTATGGGCCTCGGCTTCACTGTCTTGTTGTAGTACTTAGTGGTTGCGGCCTGGTACCGGTCGATGTGCAAGGAAGCGTCTTGTCACACCTCATCGAGCCCCTCGAGCGATGTCAGGTGGTTGGCATCGTCCGGCTGCTCGGCGATGCGAAGGGATTCAAACTCCACCTCGGCCGGAGTGACGGCCTCCTCGCCGAACAACAACTTGAACAGAGTGTACCCTGTCACCTGGCTGATCGATGTGCGGGACGACCATAGCACGCTCGGGAGCTCATCCGCCCATTTCCCTGCAGGAAGCTCAAACATACGTTTTCATAAGCCTGAAAGAATAATGCCATTAGTTCTCTCCACCGCGCCGTTAGCCTTCAGCTTCGCGATCGAGACGAAGCACAACTTGATGCCGAGGCTGGAGTAGAAGTTCCTGAAGTTTGCCGCATCGAACTGAGTTCCGTTGTCCACGGTCAACTCGCATGGGAGGCCGAACCGGCACATGATGCTTTTCCAAACAAACTTCTGCACGGCGGCCGAGGTGATCTTCACCAGAGGTTCTGCTTCCATCCACTTGGAGAAGTAGTCCAGGGCGATAACGACGAACCTGGCACCCCGGCACGCCGTCTTGAAGGGGGCGATGAGGTCGATTCCCCAACGTGCCAGGGGCCAGGAGGGCGAGATGGGTTGCATCGCGTTCGCTGGTCTGCTTGTGCCTCGGCCCATCCATTGGCACACTGAGCAGTGCTTCACCAGGTCTTGAGCGTCATTCAATGCCGTGGGCCAGTAGAATCCGGCGCGGTAGGCTTTGGTGACCAGGGACCTGGGGGCGAGGTGTGAGCCACAGAGCCCTTCGTGGATTTCCTTGAGCAGGCCCTTGCCCTCCTCTGTCGAGACACACCTCAAGAACAGGGCGCATACACCCCGCTTGTAGAGAGAGCCTTTATGAATGATGAAGCTCCGGGCGCGTGCTGTTAGTCGACGTGCCTCGACCGGGTCCTCGGGCTCTTTCTCCGTGGAGAGGTACTCTTCGATTCGAGTCCTCCAGTCCTCCGGCGAGATGGCGCAGACGTCGGCCAGCCCCTCAGTCGAGGCGGTGGACAGAGTCTTGCTAAATGCTCCAGGGGGTGGAGTGGTCCCACCGCTCGCTGCTCGGGCGAGGAGGTCAGCCTTAGTGTTTTCCCAGCGTGGAATGCTTTGGACGGTAATTCCCTTGAAGTGCTTCTTCATGGCTCTCACCCCTGCCAGATACTTAGCCATCTCTGGGTCTTTTGCCTGGTAGTCTTTTCCGACCTACCCGGTGACCAGCTGCGAATCACTCTTGACGAGTAGCCTGCGTGCCCCGGCCGCGTGTGTCTTGCGAAGCCCGAGCAGAAGTGGTTCGTACTTGGTGACATTGTTCGTCATTTTGAAATTCAGTCGGGCCGAGTACGATATCTTGGCTCCCTCCGGGGACACTAGGACCACGCCGGCTCCGGCTCCTTTTGCACACCAGGAACCGTCGACGTAGAGGATCCAGGTCGGGTCTTCCGTGCTCTGTGCGAGGTCTGGCCGAGGTACCCACTCCGCAACGAAGTCGGCCAGCCCCTGTGACTTGATGGCTGTCCTGGGGAGAAACTCGACCGCGAACGGAGCAATCTCGGCCGCCCATTTGTTGACTCGGCCCGTGGCTTCTCAGTTGCGGAACATCTCGCCTATCGGGAAAGAAGTTGGGACCCGTATTGGATGAGCCAGGAAGTAGTGGCGAAGCTTCCTAGATGCCATGACCAATGCATCCGCCAGTTTCTCAAGCTTGGTATACCGTATCTTCGTCCCTTGCAATGACTTGGAGACATAGTAAACCGAGTTCTGGGTCCGGTCCTGCTCCCTGGCGAGGACGGCGCTGACGGCCGAGGTCGTGGCGGCGAGGTACAACAGGAGAATGTCTCCGGGCGATAGACTCTGGAGGAGAGGGGGCGAGGTAAGGTACTTCTTTAGGGCCTTGAAGGCTGACTGGCATTCCTCGATTGACTCAAACCTTCCAGAGCCTCGTAGGGCTTTGAAGAATGGGAGTCCCTTCTCGGCCGACCGGGACACGAATCGCCCCAGGGACAGTCGGCCTGCCAGCTTCTACACTTGCTTGGTTGTGGTGGGCGGCTGCATGCTGAGGATTGTATCTATCTTCTTCGGGTTGGCTTCGATCCCTCTTTTTGAGACGAGGAAGCCAAGTAGCTTTCCAGCGCGCACGCCGAAGACGCACTTCTGCGGGTTTAGCCTCATACTGGACCTCCGGAGGTTGGAGAAAGTTTCTTGTATGTCGGCCGCGTGAGTCTGGGCGAGGGGGTTTTTGATGACGATGTCGTCCACGTATGCCTCCATGTTCCTGCCGACTTGATTGCTGAGGGTTTTGCCGATCAATCGGACGAACGTCGCCCCCGCGTCCTTAAGACCGAACTGCATCCGGACGTACAGAACGTCCCGCACGGAGTGATGAAGCTGGTCTTCTCCTCGTCCTCCTCGGTCATCCACACCTAATGGTATCCCGAGTAAGCGTCCAAGAAGCTCATGAGGTCGCATCCGGACGTGGCGTCGACTAGCTGGTCGATGCGAGGGAGGGGGAAGTCGTCCTTCGGGCATGCCTTGTTGAGGTTGGTGTAGTCCACACACATTCGCCATTGCCTGTTCGCCTTCTTGACAAGGACCGGGTTCGCCAGCCACTCCGGGTGCAAGACCTCATGGATGACCTTGGCCTTGAGCAGCTTGGCGACTTGCTCGCGGGCTGTGACTTGTTGGTCGGCTGACATTTTCCTCAGGCGCTGCTTGACAGGGCGAGCCCCTGGCATGATCTTCAGCTTGTGCTCGATTATGCCTCGAGGCACGCTCGGCAGGTCCTCAGGCTCCCACACGAAGATGTCACAGTTAGCTCGCAAGGTAAGAAGTGCCTGCTCCACCTCGACCGGTAGGTCCGCCCCGATTAATATAGTTTTGTGTGGCTCGTCCTCGGACAGCATAACCAATCAGGTCTCCCCGTCCGGCTTGGGCTTGGGGATCCACCATCCCGTAGTTGATGACATGAACTGGTCGCCGGCGATGTCGATGCCAAGGACCTCGCCCGCTTTGGGCGAGGTGGTGCTGCCGGAGGGAGCCGGGCGAGATGCTTCGACCGCTGGGACGACGTCATGGACGTATCTTATGGCTGAGGTCGTGGTCTTGTCGATGCGGCGAGACAGGCCCTGGTCGCCATACACCGTTATGACTCCGGTGGGGGCGGGGACCTTCATGCATAGGTAGGCATGGTGAGGGACTGCCCCGAAATTGTTGAGCGCCATCCGTCTAAGGATCACATTGTACTGGTAGGGCATGTCGACGATGTCAAACAGTACGGTCTCGGCGCGCTCTCTGCCTTCGTCCTGGAATTTGACCGGGAGCTCGATTCGTCCGACAGCCCTGATTGGCTCAGCGCCGAACCTGAGGAGGGGGACGCCCAGAGATTGGAGGCATGAGCGCGGGATGCCCATCCCGTCCAAGGCGGAAGCGAACAAGATATCGGCCGAGCTGCCCCCGTCTACGAACACACACCGGACGTCCATCTCCGATATGATGGCTGAGATGACCAGGGCGTCGTGGTGCGGGAGGACGATGCCCGCGGCATCCTCCGGGCCGAAGGTGATCGGGGTGCTCGTCCAGGCGGGGAGCTCTGTCAGGGGTATGCCCCTATATGTTGGACTCGGCAGACGTACTCCTTGCGCTAACGCTTCAACGGGAAGGTGTGGGCGCTTCCCCCAGTGATCGCATGGACAACGCGACGCGGCTCCTGCCCACCAGCAGGCGGTCCACGTCGCGGGGGCGGAGGGGGGAGCCCTAGGGGAGCCTCGACCCGGGGCTCCTGTGCACACTGGCCTTCACCAATTGGAGGGGGGGCGGAAGGGGCCCCGAGCTCAGGCGACGACCTCGCACTCGGCCGTCGAGTGCGAGCACAATTTGTGTAGCTCGTAGTACTTTCAGTGAGGGCCTCTCAGCCGAGGCGGCTCGCGCTGACGATGATCCACTTCACCTCGGTTCTGTCCCGGTCGAACATAGGGCTCCCTCCCGTGCTACCGCGGAGACTCACGGAGCGGAAGGCCTTGACGCGGCGGGAAACGGGCTACCTGTCGTCCTTGAGCCTGACGCGATCCTCGCGGTCGGCCCTCTTCCTCCTTGTACTCGGCACGTTCCTCGTCTCGCCGATCCTCCTCGGACACATGATGTACGTCGTGGCGCCTTGGACGTCGCCCTTCTGCCTTCTCTATCCCCGCGTACACCTGGGACGCCCTGGCCTCCTCCCTTCGCAGAATTTGCCCTTCCTCCACATGGGCGTGGACCTCCATAATGTCATACAGTTGCTCGACACGGCTCGGCCGCTTCCTCTCGAGCTTGTCAGCTAAGGCCTCATTGCTGATGCCTCGCCGAGCGGCCTCGCAGATGGTCTGCTCGGTGACCCCTTTCACCTGGCACTGGACTTCAAAGAATCGATGCTGAAACGCTCGAATGGTCTCGCCCGGGCGCTGCCAGAGGTTGCTGAGGTCCGTCGAGGTCATCTCCTTGTTGCGGCACCCCTGAAAATGCCCGTGCAGTTTGTCGCGCAGTTGCTCCCAGGAGTATATCGTGTGAGGCTCAAGGCCAAAGTACCACGCCTAGGCGATGCCTGTGAGGGCGAGGAGCAGCCTCTTCGCCATGATGGCCTCGCCACCCCCTGAAGCCATCACCGCCGCCTAGTACACCCTTGTGTATAGGACCGGGTCTGTCGTACCCACGTACTTTGGGAGGTCGGCGGGACGAAACATGGGCGGGAACGGGACCGCCATGAGCCCCGGGCTCAATGGGCTTGTCATGCTCGTGAGGTCGATGACCTCTGGGTGGCGGACGACGTGCTCTGGTTGTTGTTGGTCGACATGTGCTTTGCCCGGACGCTGCTCAATATGTGGGTGCCCCTGAAAACTCGGGCCGCCCTCGCAGTTGCGGATGGTTTCTTAGGCAGCTTGCTGGTTCTATAGTATGTTCGCCATGAGACGCACCGCCTCAAGGTCCGCCTCGCCCATGTATGCTGCCGCCCGCGCCCGCGCCATATCCAAGTCTCTAAGGAGAGCCTCGGCTGTCGGGGAAGGGACTAGGGTCTCCGCGTGGGCGGCGGAGCGACCCTCGGCCAACTGACAGCGTAGTTCCTCCACGGCATGGGCCTCCGGCGGGGTGGGGGGTCGCCAGGACTCGTGTCGCCTCGAGCTGTGCCCGGTATAGACCGGCCACCTGTTGAGATTGGGCGTTCGCCTTTAGCGCCTCCAACTCCGCCGCTTGGAGACGTGCCTGCAGCACCGCCGACCTTTTCGCTGCCTCCTCGGCCTGCCGCGACAGGCCTTCCACCTTGTCCGCCAGACTCCGTGTGCCCACAATGGCCTTCGCTGTTAGTGGCGCCTGCGCCCTGACGGGTGGGACCGCAGCTTGGGACCCCCCATCCGCCGCGACGCCGGAGGTAAGCTTGCCCGTGCGATCGGGTCCGACTGGCGCAGCCCTCGTCGCTTCCACATTTATCTCGCCCTCCGCTGGATGGGAAGGGAGCTGAACCTCGCGTCTTCCGCTCGCCGCCGCCTTTCGCCTGGTTGCGGTCGCCCCTTTCTTCGGTCGAGGTGGCATGGTGAAGCTCCAGGTCAAAAGTACGTCGCCCCTCCGGTCCCTACGGTCAGCGCCAACTATTGACGAAATGTTTCTCGGACAGTGAACTTGGGCACCCCGGGTTGGAGGACCGAGGTGCTAAGAGGATGAACCACCCCAAACTACCGCCGAAGATTAATATGGGAATCGCAGTGGAAAATGGAGTTGGGGTTCGAAGAAGTGAGCTTGATTCATATGGGGTGTCGATTCGCCCTTATATAGGCAAAACCGACTTACAAGTGAAAATACATCGCTGCCCTTAGACAGATCGCAATCTTATCCTAAACTGTGTCACCGTACATCGGGCGAATCAGTACTCTCCTCCTCGCCGCTACCTACTATATTCACCGGCATATCCCCGATACGCCTCGCCGGTATGGCCCGCCACCGTGCTCGTCGCCTTCTCGTGGGCAAAGAGCTATTTTCTACTTCGGACCGAGCCCCCTCCTCCTCCGCCTCGTCCCGGGGAGATGTTGTCCTTGGCTCTGCTCGGGACGGGCGACTTGGTCCGAGTCCTCCTGGTCACCTCGCTCGGGAAGAGGGGGCTACTCGCTCGGGGCCTCGCCTCCAGAGGACGACGTGGCCTCGCCGGGTCCGCTGGATGTCCCTGCGGAGCTACAGCACAAGTTATGAAGCATAAGATACATTAGGGGTACCTCGCCCGGATGACGTGGCTGGACTCCCCCAACAGTAGCCCCTTGCAGGTGCGATCAGCGAGGGGAGCGACACTGCTCGCGGCTGCATCGAACCCTTAAGTGGGAGGACAGGGAGTTCGGGACGAGGTGCCCTCGGGCTTTGAACTTCCTTTCATTGAAATGCTGCATTCCATGGCATGTCCTAAAAACATAGCAAGAAACAAAAAGAAGAAATAAATTAGAGGACGCTAAAAGCAACAAATTTCTTGTCTTTTTAAGTACCCATTTTATTTGAAATTGGAATGTGATATCATATCAATAAATAACTTTACCATGGCATTGTAAGATCAGAGCTTTTGGTTCACAGTTTGAAAGGCTCCATTGGCATGTAAAGAGCTTCATCCCTCGTGTATTTGAAATAAATTCCGGCAACCAATTTTCTAACAGATTATTTGGTCACATGTTAAAACAAAATCCAATGATGAATGTGCTTTCAAAATACAATTCCTTCGGCATAGTATAGAAACAATGTCTATCTATGAAGACAGGGTGTATTTTTTATTTTTAAAAAGAGCCTTTTCTCTAGGACACCAACTAACCTCTTCATATTTGATATCATCATTGGCCATTGCTCTCGAAAGGAAATGATGACTTCATGGCAAGAAACATATGTATATTTGTTCTTGTGGAAGATCTATGCTTGATGTTCAATATGATTTAATTGTGGACATGCTTGATTTTGTTGGGTACTTTGCTTGATGTATTTTGGTTGACATCGTACTAGTCTCGTTACTAATCGTTGATGTATTTGTTCATCAGAACTTGTGTATTCATGAATTGTACTTTACCACTGATTGTTGTTTTTACATATATAAATGAAATGAACTGTAAGATTTTATGTAGGAATAAGTTCTCGGCTTCATTTACAATGTGGGAAAGCTTATACTACCATATTCCCGGATACAGGGAAACCCATTAGTGTATACAGGGAGAAGATTTCAAGGTTGCTCAGCTTGCTATGGTGCTGGTAGCAATAGGCAGGGAATTGGTGATGATGATGAGGATTGTAATAGGTCTAGTTGTTCTAATCTTGGTTTATTTTCTTATCTCGGAGGGACATAAACAATTAAATATAGCTGTATACTTGTATGGGTACGTGCTACCATGCAAATTAAGAAAGAATGTGTGATCCTTACAAAATCTAGTGGCATGTATTTCGAAAAGAAATTAAGTGAATATTGACTTGGTTGTGATTTAATATGATCTGTGAAATAATTAACATTCTCGAATACACTTTGATTACTATTGGAATGACATAATTAACATTCTTCGAATACACTTTCATTTCTAGTTACTTGTTCTGATACATGGTTTACATTTTTTAAGTTTCTTAATCGGAAATGGACTCGTCGCCAACCCGGGAACTGGCCCGCGTAGATGATGACAGGGCGGCACCCCTAGACGTGGCGGCCCCGATTGACGCCCCGCCCCGAACCAATCAAACAGCCCCCGAGCTGGCCAGTGAACCTGCCGTCGAGCCGGAGAATGTACCTTCAACACGAGATGAAGAGAGTGCGTCTGGCTCGTCTGATGATTCTCGGTCTAGCAAGTCGGGATCGAAAGAACAGGAGGTGCCGGAGCCGTCGTCAGTAGCACCATCGAAGCCGAAGAGACAGTACAACCCTAGAGGTGGCAACCAGCTGACGAAGGAGACATTCGTTGTCACTCGAGTCGGCGTAACAGGTGTTCCTGCAAGTCCCGAGAAGGCTGCGAGGTCGTTCAGCAACACCTGCGGGTGCATTGTCCGTGAGCATGTCAGGATCACATGCCGGGACTTCAAGAAAATGACCGACGCCCAGAAAAAGGTCCTGTTCCACAAGCTGTGGGATAAGTACGCTATCTTAGAGGCTGACAAGGAAAGAGTGCAGAGGAAAGCCGACAGCATAATGTGTGCTACGCTAAGGACATGGCGATATGAAGCAACGAAGTTGCTAGACGCTGATTTCGAAACCGCAATTAAAACTAAATGGCCAAAGATAGAACTCGAACACTGGGAGGAGTTCGTTGCCGACAAGAAGAGTGACGCATTCAAGGAGAAGAGTCACCAGGGGAAGGAGTTGCACGCGAAGAACAAATTCCCCCACCACCTTGGCAGCCGAGGTGTTCCAGGGAAGAGACCGATCTGGGCCAAAGAGGACGCCGCGCTGATAACGGCTGGCAAACCGGTCCCTTTCACCGATATCGAGCAGGAACATGCCCAGATTTGGATGAGGGCACACACAGTTTCTGACCCAGCTACTGGGTCACCAATTATCACAGACCCCGAGCTTCAGGCGGTTTCCGAACGTTTGGTATAATCTAAACCCAATGTCTTCTTGAAATATACTATTGTGCTTCCAATACGCTAACGGCCCGTACCTTGTGCCGTTTCCCTTGCAGAGGCAGCTGTCCCAGCAGTCTGAGAGCTCCCAGGACTCCGTCCATAGTGAGAGGTGGGAAGACCATCTCTCGAAGGCTCTAGGAATGAGGGAGAAGACAGGGCATGTCCGAGGGATCGGGAGTGGGGCTATATGGGATGAAGTCTTTCCTCCAGACCACGAGGCTGCCCGCTAGAGGAGGAGAGGAAGGCAAACATCTCTTATGCAAGAGATGATAAGGGCAGCCCAAGAGGCTGGCAAGTTGGCGGTGCAACAATTTTTAGAGTCTAGAGGCTACGACGCCCACGATGCAACTCGCCCACCTGTGCATCCTCATGGACATCAGGGCTCCTATCCTGCTGGATGGAGTAGATGCGCCTCAGCCTCCGACGTCGCCCTCGAGTCACCAAGTCCCATCGAAGACATCACTGTAAGCTTCGTCGCCACCATGAATCACTTGTATGAGGGCTCTAGTTCACAGCATTGTGCGGATAACAATGGGTACGACACATTGGTTATTATGCAGGGCCCCACAAAATGCCACCTCACTATCCCTTTGCCCGGCGTGAAGAAGACGGTCGCACACGGCCTAGTCTTCCCAACAGTAGGGGGCGCGACATGCCACAATGCTGCTATACCTTCCCACATGGCGAGGGTGCAGGTGGACCGTGTCGTCGCCGAGTTCAGTGACATCGTAGTTCCTGTCGCCCCTGAAGAGGATGTCACAAAGCTAGGAGACTGCAAGGGGTACTACATCCTGTGGCCGAAGAGTCAGATAATTATCCCCGGGGTGTCCTCTCCTAGTACATCAACCATCCCCTCTCCATCAACCGGAGCTGGCCCGTCTCTGCTCGGCCTGTGCAGTACGCCCGTTTCGTTCGATGATCGGGACGACGATCTTGCCGAGCAGCAACACAGACGATCCTTCCATCCCAGGAGGAGGAGCAACCCAAGACGGACTCGCCGCCCCGTGAAAGGCGCTCCAAGCATCACCATGACCCGAAGGCAGCAGGAAAGAATGTCTTATTTCTAGACACGCTCAATGCCGCAGTGGGCGAAGCGTTGACAAGAGGCAAGAGGGCCTCCTCTCCGGAGAGGAAAAGAAAAGGAGCACACAAATGGAGCGGCACCGCTGCGAAGGAGGCAAGAAAGGAAAGCAAGAAAAAAGTCTTATCCTTCCAGACATCTGCCAAAACTGTCAATAAGCCTCGACGAGTAGTGTACGAGGCAGGTGAGCCCTTGCTCCCAGATGATGAGGTGCAAAGGTTGCCCGCACAGATGAAACTTCTCCATGACACAATCATGATGAGGTCACGGAATCGGGATAATTATAAGCTACACTTTAAGGTCGAGGTGCCAAAAGATTACAGTTTCTTCCTGGACAGACAGCATGACACCTGTGACATCAATTTTGAAGATATCTTTATATTGTTCAACCTTTTCCGGCTTGACACCATGCTCGTTAGGCTGTGGGCGCTTCACCAAGCCCAAGAGTGTAGGCGTCTGCCCAACTGCGCTTTTGGAACAATGGATCCGGTCATCATGAACGACTACTATGTACAAGAAGCGAAGCCGGTCCTAATAAATTTCGTCACTAAGTCATTGATATACCATAAGGATAAGGACTACGTACTCATGCCCTACAGCCTCCCGTAAGTTACTTACTACTGTGCCTAGTTTACTTTTCTTAAGGACGTATCCCCGTGTGTTTATATTTGTTTGTTACCTTTTACGCAACGACCACTGGATCCTCATTGTCATCCACAAGCCTTCAAGAATGATATATTATTTTGATTCTCAAAGAAGTGCCAAGCGAAACTACTCAGGAATTAAGGAAGTTCTGGAAGCTGCTTTTTGGGAATACAACTTGCGAGGGGGAGGAGCCAAATGCAAGAGCAAAAAGCTGATCCACAAATTCAACTTCCCTTGCAGGCAACAGCCGGAAGGTAGCATGACATGTGGGTACTATGTCTGCGCTCACATAGACGTGTTCGTCATATCCCACAACCCGCAATGGAGTTAGGATCAATTCAATAATTTCATACACGACCTGGCCGACGATAAGTACGACTGGAGGAAGGACTTTGCCCGCATCCAGAAGACCTTCGCGTACATTATCAACAACGAGGTCATTCGGCCAAGCGGTGATTTCTACGTGGGAGTCTAATTACTTGCTTACCGCCGCCCTGCAAATATTAGTCAAGCATCATAGACCTAGAGTAGGGCTAGTGAAAATAAACATTGTTACATTCATTTGTTTGTCGTTTTAATTCGTTGTAAACCAGCTTGTACATACTTAATATTTGTGATAGTAATTGCTATATGTGCTTAATATTTATGATATGCTATATGCTTAATATTTGTGACATTAATTGCTACATATGCTTCATATTGTCTATTCAGATATGTTTAAAAAAAGTATGATAATACTTTCACTGACGGGCACAGGCCATGTACCCGTCAGAGGAAACATTTACCGCTGACGGGCGGAAGTTCTGCGCCCGTCAGTGAAAGTTCCTCAGCATGCCGCCCAGGCAGCGCTGGAAGTCTTTTCACTGACGGGTCGGATCCACCCGCCAGTGACAATCTGTCTCTGCTGACGGGCCCACCGCTCGTCAATGAAAGTATAACTTCCACTGACAGGAGCTTACTGATAAGCGCGAAACGCGTCAGCGACTGCCGTTTTACGCCCGTCAGTGATGGTGTTTCCTGAGGTAGTGGCATCTACATCTGCTTCCCAGAAAACAAACACCTTCGTCAAGCCGTCAACCGGATCTACCTCATCGGAAGCTTCCACCATCGCCGGTCCCTACGGATGAGTAGTAGTTTGTTTGACTTGCTCGCGCGGCGGCAGGGTCTCGTCTTCGCTCTCGCCCGTGCGTGCGCGCGAGCCGTTTACTAGCTCGTTTCTGTGGAAGCGTTTGTTTGTAGCGAGGTGAAGTGTTTGTTTGCACCTATGGCTAGCTATGTTTGAGCGTTCTCTAGACCTCTTGCCACGCCAGAGGAGAAAAACGTGTTAAATAGGTCCTTGCATTGGAGGATTATGTTCTCGAATGAGTACATTCTGACGCAGCATAATCTCTTACCTGGCTCTAACCAGTGGCGGTGCAGCGAGAACCTGTGGTATCACCCCTTTAACTTACAGGGACTAATATTTTAAATTTGAAAACGTAAAGTGTTTTTGGAAAATCTGTGGGGTGACTGACCTGACCACGAGCATGACTTGGGTGCATTAATTAGAGGTCTTAGGTGTATGAATGACAACATTCACACAGCAAATATCATCGTGGCACAAAAATTCAGATTTAAATTTAATCCACGTATCAAGAAACAGAAAAGAGAAATTCAGTTTTGAATAGTAGAAATCTGAACAAACAGTGTTTTGATGCTATTTAGTACTATTAGTAGCTGAATTTGTCATTTTTGTTTCTTGACCTATAAGTTGAATTTTGACCCGAAATTTTATAGCATGATAGATACATATTGTGTGAAGACTGTCAAATTATTTTAATTTTTTAAAGACTTTTTGAATGGTGAACTAGGAATGTAGTGCACATAGTGCACCTAAAGTCATGAGTGCATACAAGTCCCCGTGTTGACCCACATACATGACTTGGGTGCACTAGAGGTCACAGGTGTACTTGTGTACTATACCTCTAGTTCGTCACTTAGAAGGTTATAAAAGTTTTGGAGAAAATTGACAACATTAACATGGCATGTATCTATCATGACATAAAAGTTTCAAATTCAAATTTAATCTACACATTAAGAAACAGAAAAGATAAATTCAGCTATAAATAGTAAATTTTATCTTTTTTATTTTTAATTTATAAATTAAATTTTAACCTGAAATTTTATAGTATGATGGTACATCCTATGTGAAGGCTATCAAATTATTTTGGGTTTCTTTTAAGGTAACAACGCAGTATACGAAGTACATCTTAAAATCTTAGTCGTAAGTGCATGCAAGTCACTGCCTTGACCCATAGCTTACACGTAGGTTCGACACTGGCTCTAGCCACTTTTGCTAAGCACGTTTTGATTTGGAGTTTTTTTGTCTATCTAGAACGCTCATGTTTTGGAGATGTTAGGAAACAAACGCGCTATTACTAATACTAGAAAACCTCACGCCGCGCCGCGCGTCCGTGCGGCACATGGTCGTGTTTTTTTTTATTTGTGTAGTCTTTTTCTTGCTCTTTTTGTTGTATGTCTCAGTAGTTTTTATGGTTTTGCTGGTACCGCTGTTTGTACGTTGAAAAATTGTTATCTTACATAAAAGATAATTTAGGTCCCATTTGTAACACAAAATAAGAAAGATGTAGTAACAGAAGAAACATAGGAACGGGAAAAGATCCAAGCGAAAAATAGAGGATTGAAAAGTTTGGAATGCAGAAATTGCGAAACACAGGAATCAGTCGAGAAACTTTGAGAGTGAATAATAGATTAACTCGAGCCAATAAGCCAAAAATAATTTTCAAACACCAATATGTTTACCACCAAACAAATGATCCCACTTATAAGTGACCCAACGGCTATCTCTCTCCTTAAAAAGATGCAGCTATGTTCTCTCCATACCATCCTTATCCACTCCATCAATTCAGCTCACCCAAGTCAATCAGACCGACAGTGATTTCTCTTTCCCTACCGTCTTTATCCATCAATTCACCTCAAGCTTGCCCTAGATCGACCAAACCGACTAGGAGCTCCCCTTGTCCTTATCCATCGATACACTACTCGCTCCTTCCCCCGAATCAGCTGCTCGTCTCACTCCTTTCCACAATCCGCGGCAACAGTGGCAGGCCAAATTTTGGGCTCAAGCGCCAGAGAGCCCAACGCCCTCCTCGCCATGGGCTCCCACCACCACCTCCTTCGCTTGTTTGACGACCCCTTCTTCCCCATTCTCTCTCCCGCCGCTCTCCTCTTCCTCTTCCTCTTGCTCATTCCTCCTACCACGTTCTCTTCCTTCCTCTCCCGTGCCCCTGGACCACTTCTTCTCCCTCTTCCCTGTACCATCCCTCCATGCCTTCCTCCTCCATGACCTCACCAAGTCGCCATGTGCGACTACTCTCCGACCGCCACCGCCGCCCCTCCCCCTGGACTAGCACGCGTTGGCGGTGGCTAGTGCTGGCGTCTACAACAGCAAGGACAATGAGGGCCATGAAAGGTGTCGTGGGTTTAATCGTAACAGAGAGAAGGCATGCTGAAAGCGACTAATGTTAAAAATATTGTACCGTTCTTGCAAAAGAAAAAGGAAAATACAAAATATAGTACTGAAAGATTTTCTGCCCATGTTTTGGAACGACGACCACATCCTTCATGATGGTTCATTTCAAATATCGTTCATGATGCGGTGCTAAAATGGATCCCTGATTCCATAAGAGTCTGTGGTTTCAATTGATACAAATTCTGGAGTGCTGGCACGCATTAGGGAACTTCCTCCTTGTCCAGTGTTTACCACTTTATTGCCGTCCTGCACTGTAAAACCCCTTCGACATGGTATATTGTATGCATAAAAATGAGGACGAAGAAGAATGATGTGACATTTCGATTACAACCTCCAATACCTAATAGGCCTCTTAACCTTTACCAACTAGCGCCATAAAAAAAGAACAACTTTAATTACCAACTGACACCTACTTCTACCCAACAATGCAAACTTTGTTTTTTTCTTGGAGACTTCAAGACTCAGTTTCCATTAAACAAAACACGCAGCAAAAAACACGGACCACCAGCTAAGAGGTTCCTGTTGGAAATATGCCCTAGAGGCAATAATAAATTGTTATTATCATATTTCTTGTTCATGATAAATGTTTATACTACATGCTATAATTGTATTAACCGGAAACATAATACATGTGTGGTTTTATAAACAACACCGTGTCCCTAGCAATGCCTCTATCTGGTTAGCTCGTTGATTAAATGATGGTTAAGGTTTCCTAATCATGGACATGTGATGTCGGTTAATAACGGGGTCATGTCATTAGGAGAATGACATGATGGACAGACCCAAATTAAGTTAGACAATTCGATCACGTCATAAAGTTCATATTGCATAGCTTTCCATTGTTAAATGTTCCGATCCTTAGACCATGAGATAATGCCACTCCCTGGTACCGGAAGAATGCTTTGGGGGCATCAACCGTCACGCCGTAACAGGGTGATTATAAAGGTGTCTTTCAGGTATTTCGGAAAGTACTTGTTGGGTTGCATGTATCGAGAGTGGGATTTGTCCATCCATGTGATAGAGAGATATACTCTGGGCCCACTCGGTAAAGCACATTCTGTATCGCTTGCAAGCACGTGACTAAAGAGTTGGTCACAGAGGATGTGGCATTACGGAACGAGTAAAGAGTACTTGCCGGTAACAAGATTGAACTAGGTATGGTGATACCGACGATCGAATCTCGGGCAAGTAAAATATCGCGAGACAAAGGGAATGGAATATTCGACATCGTGGTTCAAACCGATAAAGATCTTCGTTGAATACGTGGGAGTCATTATGGACATCCAGGTCCTGCTATTGATTATTGTTCGGAGAGGTGTCTCGATCATGTCCACATATTCCCGAACCCGTAGGGTCACACACTTAAGGTTCGTTGACGCTAGGGTATAAAATGAGATATTAATATGGTGAGACCGAAATTTTGTTCGGAGTCTCGGATGGGATCCAGGACGTCACGAGGAGCTCCGGAATGGTCCGGAGATACAATTTCATATATGGGAAAGTATTTTTAGGGTTTCGGAAAGGTTCAGGAATTTTCCGGCAGAGTTCCGGAGAAGTTCTAGAAGGTTCCGGAGGGTTCTAGAGTAGGGCCCACTTATCCCGGAGGGGTCCACATGGACCAAGGGTACTGCATGAACAGTACACACGTGAATAGTGTTGCGTGAACAGTAACCCCCCAAGGGATAAGATCAAATCCCTTAAAAATAGGAGATAAGATCGAAAGGGGAGGCTTTACTTGGGGGAGGGTACTGTTCACGTGCGTACTGTTCACGCGTGTACTGTTCACTGGTACTATTGCTCCTCCTCCAAGTTTCCTCCTCTATATAAAGGAGGGGAGGGGCAGCCCTCCGGATAGATCCATCCCAGCCGCCGCCTCCCTCTCTCCCATCTCCTCTCTCTCGTGCGCAGCGCTTGGCGAAGCCCTGTCCGCGGAGAAACCCCACCACCTCCACCACCATGCCGTCGTGCTACCGGAGTTGATCTCATCTACCTCATCTCCCGCCTTGCTGGATCAAGAAGGAGGTGACGTCTTCGAGCCGTACGTGTGCATATCTCGGAGGTGCCGCTCGTTGTGGTGCTTGATCGGATTGGAACACGAGAAGATCCTCTCGCGGCTGGGAGGTATAACCTAGCTGCGGGAGGCTGCGGGCTTCATCGACAACGGTCAAATTCTCCGCTGCGTTGACGTGTTCGTCGAGGGTATGTAAATATGATCTGTCTCTCGTTGCAAGCTTCTTCTAGATTGGATCTTGGTTTTCTAGATTGGATCTAGGTTCTCGTTTGCATCTCGTAGGAAAAATTTTTGTTTTCTATGCTACGAATCCCATCAGTGGTATCGGAGCTAGATCTATGCGTAGATGCTTTGTACGAGTAGAACACAATTGGATTGTGGGCGTTGATTCTCTTGTTGCTACCTCTTTTCGTGCACTTTGGATCTTGCGGGATAGTAAGATGAAGCGGCCCGGACCAATTTTACATGTCCTCGCACATGAGACCGGTTCTGCGATCAACATGCAACTTGTATTGCATAAGCAGCTGGCGGGTGTTTGTCTCTCTTGCTATAGTGAGATCTAAATTGCAACGGGAGGCTTGAAGAAGTTAATAGCAATACTTGAATCCACGTTGTGGCTTTGTGTAGGTAAAGAACGGTTCTTGTATGCAGCCCCTAGAAGCCACGTAAAACTTGCAAACAATAAGTAGAGGCGTCTAACTTGTTTTTGCAGGGGCATGTGATGTGGTATAGCCAAAGATGTGATGTGATATATGTGATGTATGAGATGATCATGTTTTGTAATATTTCACGGCTTGCATGTCGATGAGTACGGCAACTGGCAGGAGCCATATGGTTGTCTTTAATATTTTTGTATGACCTGCGTGTCAACTCCAAACGCCATGTAATTGCATTACTTTATCGCTATGGTTAGCAATAGTTGTAGTTGCAACGCGTGGTGGTGACAATCATGTGCGGCGCCCAAGGACCTAGGCGCCATGCTGGTGGTGATGGAGATCATGCCGGTGCTTTAGAGATGGAGATCAAAGGCACAAGAAGAAAAAGGCTATACCATGTCACATTATCTATGCATGTGATGTTTATCCTTTTTATGCATCTTATTTTGCTTGTATGACGACGGTAGCATTATAAGATGATCCCTCACAAAGTAATATCATGTTCATGTTCTCCCTTAGTATGCACCGTCACGAAAGTTCGCCGTTTCGAAGCACCACGTGATGATCGGGTGTGATAGACTCTACGTTCACATACGACGGGTGTCTCAACGAGCTTAGCATGTACAGACATGACCTCGGAGCACATGCAGAATGCTGGGATTGTCTTAACGAGCCTAGCATGTACAGACATGGCCTCGGAACACAGCGAACCGAAAGGTTAAACATGAGTCATATGGACGATATGATCAACATGTTGATGTTCACCATTGAAACTACATCATCTCACGTGATGATCGGACTTGATGTAGTGGATTTGGATCATGTACCACTAAAACAACTATGAGGGATGTTGAATTTAGTGGGAGTTTATTATCATGAACAACTAATCAAAGTGAATTTGCATAGTTCGTAGTAGTCATTGGCATCCGTTATCTACCTTACACTTAGCTTGTTAATTGAGATAGAAAAACTGAATTGATCTGGTAGTAATGATACGGAATGGTACCATATTAGTGCCAAGTTAAGATAAAGTTCTATTGCAAACTTTCGGTAACCTGACCTAGCTCCATGTGATTTAATAAGTTGTATTAATCCAAGAGCAATGATTCCAATTTAGTGTCTAAAGTCATGTTTGTCTCCGTGAAACTTGATCTACAAAATTGTTTTGAGAATTGAGGAGATTATGAGATAATCTAGGAGCTGAAAGGATTGTTTCAGAAGTGAGCAAGGAGTAACAGATATGTGATATCTAAAACCTTGTTTTGCTGCAAGATGACTGAGTATAATCTAGTGAGAAAGCGTGTGCTCATATTGTATGAGTATATGCAAAGATTGAAGACGCTAGGCGTCTTGATTTCTAAATAGTTTGGCACTGAAATTATTCTCGCATACTTCCCTACGAGCTATAGTAGCTTCATCATAAAATGTTATGATGGGATGGATAAAGTGTATGGGTAATTTATTTACCATACTTAAAGATAGCTAAAAGTGGAATTCGAAAGAACGCCAATCATGTGATGATGGTGATCAATTTCAAAGTGCAAGTCTAAGGGTGCTAGTACTTGACTAAAATCCTAAGACTATGTGCCAATGTGACTGGTGCCATTGTTGATGTTGATAGATTCTTCTAAAAGGAGAGGGGACGCTGAAAGAGGATCTGAAAAATATTTGGCAGGAAAAGAAAAGACTGGAAAAGTCCAGCTCAGGTATATAGATGATATACATGTTGTAGATGTATTCTTTGCTAGTAAACAATATAATTCTTGGGTATGTGATACTAGATCGGTTGGTATGAGTGTCATACAATGCAACACGATACAAGAACTACAATGGCCTAAAAGACTAGCAAAAGATGTGGTAGTGATGCACATTGGGAACTAAATAAAAGGGTTTATTATGTTCACCGTCTGCTTGAGATTGATTATAAGTGCTTAGTAATTGTTATTTTGTTTCGGCTTTATGAGAACAATGGTTGTTCAAATTATGGCCATGCTCCATAATGGATGGATCATTTAAATCTTGATGGTAATACCAACATCCATAACACTGACGCTAAAACGCCGCGAGGCTAATGATTTGAATTTCACTTATTTGTGACACCTATGTTTAAGTCATATTGGAAAGAGATGCATGAAGAAACTCCATGTTGATGGATTTTTGGAGTCATGTGATTTTAAATCATTTGACACTTGCAAATCTTGTCTGAAAGGAAGATGACTAAAAATCCGTTTATAGGCCAAAGTTGAACGGACGACTAACTTTTTGGAAATTATACATAATGATGTATGAAGTACGATATGTGTAGCCGTGTATGGTGAATTCCTCTACTTCATAAACTTTCACCGATGATTTGAGTGGATATATATGGATATATCTATTTGATGAGAAAGAAGTATGAAATATTTGAAAAGGTTCAAAATTCAGCGTGAAGTAGAAAATCATCGTAACGAGAAAATCAAATGTCTATGATTGGATTGTAGAGGAGAATATTTGAGTTACGAGTTTAGCGAACATCTGAAGAGTTATGGAATTGTTCCACAACTTGCGCATCCCGGAACGCTATAGAGTGATGGAGTGTCCGAGAGATGTAATCAAACCTTGTTAGACATGGTTAGATCGATGATGTAATTAAATAAAACTGCCGTTATATTTTTGTGGATTATGCTTTAAGAGACTACCGCTTTTACACTGAATAGAGTGCCATCATAATCCGTTGAAATGACACCATATGAGTTATGGCATGGGTAGGAACCCAAATTGTCTTTTCTTAAATTTGGTATGCATAGCATATGTAAAGTGTTTACAACCAAAATCGGATTAAAGATTCTTCAAAGGTTATCCCAAAGAAACTTTTGGGTATTTCTCCTATCACCGAACTGAAGACAAAAGTGTTTGTCACAAAAAGTGGATTTCACGAGAAAGTGTTTCTTGCGAAAAGGTGAGTGGGAGGACAGTGCAGCTCGGCAAGATTGGAGAATCTTTGTCATTAGGTCAGAGTAGCGCAACACCGGAAGTTGTTCTGGAGTTTCCTATTATGACTGAAATGGAAGCCACTACATGTGTTGTAGAGACTTCGGTCGAGATTGCAGCTGAACCGCGTAGGTTAAGCAGACTTTGTACTAAACCAGCGTGTGGTTTGAGGATGAAGTATTGTTGTTGTGACACGATGGATCTGCAACTTACAAGGAAGCAAATGATGGGCCCTGACTCCGCTGAATGGCTGGACGCCATAAATTCCGTGATAGAGTCCATGTGCGAAAATCAAGTTTGGAACTTGGTAGACTCTCCGGAAGGCATGAAGCCTATCGGACGTAAATGGATCTATAAAATAGACAGACGTGGATGTGTCCATCCATTAAAAGGCTCGACTTATCGCAAAGTGTTTTCGACTAAGTTCAAATAGTTGATTACGATGAGATTGGATCTCCCGTAGCGATACTTAAGTCTGTAAGGATTATTCTAGCAATCACTGCATATTTCAATTAAGAGATATGGCAGCTGGATGTCAAAACTAAGTTCCTTAACAGGAAGCTAACCGAGGATGTATGTGAGATACAACCAAGGGTTTTGTCGATCCAGAGAATGCTAGAAAGGGTATGCAAACTTCAGCGTTCTATTTGAGGACTGAAGCAAGCATCACGGAGTTGGAATTTTCACTTGATGAAATTGTCAAAAGAGTTTGGTTTCATCAGGGACAGTGAAGATGCTTGTATATTTACAAGAAAGTAAGTGGGAGCGCTAAGACATATTTCTAATACTTTATGTAGACGACATATAGTTGATTGTAAATTATGTGTCTTTTCTTGATACGGTTGAGATTTCATTAAAATTAGATTTTGATGAAAGACTTAGGCTAAACAGCATATTGGGCATCAAAATCTATGGAGATAGATTGAGGCACCGAATATGGTTAAGCCAAAGTGCATAGATGAGATATTGAGTTGGTTCAGTATGGAAACGCCAAGAAAGGGTTCTTATCGCATGGAAGAGGTTGATGCAAGACTCAGTGTTTTACAAACACTTGATGAGCTAAACGCATGAGCATTTTTTTTTGTAATCATGTACGCCATGCTATGCACACAAACCAGATATGTCGTATGCTCTGAGTGTTACGGGCATATACCAGAATGATCACATGTTGATCTTTGAACAATACTATGAATATCCTTAAGTACTTTGGAAGAACTAAGGATATGTTTTGTATGCAGAGGTGACAAACGGTCCATTGTAAGGTGTTACATCGGTGCTAGTTTTGTTATAGATACAAACAATTTATCTCAATTAGGCTATGTGTTTAATAAAAGGTGGCACAATGGGCTGGAAGGAGGTTCCATGCTGGATTTGGATGAATTCCAAAGTTAAACATTTTGATGGATTCCACAAACGAAGGCTGAGTATATCGTTGTTTTAACAACGACAAAGGAGGATGTTTGAGTCAAGAAGTTCGTTATCGAACTTGGTGTAGTTCCAAGTGAGCCAGTACTATGAAGCTCTATTGTGCGACAATGGTGGCAACATAATTCAGGACGAGGAATTAAGGTCCCACCAAGTGACCAAACATATACAATGCCAACTCATTCGAGAATGAGTGATGCGTGGAGACGCAAAAGATTTGCAAATACATGGACCTGAACATGTCAGATCCATTGATAAAGTTTACCACATGCAAAGCATATGAATAACACCGGAATGCCATAGGTGTTGAGTGCTTACTTATTGACTAGATTATTGACTCTAGTGCAAGTGGGAGACTGTTGGAAATATGCCCTAGAGGCAATAATAAATTGTTATTATCATATTTCTTGTTCATGATAAATGTTTATACTCCATGCTATAATTGTATTAACCGGAAACATAATACATGTGTGGTTTTATAAACAACACCGTGTCCCTAGCAATGCCTCTATCTGGCTAGCTCGTTGATTAAATGATGGTTAAGGTTTCCTAATCATGGACATGTGATGTCGGTTAATAACGGGGTCATGTCATTAGGAGAATGACATGATGGACAGACCCAAATTAAGTTAGGCAATTCGATCACGTCACAAAGTTCATATTGCATAGCTTTCCATTGTTAAATATTCCGATCCTTAGACCATGAGATAATGCCACTCCCTGGTACCGGAAGAATGCTTTGGGGGCATCAACCGTCACGCCGTAACAGGGTGATCATAAAGGTGTCTTTCAGGTATTTCGAAAAGTACTTGTTGGGTTGCATGTATTGAGAGTGGGATTTGTCCATCCATGTGACAGAGAGATATACTCTGGGCCCACTCGGTAAAGCACATTCTGTATCGCTTGCAAGCACGTGACTAAAGAGTTGGTCACAGAGGATGTGGCATTACGGAACGAGTAAAGAGTACTTGCCGGTAACAAGATTGAACTAGGTATGGTGATACCGACGATCGAATCTCGGGCAAGTAAAATATCGCGAGACAAAGGGAATGGAATATTCGACATCGTGGTTCAAACCGATAAAGATCTTCGTTGAATACGTGGGAGTCATTATGGACATCCAGGTCCTGCTATTGATTATTGATCGGAGAGGTGTCTCGATCATGTCCACATATTCCCGAACCCGTAGGGTCACACACTTAAGGTTCGTTGACGCTAGGGTATAAAATGAGATATTAATATGGTGAGACCGAAATTTTGTTCGGAGTCTCGGATGGGATCCAGGACGTCACGAGGAGCTCCGGAATGGTCCGGAGATACAATTTCATATATGGGAAAGTATTTTTAGGGTTTCGGAAAGGTTCAGGAATTTTCCGGCAGAGTTCCGGAGAAGTTCTAGAAGGTTCCGGAGGGTTCTAGAGTAGGGCCCACTTATCCCGGAGGGGTCCACATGGACCAAGGGTACTGCATGAACAGTACACACGTGAATAGTGTTGCGTGAACAGTAACCCCCCAAGGGATAAGATCAAATCCCTTAAAAATAGGAGATAAGATCAAAAGGGGAGGCTTTACTTGTGGGAGGGTACTGTTCACGCGCGTACTGTTCACGCGTGTACTGTTCACTGGTACTATTGCTCCTCCTCCAAGTTTCCTCCTCTATATAAAGGAGGGGAGGGGCAGCCCTCCGGATAGATCCATCCCAGCCGCCGCCTCCCTCTCTCCCATCTCCTCTCTCTCGTGCGCAGCGCTTGGCGAAGCCCTGTCCGCGGAGAAAACCCCACCACCTCCACCACCATGCCGTCGTGCTACCGGAGTTGATCTCATCTACCTCATCTCCCGCCTTGCTGGATCAAGAAGGAGGTGACGTCTTCGAGCCGTACGTGTGCACATCTCGGAGGTGCCGCTCGTTGTGGTGCTTGATCGGATTGGAACACGAGAAGATCCCTCTCGCGGCTGGGAGGTATAACCTAGCTGCGGGAGGCTGCGGGCTTCATCGACAACGGTCAAATTCTCCGCTGCGTTGACGTGTTCGTCGAGGGTATGTAAATATGATCTGTCTCTCGTTGCAAGCTTCTTCTAGATTGGATCTTGGTTTTCTAGATTGGATCTAGGTTTTCGTTTGCATCTCGTAGGAAAATTTTTGTTTTCTATGCTACGAATCCCATCAGTTCCAAAATCAGGGTCCAAATCACGCCGTAGCACATCACGACACCTGTACCCAACCAAGTCGTGATCACTGCCCACTAGAGCATACGAGCACTAGTACAGAATCGTCTATCGAGGCGCCATATCCGAGGCGGTTAGACTAAAACGCTTCCAATAACAGATATCCGAGGCGGTTGTAAATATCCAACTGCTTCGGATAAGGATTTCGAAAGAAACCGCTTCGGATAATAAAGTCATCCGAGGCGGTTGTATATCCAACCGCCTCGAATTATATCCGAGGCGGTTGTAAATATCCAACCGCCTTGGATAAGGTGCATATCCGAGGCGATTATATATTTACAACAGTCTCGGATGTGTTCAAACCCAAAATTTCATAATCCCGTCAACTCCGAAATTTCAAAACCCGAAATTTTTCCCTCAGTGCCTGTGGCAGAGGACTATATATTTGATTCAGTGCATAGGGAGAGGCCAGATCCAGATTTTCTTCTTCTTCTCCCTTCCACTCTACTCTCCTCCCTTCAACCTTCCTTCTCCTCTCACCATTCCCATCGCAAGGAGGCTCTTTTTTTCCCATCATTCTTCCGATCGGAACAAGGTGGAGGCTTCACAACAATTTCACTTCGATTTGAGGTAAGGAAGACCCTCCCAAGTCAAGATTTGCGTCTTTTTTGGCTCGTTTTCTATTAGTGCCTAAATTTTTTATTTTTTAAAAATTTCTCGTACTTTTTTGTAGTAACTCTACTCCCTCACGGTTCAGAATCCACAAAAATTACTGCATTTGGAGCTTGGAAAGAAGTTCAACGGAGGGTTCGGTAGCAGCGATTTTTCGTTCGGTGCAAAAGTCACTCTTAGAGGCTGAATTTGTCGGTGAATTTTTTTTATTTTTTTATTTTTTTCTTGTATTTTTTGTTAGCAGCTCTACTCCCTCATGGGTCGGAATCCACAAAAATTACTGCATTTAGAGCTCGGGAAGAAGTTCAACGGAGGGTCGAAAGAGGTGATGTTTCGTTCGGAGGGGCAAAAGTCAGTCTTAGAGGCCGAATTTGGAGGTGAAAAATTATACAAGTCTAAAGAGAAGTAGATTTTTTAGATGCGCCTTGTCGATACGGTCATTTTGAATGGTCGTGGAGCCAAAACGGACACCGTATGCAAAATTTATAGCCGTTTTAATGAAGCCCTACCCGGCACTGCCGGGTAGGGTCTTTTTTTAAAACGCCTGGTATGTTATTCGAGGCGGTTGAATAATTGATAGCTGATATCCGAGGCGGTTGCAATTATTCAACTGTCTCGGATATCAGTTATCCGAGGCGGTTGCAATTATTCAACCACCTCGGATAACTGATATTCGAGGCGGTTGAATAATCGCCTCCGATATGTGCCCCCATATCTGTGACCACTCCGTGGAGGCGGCTGCTATAACCACCTCGGATGTGCTATTTGAACCGTCTCGGATATCGATTTCTGTACTAGTGGGGCCTACTGCGGAAAAAATGGTGGTTTCAGGCTTTCAGCCCTCCATCGGCTGGCATCGATAAATCGTCGCCCCTTCAAAACTCAAACGCAAATTTGTCTCCACGGTGGCATACGTAGTGGTGGGACTCGGGCCGTGCCATGCCGGCACGGCACGAGCCCGGCGTGCTTCGGGCCGCCGCTTGACCGTGCCGGCACGGCCCGCTGTGGCCACCGTGACGTGCCGTGCCAGCACGCGCAGCCGCAGCGGCGGCCCAAACACGGTACGGTGGCCCGCCGTGCCGCCTCCGGGCCGTGCCGGTACGGGCACGCCACGGGCGGGGAGGAGGAGCGATGGAGGCGGAGCGCGCGAGGAGGGGCGGGCGGCGGGAGACGACGCGAGGGAGGAGGGGCCGTGGAGGCGGAGCGCGCGAGGAGGGGTCGGCGCCTGCGGGAGACCGGGCGAGGAGGGGGCGGCACCGGCGGGAGACCGGGCGAGGAGGGGGCGGCGCCGGCGGGAGACGGCGCGAGGAAGGAGAGGCGATGGAGGCGGTGTGCGCGAGGAGGGGGCGGGCGCCGACGAGAGACGGTGCGAGGAGGAGGTGGGCGGCGGCACCGGCGAGAGACGGCGCGGGAGGAGGGGCGGTGGAGGCTGAGCGAGGGTTTCTTGGGGAGCGGCTGAGCAGGGTGGGGAATTGGGGAGATTTGGGGGGAAATTGGGGGTGGGGAGGCCGGAAATTGGGGTGGGGAGGCGGGCCGGGCCGGGCCGGCCCAAACATGACCCGCTGCGTCGTGCCGGACCGTGCAGCCCATCGGGCGCCGTTCCCAGGCACGGCCCGGCCCGAGGTGTCGTGCCATGCCGGCCCGACCCGTTTGACAGGCGTGTCGGGCCGGGCCGTGCACCGGGCCATGCCGGCCGGGCCTTGGGCAAGCCCGGAATAACCCAGCCCGAGTCACGCTGTGGAACTGTGATGGTATCATATCACACTCTAGACCCATGGTTGGAGGTGGGGCTCGTCTGCTCCGTGGCAATAGGCCGCCTATTACGTCGAGGGGTTGTGATAGCTCGAACAATCAAAGGTGTTGCATCATCAAAGACCATTGAATCATCAAAAAGTACTAGATCATGAAAGGGTGTTGAATCATCAAAAGGTGCAATACATGATTATGATAACTTTATGGAAGGTTTTTTAAAGCGATGCATACTTCGTCCTGCAACATCATCAAATAGCGAAGATAGTGATGATGACTTTGTGGAGGGCTCTCTAAAGTGGCGGGGAAATGACGATGACTTGATCATGTAGTGCTCCTTTTGGTGATGAACCAATTAGATTATTATGTACTATGTTAATTTGAGTTATAGTTATTATTTAAAAATTATCTTATAGAGCACTGATAATTAACTGGCGAGTTACAGTTACAAACCAAAGCGTGACATTCATTACAAAATATAATGAGAATACAACATTGAAATCATCACGCGAAGCTATTCCTAGGTACAAATGACATCACGCAGTAAGATTAAATTATGGCCTCTCACTATGGCCACGCGTACTGCTCGATGATGTGGTGTGACTAGAAGGGACACACGGGACGGGTTGACCGTTACGGTAGTGGCAGACGCATACACAATTTCCGTTGGCACAGTAGCTTCACGCTATGTAGTCGCTTCCGATGTCTACCACCTCTTATGTTTGTTTGCAGAGTTGTTCATTCTTGTTTTTTCTCTTCCATGAACTACTCTTCTAGGTTCTGAATCTTCAATGTGAGATAACTCATATACGCCCTAATGAGAGAAGGGTTTGTTGGGTCAATCCAAGACATGAAGTGGCAATCATGTGTTTGCAAAAACGGTAGTAGATTCAATTTTGTTGGCCACCTGGATGGATAAAGAAGTATGAATGAAAAAAAATACTTGCCAAGTGGTGTGGGCAATGCTAAAAGCGACGTCCATGACTACCCCAATAGCAGCTTATTGCACCAAGATGTTATGACCATGTGTGCATTTCAGCCAAGAAGGCATCCTATGGTCTTCTGGAAGTATGTAGTCGCGGAATTGAAAAGGTGGGGCATAATCGAGCTCGTCTTCACGGGAAGCTCCGGAGGCGGTAGATGCAGGTCTGTAGGATCATAAAAGTCTGTTCCCGCCATAAGATCGGCTCACCTTCCCTGTCTTGCGTGGGCATTAAGGCTTTTGTAAACCTGATATTCGTATCTTGCAATATCTTCGGTGGTGTGGGAAAAAGAGTATGATGATTTGGGTATGATAGCAAATCTGGTAGTATTTATAGCCGCCCGAAGGAGTTATCATTTTGAACTTGAGGCTATGGACTCAAGGCTATGTAAATTTCCCGAGAATCGTGCAGGTCAGGCCGCAACGTGTTGTCAAGTCAGTACAAGCTATCGCAGTGTGTGGTCATGTCAGTACTAGCGCCACGACTTGTGGTCAAGTCATAGCTTTGTAATGGTATGTCACATTAGTACGAGCTACCGAGTGTGGCGATCAAGTCAGTATAGCGCCGTAGCGTATGGTCAAGTTGTAGCTTTGCAGTGTTATTGGCACGAGCTGGTAGATATTTCACAACAATGTATGCATACTATAAAGGAGAGTAGTGCTACATGTTTAATACAACAAAGTCAAGTAGTGCATACAACAAAGTTTGATAGTACAACTATCCCAACAACTAAACAAAGTCGCAATCAACGACCTCTTTCTCTCTTGTGCCTCAGTGGAATGTGAGCTGAGGGAAAAGTGAATTATGCATGAGGTCTTGGGTTGGTCCGGAGACTGTAGTAGGGAGTCTCCTGAGTATGGTCTAGCTAAGTAAGAATCTGACTGTAATCAAGCTCGTTACGTCGAAACAGACCTTCCATCCAGTCATGGCCCTAAGAGCCCTAAGCCTGCTTGTGGAATGAACTACCCTCGTAATCTCCTCCTTCAACGAGAGACTAGTACTGAATTGAAGATTGGAACCATGGGTTGTGCACAAAACCACCATCATCCATTGGCGAATCCACATGATCCATTATCTACAAAACAACATCAACACATAGGATTAAATTTAAGAAAAAGTGGATCCCTTAAATTTAAAACTACATACCTCTATAACTGCATCTCCATGAGAGCTGTGGGCCTCCTTCAATACCTCAGGCTATGGGCATCCTCACTATCTCATCATCAGCACCTTCTGGGCACTTGTCGAACCTCCTAAGTTAGTTTAGAGGGACACCTTGTTCTCGAGATCTCCACACCAAATCTTGCGCCCAATTGCTCCCTCCAGTCAACTATCCTACGAGGTGGAACAACTGCCTCTCCACTGATTGGCAAACCAATGATCATCGAAACATCCTGAAGAGTCACTGTCATCTCTTCCCCAATGAAAGTGGAAAGTGTGAGTCTCGGGTCTCCACCTATCCGACAAGAGCAGACAATAGAGACACATCTAGAGTGAAAGAGTAGCCGATAGATAGCATCCTGGCGAATGGTAGAAGTCCACTCTCTAAATGACGTGGAACGAACTGCTCGTTGAAGTCCTAGTGTGACCTAGGCCCCCTAAGCGTGAAGGTAGGCAAAACGCCAATGTCACTTTCTAGCCAAGACTGGCACCTGTCTTGTTCATCGTAGCGTGCCTTTAGTAGATTAGGTAACGGAGCCATCTCTTGCAAATAGGAAAGTAGCAATTATTTCAGTTACATGCAAAATAAAGGATATTAGCAATACCAAGTACTTCAAAACTAAAGCAAGTTGCACATAGTTCAAAACAAATTTATTACAACTAGACAAAATATTATGTCAGGGTTCGGAATTACGTGTGACCTAAAGAACGATTTTCCGCCAAAATCCGAGCAACCACCCAACACATCATACGCTTACCGCAGGTGTCTTGTCCATTCACTGTTGGGCAGTCCGACACTGGTCCAACACAGCATACGCACACACAGTCATATGTATCACTGTTGGTCAAGCTGTCCAGAATCAAACAATGTTCAATAAGTCAAACACAATACCAAACACCCTCGCAGAGGCCTAGCGCCGGTATTCTGGTACAACCATCGCAATCGCTTAGGGGAGCTAGGTCCCTGTGCCCACACCCTAACCTAGCTGGCCGAAGCATAGACTAGTGGGTCACTCGTATGCCCGGCACAGCTACCCACACCCTGCTAAGCCGGCAATAACATCTCAGCTCACAGGTCACTCGACTAAAGGGATCAGCAAAGTCATACAAGGTACATATCCCAGATCTCTACCGTCAGTTCATACACTTCATATCATACACGCAGTGTGTATGAAGGGACGTGGTGAAAAACTTGGAAACCATAACACAAACTCTAAAGTAAGGTTTAACAGAATAATAGATATCATGTCCCTTACACATTGGTAAGTTAATTACTTATAGATAAAAGACCCATAGGTCAAAATTAACAACTGAATACATTGAATATAGCGGCGGAAACATAAAAAATATTAAACCCTGATGCGCTATGAGACCATCCCCAAAACTCATGAAATCTCCACAAGATCTTTTAACCAACACGGTAAATGAAGAAAGAAGTAAAAGCGGTACTCAACTAGATCAACTCACCTACCAAAAATTAAGTTGGAATGGAATTCCAATGAGTAGTTTCGTACTCACAACACTTAGTTGGGCTTGGATTAAATGAACCAACCTAAATGCTAGTTCTGAAAGTAACATGGCATAAGATGATATGAATAAAGATATGATTACATTTAACAAAGAGACACAGCAGGATAATAACAATAAACACACATAAACTAGCAAGTTCCCAAATTTATCAAAGATTAAGCATAGACATGACATGCCAATTCAATGAGGCATAGACATGCCAGTTCATCAAGGCATGGACATGCCAATTCAATGATTTTCTCATAGAGGAACCAATCATTTGCAATGTACCTTATGTGTCCCCGCGGGCTCCCCAAACGAAGGTAGCTAATCCTTAAGAGGGTAAAGACTAACCCGGCACAACACGCATGGTATGCTCACCAAAGGTCCCTAACGGCTGATAGGGGTAATCAAGTGATCAACCCATAATCATGACGACTGGTAATGGTGTTGACAGACCAATTACCTGGTGAATGGTGTTAATAGACCAGTTTCACCCCTAGGTTGTAACGGTCGCTACCCCTCAATTTATCGGCTGATAGGGGATAATCGAGTGTCAACCTATAACCATGACGAGTGGTAACTGGCGTTGACAGACCAAGTTACCCGGTGAATGGTGGTGATAGACCAATTCACCCCAGGTTGACACCGTCACTATCCTCTCGTCACTCTTGCTCATAAGTTTAGGTTGAATTAGATATCAATTTAGGATGCGTTTGGTTCACGGATTTAGGGTGGATGGGCTAGGGCCGTCCCTTTTTTCAAAGTGTTTGGTTGAAGGGCAACTGGACAGAGCCAACCAGGTAGAGGAATATACCTCGTAGATGCTGGACAGCTCCACCCGAGAAAATCGACCGGATGAAGCTGCCGCTCGCCCCGCGACACACGTGAGCCCGCTGCCCTCACCCTCCATCGCTTCCGGTCACCCATCTCTCACAGGAGCTAGCTTTTCTCCCACCTCTCCCATCTCTCACGGCAGCTCGTGGCGGCGCGCACCCTAGCAGGAGGGGAACGGCGGAGGCCTGCACGGAGGGGCGGCGAGCCGGCGGGCGTTGCGGGGAGCAGTAGAGGGGAGGGAGCGGCGGGCCAGCGGCGGGTGGACAGGGGAGCGACGGGGGAGAGGCGTTCCGGCGGGAGGTAGCGGCGAGGGGTGGACGGGGCTAGGCAGGGCGGGTGGACGGGGCTAGGCGGCACGACGGGGCGAGGCAGCGCAGCGGGATCTAGAGGTGGCGCGGCGGGAGGCAACGGCGACGGGTGGGCGGGGCTAGGCGGGGCGGCGGGAGGAGGCGGCGGCACGACGGGCCGAGGCAGCGCGGCGGGATCTGGAGGCGGCACGGCGGGATCTGGAGGCGGGGCAGCGGGAGGAGGCAGCCCGAGTGGCGTGGTGGGAGGCGCAGGCAGCAGCGTGGAGGCTCCATCAGCTTATAAATCCAAAATAGTGAGGTATAAACCCTAAGCCCGATTGCAATGTACAATTTTTGGATCCGGTTGATAGATGTGTTTGATTATGACCTCCTATAGTTGATTACATTGCTAGATCTGAAAGATTTATAAGTATTCCCTCCCGTATTTGGATGTGATATGCAAATTTGGTTATAAATATATACACATTCTGTTCATGTTTGTCATATTTCTCCATGTTGAAATGGAACATTTGTTTCAATCTTGTATTGTAGATGGATCGGAAGAGAAAGATGTTGATTTTTGGGGGCTGCAGCGTATATGACAATTTCGATGATGGCTTTGATTATTAATTCTAGAAAAAGAAAGAGGGGAGAAAGGAGTGAAAGAATTTCGTATGGGCCAATAGAGAATAGGGATAGGATGAGAATTGACTATCTAAGCAATAAGATATGGAAGAATGATACAACTTGTATAAATATGCTTAGGCTTGGAAAAGAACCTTTCTTCCGATTTTGTAAACTTTGAGAGATCGTGACTTGCTTCATGACACTACACACATGTGCGTTGAGCAGCAAGTAGCGATGTTTTTGAACACTATCGGGCACAACCTTAGGAATAGGTTAGTAGGCACCAATTTTGATAGGTCCGGTGAAACCGTCAGTCGATATTTTAATTTAGTACTCCATGCCATTTGTGAGCTACGGAATGAACTTATTAGGCCACCTTCATTGGAGACTCCTACCAAAATAGAAGGGAACCCACGGTGGGATCCATACTTTAAGGTACGAGATTGACACAACTATTTTTGTTTTTGGTTTTTAGCTATAAGATTGTGTAGGTTCTAATATTTTGGGGTTTTATTGATCATTAAATAGGATTGTATTGGAGCAATTGATGGTACACATGTACGAGCCTCTGTTTCTAAGGATATGGAGCCTTCTTTTCGTGGTAGAAAGTCATATGCTTCTCAAAATGTGATGGCGGCAGTAGATTTTGATCTTCGGTTCACATATGTTTTGGCTGGTTGGGAGGGGACAGCACATGATGCCTTAGTTTTACGAGATGCTTTAGAACGCCAAAATGGCTTACATGTCCCTCAAGGTAATAGTCAATTTGTAGCAAAGTTTTTCAATTCTATTCATTCATACGTACCAATGTCACCTACTTGTGCCTCATATTTAGGAAAATTCTACCTAGTTGATGCCGGATGTGGAGCCAAACCTGGATTCTTGCCTCCTTTTCATGGTGTGAGGTACCACTTAAATGAGTGGGGGAACAATCCCGTCCAAAATGAGAAGGAATTGTTCAATCTTAGGCACTCATCTCTTCGTGTGACCGTAGAGCGTGCATTTGGGTCATTAAAGAGGAGGTTCAAGATCCTTGATGATGCAACTCTGTTCTTTCCATTTCCCACTCAAGTAGACATTGTTGTCGCTTGTTGTATTATTCATAATTGGGTTATAAACGATGGGATTGATGAGTTTATTATACCGGAGACCGATTGGACCTCAAATCCTGCATCGACGTCAATTGGTCAACCAAATGAACATGCACTCATGGTTAATTTCCGTCAGAGTATTGCCGATCAAATGTGGGAGGACCGGCAAAATCATTATGGAAATTAATATGTGTGAAGAACTATTTTATTTGTGCTTGTAATGTGTGAAGAACTATTTTATTTGTACCTGTAATGTGTGAAGAACTATTTTATTTGTGTGAAGAACTATTTTATTTGTACTTGTAATGTGTGAAGAACTATTTTATTTGTGTGAAGAACTATTTTATTTGTGTGAAGAACTATTTTATTTGTACTTGTAATGTGTGAAGAACTATTTTATTTGTGTGAAGAACTATTTTATTTGTGCTGGAATTTACTTTATTTCGCAATATACTTGCTGGAATTTACGTTACTTCGCAATATACTTGCTTGAGTAATTACTATTTTGCATTATACTTGCTGGAATTAATTTCCTTGTCACATGGTAGGAAATTGGGCATCTTTCTAACCATGGAAATTGGGGAAACAAGCTGGGGGCGAAGGCCATGTCTCGTGGACATCTTCGATGTCTACCTATATGCTTGTCAACTTAGCTGATGTGGTGTCTAATGGAACTAAAACCTCTTCGGGCTTTAAGAAAGTACACCTCAATGCTTGTGCTAGGGCTTTGAATGATCATTTCAAGCTAAATTTGACTGGAGATCAGATTGGTAACCATGTTAGAACATGGAAAAGGAAGTGGCAAAAGATAATTAGACTTAAGAACAACTTGAGTGGTGCACTTTGGGATGAAGAAATTGCATTATTGGGCTTGATCATGAGCATTATGCAGAGCATATCAAGGTATTATTGCTGGATTTATTGTCTAATATATCAAGTGTCCTTTTACTTGCGTATATATTGTCTAATATATCTTCCATTGATATATATTTCTTGCTAGAGTCACAAAGGAGATGATGATTATCTAAACAAACCTATTGAGCATTACCGAGAGATGGCTACAATATTTGGCAATAGTTTAGCTACAGGGAAGTATGCAAAGGGATCAAATGAACCTTTAGCTACAAAAGTAATTGAAATTGAAGATGATGATGAAGAAGCAGGAAATGATAATGGTGCTACACAATCAACAAATGATGGTGCATCCTCGGCCTCAAAAGCAAAGAGGCCCAAAACATGTGCAAGTGAGCATGAAGATAGGGTGATAGCAACATTTAGGGCTGTTGGGGAAAGACTTGCAATGGCTATAGAGAAGGCCGGTAGTGTCGTTGATGAGTTGCCCGAGGGTCTTTGGGAGAACATCAAGAACATTCCTGGTTTTGAGATGGCTCATCTATCTCATTACTATGCCTACTTAGTTGAGAATGTTCGGATTGCAAGGGCTTTCAACTCGTTGGATTTTGATAACAAGCTTATTTGGGTGGCAAGGTATGTTAGCACTCACTTCCATGGATGAAGAGATGAAGGTTTCATGACTTGTTGCACGATCTCTTTTGCTTCCCACAAGAACAAGTAACCGTGGGTTTAGACGTGCTTTTGTGACCAACCAAAAACATTTAACTATGGTTTGTGTCATTTGTCATGCCTTATATGTCATTTTGGGTTGTATGACTTGTGCTTCGAGATTATGGCATGTATAACTTCTAGTTACATATGTGGAGTTGTGCTGAAATTTGTCATGGCTTCCTATAAGAGATGGATACTTTTTCTGCTGGGTTGTGAAATTATCCAAATGGGTTCCAAAATGAGAATAGTAGGAGTCGTGTCCTTTGATATGTCCATGTTTGTGGCTATATGATCATGTGTTTGTGCCCCTTCTCAGTTTCCATGTACTGAAACTTGTTCCATGTGTGCTGAAATTTATTCATGATCTTCAGTTTGAAGCAAGATGTCAAGATGGTGATGACATTGCCGCATGTGCCAACTTGTGATGGCTCAAATTTTGTAAAATATATGACACTGAAATTTGTCATGTATTGCACACTTTTTAAAGATATATTTCGTACTAATCATCTTGTATATTACAAGTCATGTTCAATTTTTTAAATGAATGTAAAATCCGCATGGAAAAGCATATCAATGTAATAATCAGTGTAATTTTATACATAGAGGGAGTAATCTCACCCCTTCTCACAGGGGGTCATCACACCTCACCATCCATCAACCAAACAAAATTTTGGCTCATCCCATCCATCTCTTATCCTTCTAACCAAACAAAAAACTGGCTCATCCCACTCATACAACCAAACAGAAAATTGATTCATCCCATCCCTGCAAATCTGGATGGATCCAACCCATCCATGGCTGCCCTTCAACCAAACGCACCCTTAGACATTCCCACATCGATATACCGATCAACATTCAATTCTATGCATACTAAAGAAGACATTGAACAAGCAATGAAACTAAACATACGGGTATAAGATTGAATGACTGCATACACTACTACAGAACAGGTCTTTTAAGACCCCTTATCGCACACGGTTTGGCCTAACCCGTCACCAATGTGAACATCGCACACGGTCACTACTTCAGGCTCGCGTGTGATGTGCCACGGCAAATTGGCCCGTGTGCGATGTGAGGCACATCGCACACGATTTTTTTTTGAAAAACCGTGTGCCTCACATCGCACATGGTTGTTTCCTAAGAACCGTGTGCAATGTGGAAATTCGTAACTTTTTCATATTAAGTTGGATGGAGACAATGTCTATATGAAAATTGTAGCTCTCGACGAGACTACAACTTTGCAGTTCACAAGTTTATTGTTTAGAGCCATCTAGACGTCCAAATATTAGCCAGAAGGAGGCACATCGCACACGGTTGTTAGGAAATAACTGTGTGCGATGTCATTTTCGGAAATTCGTAGCTTTTTCATATAGAGTTGGATGGAGACAATGTCTATATGAAAATTGTAGCTCTCAACAAGATCTACAACTTTTCAGTTGACAAGTTTCTCGTTTAAAGCCATCTAAATGTCCAAATATTAGCCGGAAGGAGGCACATCGCACACGGTTGTTAGAAATTCGTAAAATTTTCATATTTAGTTGGATGGAAATAATGTCTATATGAAAATTATAGCTCTCGATGAGATCTACAACTTTGCAGTTGACAAGTTTCTCATTTGGAACAATCTAGATGTCCAAATATTAGCGGGAAGGAGGCACATCGCACAGCACATCGCACACGGTTGTTAGGCAACAACCGTGTGCGATGTCTCGTTTTCAGAAATTCATAACTTTTCCATATGAAGTTGGATGGAGAAAATATTTATATGAAAATTGTAGCTCTCAACGAGATCTACAACTTTACAGTTGACAAGTTTCTTGTTTGGAGCCATCTAGATATCCAAATATTAGCCGGAAGATTCAGGTTGAAAGGGTCAAAAGGAATAGATAGCCTACCTAGTCATAAGACTGTGTTCAAGTGAGATGGTTAGGTGGGCTCGCGTGAGAGCAAGAGGTCATGGAGGTTATGGGTTCGAGTCTCCAAAACCGCACGCGCGCGTATTTCGCGCGAAGAATCGTGTGACTTGTTCGTGGGCGATGACATTTTCTATGGTAGTGATAACAAGTAAAGAACTCTTTGCTTGCATGCGATGATATTTTCTATGGTAGTGATAACAAGTAAAGAACTCTTTGCTTGCCTGAGAGTTGGACGTAGATGCATAATTTATCCCAGGTTTGCTTTTGAGAATTCCAAATAATCAGAACGTCGGCAAGAAGGAAGTTAACCTGAGAAAATCAAGCTTAAGGAACGACTTGTATAAGGGCAAAATGCATGGATGCATATATAAATGATCTAAGATGAATTATAACCCTAGCGTAGATATATTACTAGTTATCCGTGGGTTGCCACATTTTATTGATTTCGTCCTAATTGTGTTATGCCCTAGCATGAACGAAACGTTAATACGAATGTATACATGATCTCAGATAATCAACTAAGAAAGAAGCTTCCATTTTATAATTAAGATTTATGATGAAGGCTCATTTAATAAATTCATCTTGATAAAATTCAAATTGATTGTAGTGGTAAAATGCGTGATCATATGACACTTTAAAGAACAATTTGTGATCTTTTAGATTCTAACAAGGTGTAATTTTTGTTCAAATGAGAGATATGACATGCTTGAAAATTGTATGCTACAATGCCATGGTTGACACATGATTTGGTTCTTTGGGGTTTAATTACATAGATGCCATGGTTGACACATGATTTGGTTCTTTGGGGTTTAATTACATGGGTGCAACAACTTCATATAAGCTTTAGGATTTAATTATCGTATTGACATTGCCATATCCATCGATTTAAGTGGCATATGCTTAAACAAATAAAGCTCGGATAGCAGGATGGTTTTGGTTGTATCTCAAAATTGGTGTATCAGAATTTAGCAATAAATACTTGAAACGAGGATATTGACAGCACCTACGACCTTCCTTCTGGGTTCATCTCACATAAACAAATTAAAAGGTATTATGACTTCCAAAAGTCTCAGCTATTTAATAGACCTATAACTAGCAACTATCCAAAATCAATTGCCACATAGGGATCACATCCACAAGTAATAAGTTTTACCTTTGACGCGAGAATGGCGAAGAAATCAGTGATGACGGTGTAAAGGTTGCGGATCAGGGTTCAACATGGCCTCGAGTCCTCCATCTTCACGCGTTCCTCCGTCTTCGTCCTGGGGTACCGGCCTCTTCTTCTTCACCTTCTATATCCTTGGACAACCGACATCTTTCTCCTCCACCCCACCATCTACAGCTCAAGCGTCGAATGGGAGGAGCAAGCAGCTGCGGGACGTGGGGAGAGGAGGGAAACTGGGTGGTGCAGAGGAGCGATGGCAGCGGTAGCCACGATAGCGAGCAACAGCAGTGGCCGTGATACCGTGGCAGGCAACTGGCCGCGGCAGAGAGATGGGCGGCGTGCAATGGGGAGGCATTCGATGCGGGTTAAAGGAGGCGGTAATGGGGCGGCAAGGGGGCGGCGAGCTGGGGACGCCGGCCGGCAAGAGCTTGCCGAAGGCAAGGAGATTGCCAATAAAAGGATCTCAGGAGCCGACTAGAGGGGCGGTGAATAGGAGGCTAGCTAGAAGATTAAAAACTTCTTCACTTTAGATGCAAATGTTCTTCAGACAGATAAGAGGAACTAGCAACTGTGTGATAGGTATACTACACAGGTAAGAAGATACACAGATAATATAACGCAGCTGTCACACATGTGATCTACACGGGTGGACTATCTAAGATAAACAGGAATGTGTGAAGAGATTGTGACATAGATAGCTACCACAGGTATAAAGTAAAGATCACAGCTAGATTATATATATCAGAGAATTACACAAGCATACAAGGAAATAAGCAAGTAAGTGTAGAATGTAAACACACAGAGAAACAAGAGATTTTTCACCGAAGTTCCCACTCTTTTTAGAGAGGTACGTCTCCGTTGGAGAAGCTACTCCTAAAAGATAGCCAGCACTGAAATGTGCTTGTTCTCCGAGTACCTAAATCTTCAAGTCTCTTCCTTTTGCTTGTGGAAGTCCTTTAGCTTGGCAGCAGGTAGACTTCAGATCACCCTCACAAACATCTGGTCCAACCCACACAAGTTTGGGTGATCACCAGCGACTCCTACACATGTCTAGGAGTAGACACTCCAAGAGTAATAGAATCTGCAGCAACAACACTTGGAGGAACCAATGCTCTTGGCTCAAAGCTCTAACTCTCTTGAACTAACACTTGGGAAGTTTGGTTTCTGTTCAGGAGATGAGAGGCTTGCAACGGTTGAAAACGGCTGGCAAAGGTTGGCGTCCAAGACCTCCCCTGGTCCCCTATATATAGGGTCCGCAGGCACCTGACCGTTACACTCATGCCACGTAGGATTAAGTGAGTCACCTGTGACAGGCACCGGTGACACAGTTAACCACAACGCACAACGGTAACAAGGCTTCAGACAGACCGACACTTGTGTCACCGGTGGCTGACACAGGTGAAACCCTAACTAACGTAGACTCCCTACTCAGTCCAGTCTTGGCACATTACATGCTCTCAGCGCACACAACAAATTCTGATGCATAACAGGAGAGAACAGTTTTCTGACGCAGTAGACAAACCATTGCAGTGCAGTTCCCTTAGCATTTTCAAGCTCTCCCCTGGCACAAAGGTGTACCAGGTAACTATAGCTCTAGGGTTTAGGAAGCTAGCACAGCAGTGTACTAGCACAACCCAGTTTTACACTTGTGTAAAACTGTTGTTACAGGGCCACTGACCTCAAAGCATCAGTGCTACTGTCCAACACTCTGAGCATTGAGCATAAGAACTTCCAAAAGTAATTGTAACTTCATCCCTCTTGGTAGTACAGGTGTTTCTTAAGGACTCAAGAAAACTAGCAAATCTAGACTTCATCTTCCACCAACTGTAGTCAAGGCTCTTGACGCATCAAGTAACTATCACATTGCTTGCTACTCCTAGCACAGCACTGGCTTCTTCACAGCTGTGGCACAGCTGCCTAGCACAACTATCTCCTTGGCTTGGGAAAATACCTTTGTACTTTTAGTGGTCATCCTTTCATAGATGAAACCTCTTCCTGGAACCTAATCTTCCTGTTTACACTCAATGTAAATATTAGATCTCAGTTTGGGTTGTCATTAGCGATCAAAACCATTTAGGAGCCTAGATACTCTTTCAATCGACAGTGGTGTGCCACCATTGCTGCGAGCAATGGCGGCAGAGCAGGCTGGAGCCGCGTGCAGAGAGGTAGCGAAGGGAGTAGGCAGCGGTTGATTGGCGTGCACCAGCACCGGTGAGGGGCTCTGACCGCTTCGTGGCGGTGCGAAGCGGCAGGGTGGCCCGCCGGCTTGCTGCCCCAACAAGCGGTAGCACTAGCGACTGGTCTGGCAGCCATCCCTCGGCGGTGACGGCATAAAGAAGACAGGGCACGGGGTGGATTTGGGGGTCGGTTGCATCTGGCCCCTTATCCATTCCTTTTCATTTTTCAATTAGTTTATTTATTATTTATGTATTTAGTTAATTAATCCCTGAAATATCTTAGCCTACTTGTCGTAACTCTAGAAATCGCGTATGCTCTCCAAATCGAACGACTGAATATGCTATTCTTAGTATCTCGACGATACGGATGGAATTACAAAATCCGATCATCTAACCGAGGCTCGGATTTTAAATTTGTTTTTTCTTTCATTTGTATATCTATATTTGTATGTAAGAATTGTTTAACTTTAAAAATTGATTCTAAATGACCTGAAAATTTAGGAGGAATTCCTCCGAAGGTTTTAGATCTCACAAAAATTATTGAAGTGAGATTAGATCAATTTGGTTTCAAAATTTTTACTAAAGGTTGTCTTCTGCATCCAGAGTTCAAGGTTTTTGAGCTGAGTCATTTTTAGATGACCTAAACGCATGCATGAGATGAGGAAAAATATTTTTATACATGATGATCTTCATTGATCTCATGTTTAAGAAAATGGGTCGTTACATGTTACACAGAAAACATCAACAATAAACACTAGTTACGCGTCGACACGCTCAGCTTGTTGGGGCAATCCTTCCTGTTGTGGCTTAATGTTATTTTGCATATTCTACACTTGCGTGGTTCTCCAAGTTGGCTATCATCCATGTCATTCCTAAAAAGACGACTATGTCGGTCTCCTCTTGTTTTACTTCAAAGCTACATCGAGCACCCATTCAACAAGACTACACCAGACATACTTGTAACTCATATCAAGACCACACAAGCTAAACTCGCTACTCCACGTACCCAGAAGATGATGAATGTTAAAGTATCTAGAAACATACTGCTGCGAGGACTTTTATACACGCACAGCCTTATGCACATGCTTACAAGGGTAGTGCAGAAGATTCGGCTTGTCGTAGGTGCAGATACAGACATCGGCATCAAGCTTGCATTTGTGTTTCCTATCACCTCTAACATGACTATTCACATGCTTCTGCCTTAGATGAATCTCATACTTTTTCCTCAAGCCATCAATAACTTGGATGTCGTGACTCTGAGATTTCTTAAATTTTCTATCCATATACCTCTGCATGACTTCGGACAATTGATTTCCTTAGTCCATGTTTTTCTTAGTGGCCTTGGATCTGTTATAAAAGTAACCAATAGTCTGGGTCCATGTTTCAACAACGATGGTGGTAATTGTGAGGCAACAAACACCTTTAAGCACGCCATTGTAAACTTCTGACATGGTGATTGTTATTATGCTTGTCGACGATCGATAAACCGCTAATCTTACGGAATTCATGGAGGAGAGAGAAAAGAGATAGGGGAATCATTCTGAGTAAGATGGCCCCCAAATCAAGCCACTGGCAAGGTGGTTTTTACAGGTTCAGGCCTCCTTTAGGATAATAGTCCTACGTCCTGTTGGTATATATTGATCTCGAGACAAGGTACAAGAGGGGGTGTCTAGTCCTATATAGGATCTACAACTACTCGGAGGTGGTTGTCGAGGACAATCTTCTCTTCTACTTGCTCGGAAGGCGATTTGTCAGGACCCCGAGTTCAAAACCAACTCCGGCTGCAATATGAAATCCGAATACCCGAGAAACCGCCCAGCACACCAAACGCTTACCAAACGTCGTATGCCTTCACTGCTGGATGATCCGACACCTAACCAACCCACCATATGCTTACCAGACGTCGTATGCACTCACGGTTGGTTAAGCCGGGCAAGTACGCACTTATCGCAAGAAGGAGTTGACAATGAATCCAAAGTCTGGTAAAGAACTAACGCTGCTCTTAAATTCACTAAGTAAAGTAATCCGGGAGGAGACCGATAGTCGTATCCACACCCTAACCTAGCCCAAAGGCTAGTGGGTCGCTCAAAAGCCCGGTACGATTGCCCACACCCTGCCTAGCCGACACTGCATCTCAGTTAGCGGGTCACTCAACCGAGAATACCTCACAGAGTGAACATCAAGATAAGGCATTACTTCTTTACGATCAATTCCATATACTTCAATCATACACGCACGGTATATGGAATGATCACAACTAACAACTTCATATCACAGTTCAAACTCTACTGAGAAGGAGTTAAAGGATACATAAGTTACATCTTACCCGAGAGAGGTTCTACAACTCATAACTCACAACTCGAAGGCTGATTACAGGTCTTCAAGGTTCAAAAACAGCAACAAAAACAAAAGTAAAACCATGAGATGGCAGCCCCCGCCATCTCCATTTAAATATGCAAACCCACAACATTTCAACCATGAAGGATAAAGCAATATTATGCATCGGTATCGGCATTCTCAGCATCGTAGTACTCACCGATACTAGGATCACCTGCAACAAGTGTCAGAATTAAATTCCGTAAGAACTTTCGTACTTGTAAGCTACATTTGTAGGCTCATCCCAATTCAATTTCAGCAAAACTATTGACAAGAATGAAACACTACTATTGCATATCAACAATAATGTAAACATGGCATGAACATACTTCATAAACCATATCAATATGTATCCAACATGACCACTTTTACTTGCACACTCCTCATGTATACATTCAATTTCAGATCTGAATAAGCATGAGAAACAATCATACCAATCCACAAGTTATCACAACAAGTCAACCAAGCTTGGAGTGATGTAAAGTTAACTTAAAGTTAGCTTACAAGAGCTATATCATCTGCTCTGAGCAAACCAATTAAGGTTTGAACAAGGGAGCACTTCCGAGAAGCCGTTAGTTTGAGGTTAGTCTCGTTAAGCCTCCCTACGTGGGTGAACGGTAAGGCCCTACGACACCGGTATTGACTGAATAGCTGCGGTGCTTACGCTCACCCTATTCATCGATCCAGCAGTAGGTGACAGAACCCCGGCTCTCACATCTCACCGTTAGAGATTCCATAATTCATTAGTCCAATTAAAAGATCTTCACTGATCCCATAACGTGATTTATCCTACCATGCTAGTGGTATCACCATCACAAGACATGTCAACATGCAAATATACAATTAAGCATTTCATCTCAATCGATAGCAAGGCATGAAGAAGAATTAAGGGAATCTTTACGAGCTTTTTGTAAACTTGCCTTGCTGGTTTTGCTCGGGATCACAATAGTATTCGACCTCGGAGTATTCCTCGTTGCTCGGTCCTACTCAAATTGAATCCCGAATACCGAAATAAGGCAATAAAGGAATTCTGATTAAAAGCAGCAAGTATAGTTATCCAAATAGGCATGATTCCCTAACATGTAGAGAATCGCTATATGCAACTAACACAATTGATTTCGTCGAAATCGGAGTTCTAGGGTTTGAGTTATGATTTTTCAAAGATGTATATATCAGAATTAGGGTTCTATTGGGCCAAGCATCAATTAGATAACATGAAATGATATATAATAGGTATTAGGAACTCAGAGCATGTACTACTGGTTAAGTCAATATCTGGTATAATCTGTGCAATATTTATAACTGAGAAAGAATTCCTAAAAATCCTATTTGATACTATGTGAATAAGGGCATTGTGGACAATTTCATAATTTTACAGCAATGTAACAAGAATAAAGGTTGTACCATAATGTCCACCGATTAAAATGAAACTATAAAAAAAGAATCATGTAATTTGGAATTTATTTGCAATTCCTATCAATTTTTGAAGTTTATTCCAATTCCAGCCCTTTCTGATAGCTTTCAGAATTTCAGATCGTAGCATTACTTTTGTTACCCAGCTCACCTTTAGCCATAGTCTATGACGAATGGGGCCCTTAGCTAAGCTCCCCTCTCTTCCCCTAATTCCCATCCTCCTTTCGCTGATTGCTGGGCCCTAAGGGCCATGTTATTTCCTTTTTCCTTTTCCTTTTTTTACTTCTCCCCTTTTATTCAGGATTTTTTTTTACTTCTCCCCTTTTATTCCTCCTTCTTTCTACCGTGGGGTCTCAGCTTCAACCGGTGGGTGACCCAAGCCAGAGATGTCGAGTGGCGGCGGCAGGTGTGCAATCGTGCGAGCGTTGGAGGAAGGGAGGGAGAGAACTAAAGGTACCAGCAGATCGAGGGACTCACCGGGAGCCCGTTTTAGTGCTCGGTGGTGGTAGAAAGAGAACAGAGCGAAGGCGGAGGCGACAATGGCGGTGGCGGAGCGTCGTCCTCAATGAGGGGGGTGATCCGGAGCGTGCCTAAACGAAGCGAGAGATCAGAGGGGTGAGGAAGGGTCTCTGGAACACGAGATGGTCCTTGGATGGAAGGATTGCCCACTATGGAGGACGAATTGCTCGTCGGTGGTGGAGTAGTCGGTTGTCGGAGAGGAGAAGGACGCCAGGGCGTGGCTGCATAAAAATTCAATTAAACTTGAGAATGGGCTCTTGGCAGAGTGAGGGGGCTAAACGGCAAGGAAAAGGGGGACGAATGGTTCGTCAGGTTACACAGGAGAGCGTGGCGGAGCTTGCGGGAGCAGCAGGGCGCGGGGAAGAATGGGAGTGGGAGGAGAGACCGAGGGTGGGGTCATCGGAGTGCTAGAGAAGGAAGAGCTCGAGAGTGCGCCTGACAGGAGAAGAATGCCACGTGCACGGAGAGCCTGCTCATGGGGGCCAGAGCGTCAGCGAGAGAAGAGAGGGGCCAGAGGAGCTGATGGGCGGACTCGGGGTGTCAGCGGCTGTGAAGAGAAAGCAGAGGGGAGGCAGGGAAGAAAATGGGCTCGGCCCAGAGCGAGGAAGAATCGGGCCGCGAACTGGCCCAGGCGGTGATTAGAATTTTTTAATTCTTTTCTGAGTTCCAAACCCTGACTCAATTCAAACTTGCAAGGGTTTTTGAAACAGGGTTTCGCAGATTAACCCATTGGTGGGAGTTCCTAAATAAGTACTCGACCTGTGCTAATTTTCTAGGATCAATGTAAACTCAGGTTATTGCTCCTTTAAACAGAAAGGTCAATATAGGTTATGTGAAGTTTGGACTATAGCTATAGAAAAATTTGGTCCCAAAATTTTTGACAATCTATAGAAGAGTTCATGAAGATTTTAAAGTTCAAATATTAATATTTCTAGCACCTAGCCAAGTCACTTTTTCTCAAACCACAGATTGCTTCGTTGTACTATTTGGCTATTAATCACTGATTCTAAAATGTGAGAACCAATTGTAGTTCAAAATTCTTAAAACTTGTAGGAGATAACTTAAAGATAATTCTGAACTTAAGAACATGCTAGGGAGGTGTTTAGTTACCATCAACTTCTGATCCCATTTGAAACTAACTTTAGGTCATGTTTTCAAGTTTTTAAGTTTAGGAAATATATTTTTTTTTGAATCGGCCTATATGATGTCATGTGATGCAAAAGCTTTGCTTTACTTATTAGTAGAACTCTAAAGTTCTATTTACATACTTAGAAGCAATGGGTCTTTACACGATTGATCTTCAAAAGCTTGTGCAACCCAAGGCAGGATGTCTTCAAGTGACTTGTCTATCCAATCAAGCTTGTCTTCTCCGGAGGCCTTCGGGGTCCTTTTATAGAGGATACACCATATCGTAGCGGATATGAACACATCTCCGAGTAGGACTCCACTTTCCTTAAATATCGGGATTGACTGCCTAGTTTAAGGAATCCCGGATACCTACGGTGATTTCCTTATTGACATAGAGTCCTTCTCCAGGGTACATCCCTTCCCGGGTAAGTAGGATACTCCGTAGTCGTGGTGTATTTGTATATGGATATGGTCATCGCATACAGTAGTTGTCTACCAGTCATTGTCAATGCTATACCTGTGGCCATCTATGTCATGACCAAGTGACCATTTCTCCATCTCGGGAGCATGTTGGGTGATCCACTCCGACAGAGTCTTAACTCTCCTAGTCTCTCCCGCATTAGGATGCACTAGCTGTTGTCCCTCCCATTAAGACTGACCAATGTACCTAGTTATTGTAGTATCTAAGTTGTTCAAATGGCCTAAAACTTTGCAACTAATCTTGTATGCACATCTTCTTAAAATTATTCATGAAATCCCTACTTTTGAACCGAGTGAATAAATTGGCCATCAAATGCCTCATGCACCACTTGGTTTCAAGATCGCTCCACCTATACGGAGTAGGAGCCGTGTTCTTCAGGGTGTTAAGTGCATTCAGTAGCCGATCAGTAATAAGGCATACATTAAGCCTATCTCCGACAACAGACATCGTCAGATTTACAAGGAATCATAGCCAGCTATATGTATTCTCACTCTCAACAATTGCGTATGCAACTGGAAGGAGTTGATCATTTGCATCCGCTGCCACTGCTATCAATAGTGTCCCCTTATACCTCCCCGTGAGGAAGGTACCATCCATCAAGGGCATCGGGCAGCAAAACTTGAATGTCTCGATAGTTTGACTGAAGGCCTAGAATACATGATCAAGTATGAAAGGATCAGGTACTCCATCTGGATGTGGCTTGTCGACTTTGTTTATGTCAGGTTAGCTTCCGCTATCTGATAAAGCATTCTTGGACAAAGTTATACCTCTTCTTGTACATCCCGAACATCCTCTCGATTACTTTCTGCTTAGCATGTCTGATCTTGTTGTAGCTAACCAGAAAGCCAACTGCATTAGCAACGTCCGACATCAATGTCTTTGGCCTCACAAAAATATCCATTGATACCAGGTGGTAGACTTTTTCAGCCACATATGCAGCATTCACGTTGCAGTGCTTCATCAATGGCTCTGATAGCTCACGTGCGTGGTCTACCAACACCATTATCTCAAAATCCTTACAAATCCCCTTACCTTGGGCTCCACGCACTCTTCTAGAAAAATCCAAATATATGCATAAAACCTTTATACATGTTAGGTTAGACCTTTTTGCCATATACTGACGGTTGATGGTGACGGCATGCTTGGTAATGGCTATCTGGTCAACATGCTTGTTTGCGAAATGTTGTCCAACCATGAGAGTGTTCTCATGAAAGCCCCATCTTGAGTTGTTGTCTTGTGAGATGACAAGGCTCCATACACTAAGTTCATCCATTTCTTCAGTAACCGCAGTTTGAGAAGGGTCACCGCCTATAGCCTTACCCCCATCCTCTTCACTATCATCAAATTCTTCGTCATCCTCTTCATTAAAATCCAACTTGTTTGGCATGCTTGGTATGACTTCATATGAGTCAACATGAGTGGACCAAATGGGACCAGCATTTTCATTTGTGACGATCTCAACCTGCACGGGATTGCCCTCTGTCACAGCCACGACTTCAATTACTCCTTCTGCGGTAACAGTTTGTACCTTTGCATCACTACTACAACCTTCATTACTAGTCAACTCTCGGGTTCTTCCAACAAACTGAACATACACCATCAATCGGCCATACATCGCGGCGCTAGGAGTGCTTACAAGCTTCATGAACTCAACCCATGATAAATTGTTGGTCACCCTGTGTAGCTCCCAGAAGGGGTCAGGAGACCTTTCATCCAGAGTCCTACATGTTACTGCTTCAATTATAAACTTTTTTCATGCCGTTTCCCGATCAAATTCATGGCGTATGTACCTCCTTAAGTGCAACAGACTAATCTGTTCCAGACCTTCTATCCGTGTAACCTTGTATTAACATTGTGATAGATCAAGCTCGGAAGGCCCGTCGCGTATTACTTTGCTGCCGTAAAACAGTAACAATTCATTCATTGTACCTACCTACATACGAAACATATTTTTAATAACACGTTCACTATAGATTTTTAATTTCATTAATTCTCTAATGTTATTTTAAAACATAATATATTGATACAAATTATCTGGATATTTTTACTATACCTATATAGCTATTGGTTAATTTTTCTCATTTTTTGAATTTAAACATTACGTAAATTATTTTAATATCCTTAAACAAGGCAATAGGATAATATATATAACTAACAAATCATTCATTACCTAGCTACGCACGAATCAAAATTTTAATACTATGTTCGTTGTACTTATTTGTTTCACTAATTTTTTAATAACATTATCACACATAATTATGTAGTATGTATTTTCTAAAAAAATTACCGCACGTACATATGTTTTTACAATATTTCATTTTTTTTAATTTTAACATTAAGTTTCTCATTTTAATATTATTAAAAATAGTAATATAATAATATTTAATATTATAACACTATAACATACATAACACCTTGAACTAGTAATGCTTTCAACTAACATGATTTTATAATACAATAATCACAGTCTATCTATATAATTAACAGTGATTTTAAATGATGGCACAAATTCACTAATAATTAATATTTGCATGTGGAATTTTTTTACCTCAACTGGTAGATCACCACGTCATCAACGATTTCATCAACTATGATATCATCTATAACGCATAAATATAGTCCAAAATCTGTCATTAACCTTTCATCATATCAATGTGTTTTCTTGTCTCTACATCCTGAATATCAAGATCGTGTTACAAATTTGTAGCACAATAGCTATGCATATTATGTTAATTATTAACTAACTAAAACATTAATATTTCTAGTCACATAAATTAAACTTATATGTCTCAAATTGTTAGCCAATGAAAGCATTGACCGTATGGCATAAATGACATAAAATAACAGTGTCATAACTTCTAAACATGACATCATTTAACTAATTTTTAAGCTAGTCAAACAACTAATCAAGACCTTGCATGTAGAAAGAATTACCTGTACTTGAAGATTTACACAAGATCTATGATTGCTCCACTTGCTGATTTGGATTTGGCCTCTCGAAGCTTCAAAATCCGGACCAAAACTCCATCTTGCATTGCTCTTATATTCTACTCTCCTCTGTTTTCTCACTTATCTACATACAAGGGAAAGAGATGTCGCTGGGAGGGCCAGGCGAGAGAGGTCTATGGGGTGGGAGGGGTGCTAGACCATGCCTTAAAAAGGTCAACGGAAAACCGAAGCACGCGCACCTATCGCGGCCTGGGTACGCGACACTACACTGTTTGTGGCAGGGCAGACAGGCGTGGGGCCCTGCAGTCCAATCAGCCACCTATTGCGGCCCGGTGGCATGATAGCATCTGTCCGCCGCAGGCCAGGTCCAATCAGCATAGGCGGTGTGCCTATCACACGGGAAGTCGCAACATGGTGCTATCGTGGCCCCGTGGCGATGATACGTTGTCTGTTGCAGCCAACCCAGTGGGCCCTCATGGTCTCACGTTTCAGAGGCACAATAGGCTAGCATTGCGCTTCCAAGGCGCAATATACACCATTTGTCGCATGTACATTGTCGCAGGGCACATTTGACATTTCGTTTTGAAGGAGGCTATTATAAATGCCAATCCATATAGGGCTAAAACAACCAAAAATCCGCTGTATCGCATGTCCAACAGTTCTCCTGATAACGAGGCCCCAGCACACGTAAGTTCAGAGAACGCCCCAAACCAAATTAATCTACCAGAAACTGCTTCTGACCAGTGTGTTTGCTCTGCAAGGACGTCGACGGATTCAGCAGAACACGACTTAGAGCCTGGGCACAGACCTTCGACTCCGAGGTGGGCCTCTCTGTTTTTCTCGCCGGCATTGACAGCATTCCTCTTGCTACCACGAGCACCATAAAACTGTCGCGAACTGTGTCTTATGCTCAAGTTTCTGGTGCAAGATCATGATGAGCCAATGACATCCTTTGCTGCTGGCCACCCAGTAGGCGGCCTCCAAACTTTGCGTTCTTGATTCTACCCAACGATGCGACTGAAAAAAGTTGAAATAATGCAGGGCACGAGGACCATCTCTGTTGCCTATTCCTTTTACTTGCATTGTATGCGGTCAATATTTAGATGTTGGACCCTGATATACGAACAGTTGTTCACATCTTTTTTACGTGAATGATATTATTGGATTTATCATTAAAATTACTTCTATACCATTATGTACTGAAGAGCGCGTCGATGTCGAAGATAACAAGTAAAAGAGAATGAAGCGCATTTGTGTAAATTAATCTTTTAAGAGGTTAGGTTACTTGCTTACAAATGTTGAACATATTTGTCAGCACGCAAAGTACTTCCAAATTTTAAAATTGGTCGCCCTGCTCTTTCGAGATCAATTGTCCAAATGGAGAGGGAATCCTACAATAAAAAATGACAAGCAAAGACAACCAAATGTTATTATTAAAAAGTGCATGCACACCATGACAAAAGGAGAAAGGGATGACACCAATATGAATCAATGAAAAATGCGAGGGCCCTGCAATTATATAGTACCGAACCAATCGTGTTGTAACTCGGCAAGATCGATCACCTAGTGTTATCTTATCGACCTATATTTAAATTAGGAACATAAAACCCAACCAACTAACTAAACCTCTCCAAATGATAAGAACAAGCCACCACTCTTGTTTCATCCCCCCAAAGGAAGTCCCAATGGATGATTGGTGTGTCACCATCCACTAGCTAGGAAGGCATCCCCATACCATATGCTTTACATAGCTTTCGCCTACTAACTAACCAAGCCCTTGCATCACCAATTATTTTATCCCCTCTAATTACACCACCTGCCCAATTACCTTGTTAATTAATCAACTAATTAAAAAAAGAGTCATCTCTCCAACCCCATCACCCACACCCACCCGGAAGCCACACATACACAAAGCAAGCTCCAACCCAAAACCATCAACTCCTTTATATACACAAACGCGCCATTTCCCCTTGTCCAACCATTGGCTCCAAGGCTCTAAACTCCTCTTGATTTCTTGGGACAGAGCAAGACAATGGCGTTCAAGAGGGGCCTCCTCGGGTGCTTCGGGCGGGGCGGCGGCGAGGAGCCGGCCGAGCAGGAGCAGGGGCCGCGGCCGAGGCCGAGGCGCGGCGGGCCGGCGCTGCGGCGACGGCTCACGTTGAACCTTCGGTCGCTGTCGCTGGAGGACCTGTCCCGGACGCTGGCGACGACGAGCCTGCACACCTTCACCCTGGACGAGCTCAAGGCAGCCACCAGGAACTTCTCCACCGCCAACTTCCTCGGCAAGGGCGGCTTCGGCCCCGTCTACAAGGGCTCCCTCGACGGCGACCTCCGCCCGGGCCTCGACCCGCAGCAGGTCGCCGTTAAGTACCTCGACCTCGACAGCGACGGCGTCCAGGGCCACCGCGAGTGGCTGGTACGTTAATCTCATGTCCAACCCACCACCACCTGCTGCTGTCTGATGCCAAATCTCAATCACCACTGCAGCTAGCTCGTTCATTGATTAATTTCGTGCTAATTAATCAACTGCCTGTCGGCTTTCATCTGTGATCAGGCCGAGGTGGTGTATCTCGGGATGCTGAGCCATCCGCATCTCGTGAAGCTGGTAGGGTTCTGCAACCAAGACGACCACAGGATGCTCGTCTACGAGTACATGCCCAGGAGCAGCCTCGAAAACCACCTCTTCAAGAGTAAGAACTCTTACTACTTCTACTACATGATTTGGATTTAATTGGTTACGTTTTTTATCGATTGATTTGCTAAACTATGGATCATGTTTGTTTGGATGCAGATCTCCTTGCATCGTTGCCATGGTCGACGCGGCTCAAGATCGCCGTCGGGGCGGCCAAGGGGCTGGCTTTCCTGCACGAGGCCGACACACCGGTGATCTACCGTGACTTCAAGGCTTCCAACATTCTGCTTGACTCGGTAGGTTATTAATTTTTCACCTGCTCTAATCCCGGCCTCTTGTACATAACAGCTACTGCACAGCACATCTGCATCAAAATTCGATCTTGTCGATCGATCACTATGCACGCTAGGTACATGATTAATTCAGGAGAATAGAACAAGTATCGAGTTGTATCAACTCTGCATATCTATCATAGAGCAAGTAGCCTGAATTTGTTATTGTAGCTCATGTACACGCCAATCATCCTAGCAGCTCTCGCACGCTGTCAACTGTTCCGGGTCAAAGCCTTGCACATCTTTTATTAGAGTTTAGAAGACGAAAACGTTCGTGCTCAAATCTGATTTTGTATTACAACGCCCGACAAATTAGTAGCAATATCTCTTTGTTTATTCTAGATGCCGGCCGTTATTCAGAGTCTAAATAATATTGTCTCAAGGTTAAGTTAGGCCTATAGTTTTTTAGTACTAAGCTGGTACGTGTACATCCCAACCACTATGGCAATTGCACACACACATATATAGCAACATCGATGAAGACAAATGCACAAACACGCTGTACTTTAATTTCCTTAATAGAAACTTCTCGATCTTATCATCTTAGCATGCATCACTTCAGAGTTGAAAGTAATTTGCTGACCTTTGTCTGGTGATATAATTTTTTTTAGGATTACACGGCGAAGCTGTCGGATTTCGGCCTGGCGAAGGCAGGGCCCCAGGGTGACGCGACGCACGTGACGACGCGGGTGATGGGCACGCACGGGTACGCGGCGCCGGAGTACATCCTGACGGGCCACCTGACGTCCAAGAGCGACGTGTACAGCTTCGGGGTGGTGCTCCTGGAGCTGCTGACGGGGCGGCGGTCCGTGGACAAGCGACGGCGCGGGAGGGAGCAGAACCTGGTGGACTGGGCGCGCCCTTACCTGCGCCGCGAGGACAGGCTGCACCGGGTCATGGACCCATCCCTGGAGCTGCAGTACTCCGCGCGCGCCGCGCGCAGCGCCGCCGAGGTCGCGCATCGGTGCCTGCAGAGCGTGCCCAAGGCGCGGCCCCGCATGCGGGACGTCGTGGACGCACTCGAGCCGCTGCTCGCGCTCGACGACGACGTGCCCATGGGGCCGTTCGTGTTCACGGTAGGCGCCGAGGCGGCGCCGGGCGGGGACGTCGACGGCGCCGCGGACAACGCCGGGGACGTCGACGAGCCGACGGCCTCCCAGGGCAAGCGGCACGTCAAGTTGGCCGTGCACGCGGAGAGCCCGCTGCGCAAGGGAGACTGCTGGTACACGAGCACGGTGAAACGGCCCGAGAGCCCCCCAAGTGTGATCTGAGCAGGGACAGACGAACTCCAAGTTCATAGAGCGAAGAGATTACAGTGTGTATAGTGACGATTTGTTCCTTAATTCTTTTTCTTCTTTTCTTGGTCATGTTGTTTCTTTCTCTCTAGAATTTGCAGGGTAGAGATTTTCTTTCTTTCATTTTTGTTGGTTCATACTGCCAAGATTAGTTCGGCAGATACGACGCCTGTATTATAAAAAGTCTGATGCAATATACACGGTAAAACGTTCATGTCAGTTTCCACTTTCCGGCGAAATAGTTCTGCAATGTAGAAATTCATCAAATTTGATGGGTGCTTGTTCATGTTATCATGAATCACATATGTGCGACGAAATCAGTATGGATAAGGTGCCCAAAATCCCAGTTTTCCTGTAAGAAGGTGTTCTGGTCATGACTGGAGGTAGGTATGGAAACACTTGGGCTTTGACCTACAAAGCAAGCGGTACAAGGAACTATATGTCGCTAAACTACATCTATGGACCTAAAGAAACCTGAAAATGCAAAATCTGATGACAAAGCATGACTAGGGGCTTAACTTCAGTGACTCCTGGGCCATGCTTAAGGGGGGTTAAGCATAACCTGCCTAGAGAAGAAGTAATGAATTACAACTGTCAGAAACTGGAAGAGAGAAGAAAAAACATCATCGCAATCAAAGTGGTGAAAGGGACCGTAGCAGATATAAGGTACAAAATTGTCCCGAATAAATACAAAGTAAGACCACGTTTCCACGGTATCTAGCATAATAATAACAAACAATATGACCACTCTTAAGAAAGTAATGGAAAGCTAGCAAACATGCACTTGCCAATATGATACAGTACAAGGTGCCACCATATGCTTCGAGGCTCCGCTGACCAGGTAGAGTGGTTTCCTGTACTATGTCAACAAATCTGGATAGGAGAAATGGATGGAATAAGGAAAAAAAATCAGAACTCTACAGTAGATCCACACAAACCAGAAAGGAATTAAATCAATATCATGTAAAAGTTCTGATAGAGTGTTACTGTATTATGCTTATGCTAGTACTTCTGATGTTTTCCTTCAGAAAACTAGGAATCCCTGATATAGTGATATACGCAACAAGGAGACAAAGCACACAAAGAAAAGGCTCCTGCAACTGTGGCTTGACAAAGCAAATACTATAGAATGAAAAAAAGATGACATGATTAACTGAAGGAAAATAAGAGCTTCCACGGAAGAAGACCGCATTCTGAAAAAACAAGTTCATAATGTGTTCATGGACATTACGCTGTGAAATGTATTTAAGTATACAGTAAACTAAGCCTAACGTCAAACCATGAGAGAGAAAAATAAATCAAGAGGAACTACGATGGAAAATAATAGCTTGTGTAAAAGATGACCACATAAGGTCAATATGCGTTTGCCGTGGTGATTCCATGGCAATATACATCTGTGATTCTCGGGGACGCGCGTGGAAGATCCGGCCAAGGTTCACACGAGGGGAATTACCCAGGTTCGGGCCCTCCGTAGAAGAGGTAACACCCTACTCCTGCTAGATGCTTGATCTCGCCTCGAATGAGGAATTTTACAGTACAATGATCGTGAGGATCGAAGGTGGAAGAAAAGGGGATTGCCTAATGTATATAAGCAATCAACTGTCTAACCCCGCTACCAGGGGCCCTGACCTCACCTTATATAGGGCTGACGAGGCTGGAGTCTACAACTGCCGAGTCGGTTGGCCTGCGCAGGTCGTGCGGAGCAACTCCCGCTATAATGGCGCGCTGACCGCGCACGTTGCGTCTGGTAGCGGTGCACGGATCGTGTGCCGTTGGTTGAACGGGTCGTGGGTTGAACGTTGTCGCGGTAACGTCCGTCGTGAGGATGCACGGACGGCCCAGCTGAGTGGACTTCATGGACTTGGCTTGGGCCACCTCCGGCCACACCGGCCGAGTCCTCTTCTTGGCCTACCCCGGGGAGATCCCACCGTCAGTAGCCCCTGGGTCCTTCAGCGTCTCGTTGCAGGCGCCGTCTGGAGAACGAGCTGTGCGCACCGCCGAATCGCCTGCAGAGACACCTTGATGGACTCCAGTAGTTCCTGAAAAGGTTAGGTATGTGCTAATAGCAAAAATAAGCCTTGGTGATACCCAAGTTTCTCTGCTGGGGAGAAAGGCTAGTGGCCCGCTGGGAGGCGTATCATGAATTCCGAGTGAAAATCGAACAACATCTGGGCTTATTCGAGTTGTTCGTTGCCAGCTGGTGTCCGATTGGGAATGCCCTCGATCTTCAGCTTCAGAACCGAGCCTACGGACTTTGGCATTTGGTCCTGAGTCAGAGACCAACTTTGCCACTGGGGATGCCGAATCCGTCCTTCGCTCAGGGTGTGGCCGAGTGACCTGCGAGCCCTGTTGGGCCGGTCATCGACACCCATTTGCAGAGCTGGTCTGCTTCCGAGTGGGCGCAGTCGGTGCGCGTCGGGATGTTTAGTGTCGCTTGGTGGAGTCGGCGCAGCCTTCGTGCTGCGGCGTGGCGAGCCGAGTCCGACTCCAAGCTGGCTCAGAGACCGTGCGTGTTAAAGCCTGGTCCAGCCGAACCCAGTCAAAAACGTATCGCAGGAACGCGGAACGTCGCAACTGCTGGTGACGTCACGCCGAATCTTTGGCGTGCCGTCGGTTCATCCAGCGCATTTAATGCGTTCAGTCGAACGGACAGTTGCTTGTGATGAAGGGTCGCGATGGGACGGCGGTTGATGATGACGCCTCGAGTCCCGCGTGAGGCTGTGCGCGAGACAGCCGTTACCATAGCGAGTCGTGGTCACGTGTAACACGCCGACTGGTCAAGGCGGTTCGACTCCTTCGCCTTTTAAAAGTCGAGGCAGCGGGGACGGAGCGGTTCCCATATGCTCGCCTTCGTCTTCCTCGCGCATGCCGCCACAGCCTTCTTTGCTCGCCGCTGCGCAAATCCTTTCCTCGCCTTCCGACACCCGTCAAGCGCTTCCCCGTCAGCCCCGACGATGCCTCGCGCCGGCAAGGGCAAGAGCTCGTCCTCCGAGTCTGCCGCCGCCGCCCTTCCCAATGGTTGGAAGAAAGGCGACTGGGTGCCGTCGGTGGTGACCGACCGAATTCTGGCGGGCCTCCCCGGCGAGGGCCTGCTTCCGCCTCGGGCTCTCTGCAACTGGAGGTCGCCGTACCGGGAGGAGAAGCCCGCCCCGCACGCGCACGAGCGGGTGATGCTCATCCCGTTCATCGAGCGGGGCCTGTCGCTGCCCCCGCACGACTTCGTACGCAGGCTCCTCTTCTTCTACGGCCTCCAACTTTATCACCTGAGCCCCAATGGCGTCCTGCACATCGCGTGTTTTATCACGCTGTGCGAATGCTTTCTGGGGACTCGGCCCCATTGGGGGCTATGGAAGAAGATCTTCCTTGTGAAGGCGTAGCCGGTTAAAGCTGGCGAGCGCCTATCGATCTGCGGAGGAGCCGGCATCCAAGTCAAAGTCGGCGCCAAGTACTTCAAGTTGCAACTTCCTGACACCGTGAGGAAGTGGCAGGACGGCTGGTTCTACTGCCCCGACGAACACACGCCGACTGCGCAGGAAGGGCTCACCAAGTACACCGAGGGCCCCTCGAGTGGCAGAAACGCTGGGGTGCTAAGCCGTCGAGCGCAGAGGCTCCCGAAGTCGAGCGCCTGATGAGGAGGATCCAGCGGCTCCAGGACAAGGGTCTCACCGGTGTTGACCTCATCGTCACATGGCTAAGTCGGTGGATTCAGCCACTCCAAGCTAGGGAGCACCCGATGTGGGCGTACTCAGGCGCTTCCGACTCGACTAGGGTGTCGGCTAGGGAGCTCTTGGACTGAGACTTTATGGAGCTGCTGAAGAGCTTAACCAAAGAGTGCTCCAGTCTCAACAGGGTGCCGCACGTGGGACGCTTTTCTGCCGACAATCCTCCGTCCACGGTGAGTCGTCTTCCGAGTCAGATTCTTTACGACCTTATCTCATGCTGTGATTTCTTCTGAATCCGAGTCCTTTATGCCGCAGACTTTACTGAACTTGAGCTCCATACCACCTCTCCCCGAGCAAAATCTGGCTCCAGGGCTTTTGGATGACGTGGAAGTCGACGAGGAGGCTACCGAGGGCGAGGACTCGGGCAACGAGACCCAGGAGGCCGAGCCCGTGGCTTCTATGGCCCAGAAGCGGAGGCGGATGAAAGATGCTTCCGACTCCGGGCCTTCGAAGGCATCGGCGAAGTCGGCGCAGCCGGAGTTGGCCTCCAAGCGATCTCGGCCGACTGTCTCCCAGTCGGCTCCCACTTCTTCCTCCGGAGCACCGACCACCCTGGGGAAGCCTAAGAAGAAAACGGTGGCTAAGGTAATCCCCACGACTTCTAGGTACGCAGTCTTTTAGCCTAGCCCTCATCTTTTTGGTTGAAATGGGAACACACTGATGCTGGAGTCGGAACTTGACCACTGCAGCGTCCAGAGGAAGTTGGCCGACAAAGGAGGCCGTCAACCTAGCATGTCCACGGGGCCGAGTCCAACTCCGCCGCCAGAGTCGGTTCTCGTGACTCCGGTTGCGGTTCCACACGGGCAACCGCCTACCATACCCGTAGCGGAGACACCAGAGTCGGACGCGGGAGCTGGGCCAGCCGTTGCACCGGCAGGAGCGGTTCCGTCGAGTGCTGATGTTGGAGCCAGAGACGCGCCGACTCCGGTGAGCGAGCTGAACCCGGAGCCGAATCCGGTGTCAAGGAGTGCGGTGGATGCTGACTCCGTCGTGCCAGCCGACAAGGCCAAGGACCAAGCCGGCACCGACGACAGCACCACCGCCGATGTGGGAGCCGCAGCCGCTGACTTGTCTGAACGGGGCGGGTTCGCAGCTGATGTTGTCATCAGCGGCGAGCTTGCCTACATCGGAGACAAGCCGGCGGACAAGTCGACGACCACCGACTCCGCGCTGGTGGAGCGAAGCCTCGTGCTGGCTGCCCCACCCGCGGGGGAGGAACGTCACCCGGCCAGCCGAGTGGCCTCCCCCTCATCCCGCAGCTCACGTTGTTGAGTGACAACGCGGGGGAGTGTGCGGCAGCACACGACGCCGCAAACCGCGTCGCCGCCCTCAGCACCAAGCTGAAGGAGTTCGCAGGCGCGGCCAGCGCGCTAGCGCCAGCGCACTCGAATATTCCGTCGGGGTAAGTCTTTGCAACCGTATTTTGTTCCTTTCTTGCTTTGACACTGGGGGCACAGTCAGTGCACCCAGTGGGTGTAGCCCCCGAGTCTCTGGTCAACTGTTTGAGTCGACTAGAGACTTTTCTGACTCGGATCTTTCTTTTGCCCAGGTATTGGCCCAACTCGGCGGAAACAACCAAGTCCTCGTGGAGAGGAATGCTTTCCTCGAGAAGGCGCTGGCCGACGAGAGGGCCAGGAGTCGGTCGCTCGAGGAGAAGTTCGCTGCCGCAGGGAGTAAGTATCCGAATCACAGTTCCTTCTTTACCTTAGAATTCCTTCCGCTGGTCTAATCTTTTTGAGCCGGTAGACGCCGAGGCCGAAGCTGCTCGCCTGAGGGAACGATTGAAAAACTCCATCTCGATGGAAAAGACGAGGGAAATGCTTGACACTCAGGAGGCCGAGTTCCACGACGAGCTTCGGCAGGCTTGCGAAAACATGAAGACCACTGCTTTGTTGCAGTCGGAACATCAACAGCTGGCGGATCAGTACGAGCAGCTGAGTGCCATGAATCGCGAGCTGCAGAAGCAAGTCGACTGCTTCTACTCGAAGATGACCGAGTCAAAGAGTCGGCACGAGGCAGCCATCACCGAGTGCGAGAAGCATGAAAAAGAACTCATGGAGCAGCTCAAAGCGGCCAATGAGTCTTTACTTGGTAAGTTTCCGAGTCCTTCGCCAGTTTCTTCAATCTTTTCTTCCTTGTCAGTATCTTTGTAATAATTCGTGCCCAGATGCTTGCCCAGAGCTGGAGGAGCAGGCAAGGCGAGCTGCACTCCGACTGCAAGGGTTGGCCAACCCGGCAGAGGCAGCGCTCGAAGCTTTCTGGACACCAGAGGCGATGTCCAGCTGCGTCGTCACGCTTGAGGACTGACTGCTCCAAGTTAAGAGCTTGGTGCAGAACATGAAGACGGCGTCGCAAGACCTCTGCGCCACCTTGTGGCCCAACGATCAGCCGAGTTCTTGCATCTTCGCCCTCGCCAACAAGCTTATGCAAGGCTCGGCGAAAGTGGACGAGTGGAAGGAATCGGCGGCGCGCTCGGGAGCCGGAATGGCGCTGGCGATGGTCCTGGCGCACCATCCCGATGCTGACGTCAATGCGATCTCCACTGGGGCCCCACTTGACGCGGAGGGCGAGCCGGTCGACCCTGTGAAGCTACTTCCCCAAGTTCGCCGAGCCGCCAGTCGGATCGCCGGGTTCGCCAACCTGGACGAGCGCGTGGAGGCAGCGCCAGAAGAAGAAAAATAAATGTATTTGATATGAATCCTTGGTATGCCGAGTGAAATGCGCTGTAAAAAAATTGTTATATTTTGGAAACTTGAAGTTATTTCACTCGTCTAAATTTGTTTCTGCGTTCAATCCTTTCGTGTGCAAGCCGACCTTTAGCTTTTGCTCTTGCCAACTGGACAGTCGGGTTGTGACTGTAGTTGGGGACGAAGAGTGGGTCTTAGGTGCTGTACACATTTACTTAGACGTTCGCGGAGAAGCAAATTTAGAGGAGTCGGGACACGCGCCGATTGGCAGCACACCCAGTGGGTGGAATGATGTAGCCCTCGAGGGTTGCCCAAGGGAAACAAGCCGTTTTAATAGTGAGACCATAAACAAAATGATACCGACTTGAGATCGAGTGTTAAATTTTTATTCATGATCAAACTATAAATTGTTGAAAATACAGAGTTTAAGTGAAGAAAGGACGCAGCTGGACAATGTTTCCAGGTCCTCTCCATTATGACGCCAGATTCCGGGTCCTCCAGTCGGTAGGCGCCGTTATACATGGTTGATGACGAAGGGGCCTTCCCACGGCGGGGAAAGCTTGTGCATGCCTTTCTTCTCCTGGATGAGTCGAAGGACCAGGTCACCCTTGTTGAAAACTCGGCCTCGCACTTGGCGGCTGTGGTAGCGGTGCAAGGTCTGCTGGTAGATGGCGGAGCGGCAGAGAGCGAGCTCCCGTGCTTCTTCGAGGGTATCAAGGTTGTCTTGTCTGGCCGCCTCCGACTCGGCCTCGACGTATGCTGCGACTCGCGGGGAGTCGTGGAGGATGTCACTCGGCATGATAGCTTCGGCTCCATAGACCATGAAGAAAGGCATGTAGCCAATCGACCGGTTCGGAGTAGTCCGCAGGCTCCAGAGGACGGAAGAAAGCTCGTCAATCCAGTAGCCCGCGGCCTTCTGCAGAGGTGCCAGGAGTCGGGGCTTGATGCCTTGGAGGATGAGCCCGTTGGAGCGCTCGACTTGCCCGTTGGATTGCGGGTGAGCAACTGAGGCGTAATCGAGGGTGATGCCGTGGTCTCTGCAGAACTGGCGGAAGACACCAGCTGTGAAGTTGGAGCCGTTGTCGGTGATGATGCTGTGGAGAATGCTGAATCGGAATATGACCCCCTTGATGAAGCTGGCAGCAGTCGGACCATCGAGTTTCATGATGGGTTTGGCCTCGATCCACTTTGTGAACTTGTCCACGGCCACGAGGAGGTGAGTGAAACCCCCCTTTGCTGTCTTGAATGGGCCCACCATGTCGAGTCCCCACACGGCGAAAGGCTAAGTGATGGGGATGGTCTTGAGCGTGGTTGCCGGCATGTGTAGCTGTCGGGCATATTTCTGATAGCCGATGCAAGTGCGGATGAGTTCCTCCGCGTCGGAGAGCGCAGTGGGCCAGAAGAAACCATTATGGAAAGCCTGGCCACTAACGCCCGCGATGAGGCGTGGTGACCAGAGACTCTTGAGTGGATCTCTTGAAGGATTTCCTTGCCTTCTTCTGGAGAAATGCACCGCTAGAAAACTCCAGAGGTGCTGCGTTTGTAGAGTTCGCCGTTGATTATGGTGTAGGCCTGGGTGCGGTGCACGATGCGTCGTGCCTCAGTCTGATCTTCGGGGAGCTCCTTCCTCTAGAGGTAGCCGAGGAACGGCTGAGTCCAGATGGGGATGACGGCCAGGACATTTTCCTAGGCTGACTCGGCCGCCTTTGGACCTTCGAGCTCAGGCTCAGGGGACTCGGTTGCCGACCGTGGCTTGACAGACCGCTGGTGCAGTTGTTGAAGGAAGATACCAGGTGATACCTTGTCGTGAGTGGAGCCGATCCTGGCGAGGGAGTCAGCGGCCTCGTTGTCGCGCCGATGGACATGATGCAATTCAAGGCCCTCGAAGTGGCCTTCGAGCCGACGAACTGCAGCGCAGTACGCCGCCATGGTGGGGTCTTTGGTGTCCCAGGACTTCATCACCTGCTGCACGACCAGATCCGAGTCGCCACGACATAAGAGTCGACGGACACCGAGTGAGATGGCGATACGCATGCCGTGCAACAGGGCTTCGTATTCCGCGACATTGTTGGATGCCGTGAAGTGAATCTGCAATACATAGTTGAGCTTGTCACCCTTGGGGGAGATGAGGACAATTCCAGCCCCCGCGCCCGCAAGCATCTTGGACCCATCGAAGTACATGATCCAGTGCTCGGGGTTGACTTGGGGTGGGAGGCACTGTGCTTCTGTCCATTCGACGATGAAGTCGGCGAGAGCTTGAGACTTGATGGCCTTGCGGGGCTCATAGTTGATGTCGTGAGCCATGAGCTCGATTGCCCACTTGGCGACTCGACCTGTGGCATCCCTGTTGCTGATGATGTCGGACAAAGGGGCGTGGCTAACCACTGTGATCGGGTGGGCTTGGAAGTAATGGACCAACTTCCGCGCTGCCATGAATACGCCATAGACGAGCTTCTGGTAGTGCGAGTAGCGCTGCTTCGAGTCGGTTAGGACCTCGCTGACGTAGTAGACGGGTCGTTGTACCTTCTGTGCTCGGCCTTCTTCCTCGCACTCCACCACCAGGACGACACTGACCACTTGATTGGTGGCCGAGATGTATAGTAGCATGGGCTCGTTCTCCAGGGGCGCGACGAGTGCTGGTGATGTGGATAGCAGGCGCTTGAGGTCATCAAGGGCGTGCTGGGCTTCGTCAGTCCACTCGAAGGAGTCGGACTTCCTGAGGAGTCAGTAAAGAGGCAGGGCCTTCTCGCCAAGTCGAGAGATGAACCGACTGAGTGCGGCCACGCACACCGGTCAGCCGCTGGACAGCCTTGAGGTTCTTGGGCTTGCCCATCTTGAGGATGGCGTCAATCTTGTCAGGGTTCGCCTCGATTCCCGCTCAGAAACGATGAAACCGAGTAGCTTGCCCGAAGGGACTCGAAAACGTATTTTCCGGGTTGAGCTTCATGTTGAACCGCTGAGATTAGCGAAAGTTTCAGCCAAGTCAGCCAGGAGGCCATCTTTCTTCTTGTCTTCACCACGATGTCGTTGACATAGGCTTGGACGTTCTTGCCAATCTGATCGTGCAGGCACTTCTGGATGCAGCGCTGGTATGTGGCGCCAGCATTCTTGAGTCCGAATGGCATGGAGATATAGCAAAAGGCCCCGTAAGGGTTATAAAGGAAATCTTTATTTGATCCGACTCTTTCATCTTAATCTGGTGATAGCCTGAATAGGCATCCAGGAAACAAAGTCGCTCGCAGCGGCCGTGGAATCTACCACCTGGTCGATGCGAGGCAGAGCGAATGGGTCCTTGGGCATGCCTTGTTCAGGCTGGTGTAGTCTACACACATGCGCCAAGTTTTGTTCTTCTTAAGAACCAGGACTGGATTCGCCAGCCAGTCCGAGTGAAGAACCTCCTTGATGAACCTGGCTGCTAGGAGTCAGGCGATCTCTTCGCCATTGCTCGGCGTCTGTCTTCCGCAAAGCGACGACGAGTCTGCTTGACCGGCTTCGTGCCTGGGAGGACGTTGAGGGAGTGCTCGGCGACATTCCTGGAAACCCCCGGCATGTCAGATGGCTTCCATGCGAAGACATCTCAATTCTCCCAGAGGAAGTCGGCGAGCGTGCTTTCCTATTTGGGGTCGAGGTCGGTCCCAATCTGAGCTGTCTTGGTCGAGTCGTCAGGGTGAACCTGGATCAACTTGGTGTCCTGGCCCGACTGGAAGGTGGACTCAGTAGTGGGCCTCTTGCTTGGGGGAGCTTGCTCGCTGTCGACTGACTTCTTGATGGCTGCAAGCTCCTCGGCCGCGATCATGGACTCGGCGATATCCACACTGGCGACGTCGCAGTCGTGGGAGTGCTTGAAGTCTCCCGTGATCGTGATGACGCCCTTGGGACCCAGCATCTTCAGCTTCAGATAGACGTAGCATGGCCTAGCCATAAACTTAGCGTAGGCTGGGCGGCCTAGGATGGCGTGGTAGGTGCCCTTGAAGTCTACGACCTCAAACGTGAGGGTTTCGATTTGAAAATTGCTTGGCTCGCCGAAGACAACCTCCAAAGCAATCTAGCCCAGCGACTGGGCGCACTTCCCAGGCACAATCCCGTGGAAAGTGGTGCTGCTGGGTCGGAGTCGGGATTCTGGAACCTTCATCCGCCTGAGAGTGTCAATGTACATGATGTTGATGCTACTGTCCCCGTCCATCAAGACCTTGGTGAGCTTGCAGCCGCTGACTTGTGGGTCCACCACCAGTGCGTGCTTGCCTAGGTGCGGGATGTGATCCGGTGGTCGAAGCGATCAAAGCCGACTGCCACCTCTGACCAATTCAGCCACTGTGGGACCGCTGGAGCGGTTGCATTCACCTCACGGACTCTGAGCTTCCGACTCGTTCTGGAGCCGAGTCCTTCAAAGATCATGAGGACGTCGTCTGTTCTGGGGTACTGCTGGGTCGCTGCCGCCTGCAGCTGGACTGCTCTCATTAGCTTCTTTTGCAGGCAGACTCTCAGCCCAGATGCGATTTAAGAAGCTGCATTCCCTGGTTGAGTGCCCTGCCTGCCTGTCGTTCGTGCTGTGAAACGGACAAGGTTTGTCCATGATCTCATCATAGGACAATCTCGGCGTCTTGCGCTGCGTCCATGGACGGTTCTGCTTCTGGCCGTCGTCACGGCGCTGGTTGCCACGCTCGGTGGCCGTGACAAGGTCTGCTCTGCCGACCCCATCACCACTGCCACCTTTGCGCTTCTGGTTGCGGTTGTTGCTATTCCTTCTGGAGTCGGAGTTGCTCTGGTTGCCCTTGTGCTCGGAGGGCTCGACCTTCGTCTTGCCCTTGTCCCGGGACGCCTGAGTTAACGCACGGCTTCCTCACCAGTCGTGTACTTGTTGGCCAGCTCCATGAGTCGGCTCATGGATTAGACATTAGATCTGGCCAGCTTGTGCTTCAATAGGTCGTACCTGACTCCTTGGGAGAAAGCCTGGATGGGCTGCATCTCAGAGATATCCTCCATGGAGTTACGGAGCCGGGTCCAACGCTGGATGTAGTCCCGGAGGGACTCCCCCTCGTTCTACGTGTAGAGGGAGAGGTCCCATGCGCTTCCGGGCCGCTTGTACGTGCCCATGAAGTTCCTGACGAAGGCCTCCTGGAAATCGGCCCAGTCGTGGATGCTATCCTTGGGCAGGCCGTTAAGCCATGCTCGAGCCGTGTCGGTGAGCATCAGAGGGAGGCTGCGAAGGGCGACACGCTCGTTGCCCCCGCTGATGGAGCACGCCACAAGGTAATCGGAGAGCCACGTGTCTGGCTTGGCAGTGCCATCATATTTGTCGACTCCATGAGCGATGCGGAAACACTCCGGGAAAGGCTCGGTGCGGATGCGCTCGCTGAAGCACAGCGGACCGGTAGAGGCCGAGAGGGCACAAGGCTGATCGACCTCGCAGTTCCGACCCCAGGCTCGCGCCCTAGCCGCTCTGAGGTCGTCAATGACCTCTCGCGCGTCGCGGTCCCTCCCGACTTGGCCTCGGGAGGAGCTGGCCCGGTCCCGCTCCGCATGGATCCGGTTGATCACCTCGCGGGCATCGGGGCGCCCGTTTGGCCTGCTACGGCTAGCCGCGCGACTCGGATGAGACGAGCCGGCGGTGACGGGGCGGTGACAGGGCGGCTCGGCGCCTCCAACGGCTAACTCCGAACGGATCTGGAAGCCAGTCGGTCACGGGCCGGGACGACCTCGTTCTGCTGCTCAACCGCCGTCTTCATCAAAGCGATGACTCGGTGGAAGTTCTCCACCGCGGGGCCATCCGTAGGCGGCAGGAGCGAGTCGGCTAGCTCAACCGCCGCGATCAGGTTGTGAGCGGGGGTGCGGTAGGCCGGGATGCTGTCCGCATCAGGGCTCAGGATGGAGTCGTGGTCCTCGCGGCCTCTCTGGATGGTCGATGCGGCGGGCCGGCGCGGACGCCGGCGCGACCCGTAGTCCATGGTTTGGACATACTCACGCTCTCACGCCTCGAGAGCTGCCCTCTCCTGGGCGACGCGAGCTTGCTCGGCCAGGATGGCTTGCCTTGATGCCTCCAAGGCCTTCTCGGCTTCCCCATCGCCAACAATAGGGATGCGCAAGAGGTCGCCTCTTGTCGAATCGCCATCTGCGCCTGTCATGCCCGCCGCGCCGGGCGCGACCATGAACACTTCTGCTGCTGGGGTGCAGCTGTAGGAGCTCTCGTACCCGTCGGACTCGGAGTCCAGGAGGGGCAGGAGAGACTCGGTGTCGATCACGGTGACGAGCTGGGAAGCTGCATCGCCGTCGCGAGATGGTGGTGAAGATCCCAGGAGCTACCTGGGCAGCGGCTCCACCGGGCGGCGAGGGACCGGATCCTGGAGGCGCAACTGGCCAAATTCGTCGACGAGGAAATGCAGGCTCCGAAAGGAGAGAGCCAAACCTTCAGGAAGCGCAGCCAAGGCGAGGCGCCTCGCCGCGTCGGCGACGAAATCCAGCGTGCCGAATCGAAGGATCTGGCCTGGTGTGAATCCGCTGCCGACGATCGGAGAAGATCCCGGCCGGATTATGGCTCCAGCACGCGCAGCCCCTACCTGGCGCGCCAACTGTCGTGGTGATTCCACGGCAATATACATCTATGATTCTCGGGGACGCGCGTGGAAGATCTGGCCAAGGTTCACACGAGGGAAATTACCCAGGTTCGGGCCCTCCGTAGAAGAGGTAACACCCTACTCCTGCTAGATTCTTGATCTCGCCTCGAATGAGAAATTTTACAGTACAATGATCGTGAGGATCGGAGGTGGAAGAAAAGAGGATTGCCTAATGTATATAAGCAATCAACTGTCTAACCCCGCTACCAGGGGCCCTGGCCTCGCCTTATATAGGGCTGACGAGGCTGGAGTCTACAACTGCCGAGTCGGTTGGCCCGCGCAGGTCGTGCGGAGCAACTCCCGCTATAATGGCGCGCTGACCGCGCACGTTGCCTCTGGTAGTGGCGCACGGATCGCGTGCCGTTGGTTGAACGGGTCGTGGGTTGAACGCGTCGCGGTAACGTCCGTCGTGAGGATGCACGGACGGCCCAGCTGAGTGGACCTCATGGACTCGGCTTGGGCCACCTCCGGCCACACTAGCCGAGTCCTCTTCTTGGGCCTACCCCAGGGAGATCCCACCGTCAGCGTTGTCATTGAATTGCAAAATTGTAATACATAGAAAACTAGGCTTAACATCACCAAAAGAGAGAACAAAATAAATCACAGCAAAACTACAACCATTGCAGTGCCCAATGAAATGATTGCAATTATCAAACCTCACCATTAAAAAGAAAACTACATGACAGTCTAAGATCTTGCTATTTTTCGCTAAATCAGTAAAATTTTGCTTCTCTTGATGCATGGAGATTGCAAATGGCCACCAATACAACGTAATTCTCATATGGCACTCATCGTGCAGCTGTTGTTCATGCAAACAGCTCAGTAAACTCACCAACATTTTTTATGAGAGCTAAAATTGCCGACATTTGTTCTGTCAAGGACCCATACTCATTACATTTAGCCAAAATACCACTGGAAAGTAGATCATGTACTTGCAACAAACCAAATCACATCACATGCATCCTTGCAAACGATTCACCATAATTTTAACTCCACACGTGCACATGCGACCCATGCCCTCCCTCCTTATACACTTATGAAGTACTCTGATAACCAGAAAAATAAATCAAACTCTGCCATCCAATGAGCAACTAACTGACAATGTGACAGCTACAGTAGCTCATCCCTATTATAATGACCAAATTCACACAGAGCTTCCAAAACCATATGCCAAACATGCAGCAGAAGCAGTCAGTACTCCACCATTTCACCAAATCTAACCCGTGCGTGCAGAGGCACCACCAGATCAGGGAGGTTGCATCAGACATCCCAGATTCTAAAACTACCATGGTATGGACCGCAATTTCTACGCGACGGCGGGGCGGATCGCAGGACTCGGATCAATCACATGCTACCACCACAAGAAGAATCAGAGCGAGCGGCTTGTTCTAGCAGAGCTAGGGTTGCGGTAACTCACAGCGCGTCCTCCGCGGAATCGGGTGCGGCCGCGGACGCCGCCGCGCCGCTCGTGCGCCATCTCCTCCTCCGCCTACGCCAGCCGACAGTGCAGCCGGATCTCTCGCCGTCACCGTAGCGCCTCCTCCCCCTCCTCCGGCGTAGCACACTGGCGAGGTAGTGTTTCTGAGGAGAAGGTGCGACGCAGTGACGCGTCGCGCCGTAGCCATCTCGGGCGGCCGAGGAAGACAACCACGCGGAGAGGCGTGGGGCCCGGAACCCAGCGGATTGGCTTGCTCCTAGTCACAACCGTTTGGTCGAAATCCAACGGTCAGAAAACGATCTACTGCGAGCACCTGGCTGGGCATAATAACTGGTTCTTCGAGGCCACTTTTTTTTAATTCCAAAAATCATTTTAAAGTAACAATTTCCTCGTCGCCGCCGCCGCCGTGACCGGCGACCTCCTCCCCTCGCCGCCGCGACGCCAGGTGCTGCTCGTAGGCGACGCCTGCCGCGGCCTCGCCCGTTGCACCAGGTGGCCCCTGTGCTCCTCGAAGGACGCGTCGCGACCTGCCCATCTCGCCCCCGCCCGCGCCTCCCTCCCCGTCCTCCTCCTAGCCCTCTCTCGTGACGAGCTTGATAAGTAGGGTACGTGTTTTCCGAACCTTCCCTCACTCTTCCGCACTTCTCGTTCCCGATCTGATTGTTCTAGTCCTTAGAGTAGAATCGATAGATCAGGGTGGTCTCCTTGTTAATTGATTGCGTGGTACGAATCATGGATGTTTAACCTTTTAATTCGTTCTACCTTCCTGGGGAAAATGCTCCCAAAAAACCCAAACCGAGGCATAGTAGTTTACTGATTTGGTTCTCTGTTGTCGTGGAAATCAAGGTTCTTTATAAGCAGAACATTGAATCAATAAAACGAAGGAAGATTGTGATGGAAAAAGAAATAGATGTAATTAAGCATGTAACAGGCACACAGTATGGTCTGTTCATGTATATATTACTGTATCTATCTGAGGCAAACTATTGGTTTATTTTGCTCAGTATGCCAAATCTTAAAAGCATGGGAATAAAAGAAAGCAAGTATCTTAGCCTTCTGGTTTCATTAAGTACTATTGCTTTGTAGTACTGCACTGCCGATTTGCAGCAGAGAGGAATCCTGACAATTCCTCACTTTTCTGCTGAACTATTCTTAATTTATTATTCTATTGCAAAATAGTAATACATCACTGGCTGTTGAAACTGAATCATGGAATTGCTTACAGTCATGAGCACGGCTGTGGATGCCCCAGTGGTTGTCACCGAGCAGGAGGTATTTTGCTAACATTATGTTGCAGTTCTTACCAGATTGCTAGATTATGCATCTTCTATTTATTCCATCAGAGAATCTAATTTTGGCTATGCATTCCATTGCTTTGTAGTTTACATGTTATACATATTCTTTGACTTGTAAGACAGGTATCCTCAATGTTCCATTGAACTAGTATTTGCCAATTCAGTTATGAATCCTGAATTTAATCCTTGTGTTCTTTTTTGGTTTATACAATGTAATGGGTCGAATTGCTCCTTCAGCAGGATGTTGCTGAGAACATATTGGGTGGCAAGAAAGTTGCAGTTGTATTTGTTCTAGGTAGTTTTTCTATTCTTTAATGATGTCTCCAACTTCTAGTTCATGGAAGAAGCTTGCAGTTAGGTTCCTGTGCTGCTCTTAATTCATAGTTGGTAATTTTATATATGTATATTTACTATTTATCTACATTTGGAATAAATGAATTTCTTTTAAATCTTTCTTGCGATTACAGAATTTCTTAAAATCTGATGTAGAATTCGTCCACAGGTGGTCCTGGAAGTGGAAAAGGAACACAATGTAGCAATGTTGTAGAGCATTTTGGGTTTACCCATCTTAGTGCTGGAGATCTGTTGCGTGCGGAAATCAAGTCTGGTTCTGAGAACGGGTAACAACTCCATTCCACCACAGCACACACACAAATTTACACAGAGAAGTCATATTCTTTATTTTATTATAACTCTACTTGGTATTGATTCTTGTCATTTTCACAGAACCATGATTAACAACATGATAAAGGAAGGGAAGATTGTTCCGTCTGAGGTAACCATAGAGCTCTTGCAAGAAGCTATGATAAATAGTGGAAATGACAAGTTTCTTGTTGATGGATTTCCAAGGAACGAAGAGAACCGTGCTGCATTTGAGAATGTTGTAAGCTCACTTAGTCTTTGCATTCTTTTCTTTTTTTTGTAAAATAGTAGGCTTCATAACTTATAGGCACTTTGACATTTTCCTTTTGCCTTTTAAAAAGCAAGCAACAAAACCTTAGTTATTTCACATTGCTGCAGACAAAAATATCTCCTGAGTTTGTGTTATTCTTTGATTGTTCTGAGGAGGAGATGGAAAGGCGTCTTTTGGGCCGCAATCAGGTTGACTTCATCTTATGTGCATTTGCTGGATTATATGTGACATAATCTCTTCATTGCTTCTAACATTCTTTTTTTCTTGATCAATTGCAGGGAAGAGTTGATGATAACATTGAGACTATCAGGAAAAGATTCAGAGTTTTTGTAGAATCCAGCTTGCCTGTAATTGAGTATTATGAGTCGAAAGGCAAGGTTAAGAAGGTATATCCAGTTGAATGCAAAAGAATACGATGTGTTTTCGCAGAAATGTTTTTCTTCACTGCCTGAAAAAAAGACTTTTCATGATTTAAGATAGCCACACGATAGTATTTAAGTATATCTAGTGAATAAGGGTGTCGTTCAGGGTCTAATTGAAGTCAAACAACACCTGGAATATACAGCATTAAGCATGAATTCAAGCACGGTGAAACAAGTATTGCATGCTACTCTTGAGACTCTGGTATCCTTTAGTGCACTGCAATCAACAAGTGCCACACAACAGAGCACATGTACTTCCGGACTGATTGATTGATATCTACAATCTGCTAGATTGACGTTCTCAGGGTTTGTAATTTTGAATGTTTGTGATTTCTTTTCTTAGTGTCCATTTTTTGTCATCAGTTGGTTGTGCTTAGTATTCTTTACTTATTTAAGCATTGTAGCGTGCAAATACCATAGTTTCATATAATGAAAGCCCTGAAGCTCCATGGGTTAGCAAAGATTATGTACCGTAATTCAGAGTCCTACAAAGAAATAAGATATCCAGGTCAAGTTACACTGTACACGGGAAGGTTAGAGAGAGTATATGGAAAATACAAGACATTCTATACGAATGAGGTAGTTGTCAGTTGGAAATTACTAACTTTTTTTACTATCATTGTTAGGCATTGACCTTTTGTTTTGTGTGTGCACTTCCATTAGAGATTGGTTGATATGTTTTCTCAATGTATGCACTTTGATTACCTGTTGGCTAATCCATTGTTGATCAGATTAATGCTGCAAAACCAATCCCTGAGGTGTTTGAAGATGTCAAAGCCATTTTTCACCCGTATGGCCCAAAGGTAATAATATATCATATCCTATTGGCTAATTTCACAAGATAATTTCCCAGCTTCTGTAAGCACATAATCACATCCAAATTTTTGTTTGTGTGATTACCATTATTTGTGATACGCTATCCTTTTGCAAATGGTAACAATATGTTCTTCCCAATCAGGCTGCGTAGATACTCTCATTGGAAAGAATGATAAAAGATGCTGTTCAGTAAAACAGTATGAGCTCTCTTAATTGTTTTCTTGGAGAATGATAAAAGATGCTGTTCAGTAAAACAGTCTGAGCTCTCTTAATTGTTTTCTTTTTCTTTCAAACTACTCACACAGCCGGAACTTAAAGCCATGAAATCTTTGCCATTAGCTACTCACTCTGGTAAGGTAATCATGAATCCGGATGCAAAATGGCTCTTGTCCATCTGTGAACCTACTCAGCAAATTTGTTCGATCAAAAAACTAATATTGCTATCATCGTCAGGCATGGCTTCAAGGTATCCTCAACAATGCAGGTTGTCTCTGGAAATAGGAATGCATGTAATATTATCAACCTATAACAGCAAAGGAGAAAGTTCGAGCCCATGACGAGCTGTGCTGCCAGCATGCCTCTAGATAATTCGTTAATTGTCTGAAATAAGTAGATCCGATTCTTGTTCGGAGAGAGAGGAACTGGAGCCCATACCAATTCTCTAGTGCTCTCGTTGTTACATTATAGTATTGTACTGCCTCATCAGTTTACTGTCGTCGCATTCTTTACAGCCAAATGGTTAATATTTTATTGTATGAACAAATCATGGAGTTAATTATTCGGCCACTTCGCTTGTCGTTTGATGGTTGCCATACTTTCTCGGACGTACTAGTAGCTTGGTTGCGTGTTAGTAGAGCATTGGCTGTGAGAAAAGGAACAGCTGCATGTCATGGCACTTCCTGATGCTGATGGAGCCCCTCTAACCTCTGTAATCTGTACCTAGTTTGTTATGTTGGCTGTTGCTGTTCGTTCGTTACCAACGTGCTGGCCACTAGGTGTCGAACCGAAGCCTGGAAGGATAATCAGCGTGTGTGCAAGTACGAGCGCGACAGGCAAGCCATGCGGGCCAACGCTTGGAGTCTCCAACTTTTGTTCTTAACTTTTGGACCCAAAAAATAGGCATGAAATCACAAAGAGATTTTGGATTAATCCCGAGATGTTTTAACAAGTTAACAAGGGAAACTTGGGGGAAATTAGGACCTCTTCGGGACATGGGCACCTTTTTCGTGATTATTTGAGATTTGAGTTGTTATAAAAATAAGAAACCTTGTGGTCCCAACATGCCACATTATTTCGTTGAGAGAAACAGAATGAGATGATGATCGCATTGGAACTTTGGTAGGAAAAGATCTCACTATATTGCAATTTCTATATGAATTAATTTCTAAACACCCTCCACTATGTGCTTTTTTATGTGCATCCTCTACCTTTATGAAGGCAAGGCACTGAATGGCACTTATGAAAAGATGCACGATTAAGATTTAATGATGGAGATCAAAACAAAAGAGAAATCTACACCCTCAAATATGTCGCTAGAAATTGGAATTATCTCGCTGGCCTCGGTCCGAGTCATCCAATGTTCCATTCAACAACGATGAATCAAAGAATGGCAAAAAAAGACGGTGGATATGCATCCACTTCCCTTTGCTTTACTTCGACCCAACAAGCCCAGGTATCTTCCATCAAAAGGGTGGCTCGACACACGAAACAATTCTCTCTCTTTTTTTTTGAGAATACACGAAACAATTCTAGAACCAAGTGAATCTCATCACAAAAAAAACCGAGAGCGAATGCTTGCTCGAATGGCAACGGGGCGAGGTGGTGCTCTTTGCTTGCCAGCATTATAGGCTTGGCCCCTGTGCTTGCGGATTTTTCTTTTACATACATATGTGTGTGCGTTTAATTGGATAACATGCAATCCCATTTCGAAGGTCTTAAGAGTTCGTAACATGTGTAGAAGATGCACAGAAAGATATATGTATGATGATGTGAGTGTAGCACGTGTGAGCTGTATGCCATCTAAAAAGTGATTGATGATCATAGTATTATCAGTCAGGGGTTAGAAAATAGCTGACCGGCTGAAAGTCTAACCTCTCTTAGATCCTCGCAAAAAAGAAGAAAAAGGAATTCTAAAAAGTGAGACGATCATGGTATTATCAGTCAGGGGTTAGAAAATAACTGACCGGCTGAAAGTCTAACCTCTCTTGGATCCTCGCAAAAAAGAAAGAAAAAAGAAATAAAACACCAGTCCAATTTTTTTCTTTGAGCAGAAAGACCATGTGCAATTTTTGTCTTTCTTCTTTTTGTTCTTTAAGAAGAAAGACCAGTCCATTTTAAACGTGCTCCAGGCTTCCAACAGCTGTCCGCGTCTGTCTCCGCGGTCGACGAGGATCATTCCCCGTTACCGTCACCATCAACGGTCCCCATCGCCCACCGGCTACCGAACCCCTTCCTCGCGACCGTCCGATTGCCCCGCGGAATATCCCTCGATTCCCCGAGCCAGGTTCCGCGCCTTCTCCGAAACAGTTGGGCCTTTTTACAGGAAACCGCCAAATAGTTTTACTTATACGTAAAAGGCCTCATCTCACATTAAGTTACGTTGTCATACGACCTAGATGAAAAAACGTGATTCCTACATGTCTGCCCGGTAAAAACGAAAAGGAGGGAACCAAACTTATTGAACCCTGTTTCGCCTTCAATTAGGAAGAGAGAGAGAGAGAAGGGAGCAAACCATACAGCACAGGACCACGCGTTCTTCGCCTCTCACCTCACAGGGAGGCGAGGTGACGCGAGGCGAGGCGAGGCGCGGGGAACTGGATTTGGGGGAGGCTAATCGAGCAAGGAATCCAAAGGGCGGTTGCTTCTTAGCCTCTCCATCTCCAAAATTTTGTTTTTTGGTTGGTGAATCTTGATCCCGACGCCCAAATCCGCAAGAATCACCGACCAATCAAGCAAAGGGAAGCCTCGGTTCCTCCCTGCACCCTCTCGTCTCTCGCGTGCTCCCGGCGCGGAGTTCCTCTCTCATCTGTCGCGGCGGCGATTCGGAGCGGCCAGGTTGGTGATTTCTTGAGCTTTCCTTGTTTGATGGGGAGTTGTGAAAAATGCGAGCGGTTCGAGTGGGGATTTTGTTGATTTGGGTGGGGAAAGTGAACCTTTTTCGAGCCAGATTGCTGAATCAGCAACTTTTAGTATGCCTGCCGTTTGAACCGTCAGACGCCTGGGGTGGTTGATGCTAACTTGAGGATTTTTGGGCGTTTATTTGTGCCTTGCTGCCCTATTGCTGGTTCCAGGTCGAATTTTGATCGAATTGGCACTGCGCTCTTCATCAAATTTTGTACATGTACCTTGACTAATTTCCTTAGTTAATTGGCATAGGACCAATGTGAAGGTATTCCAAAGTAAAAAACCTCTGATGGATGTGAGATGTATTAAAATGATGATTTTTATCATACTTTCTAATGCGGGCCTAATAATCATGAACTGACCTATAAGTAACAAACGTAGAGTTGAAGAAGCGTCATTTTTTAGGTCTGTTTTAAACAGCTGATGTGGAAATTTTATTTGACATCATGTACATCATTTCCTTGTCAGATGCTGCTTTGTACTGATTCAAACTGTAAAAGAAGTTGTATAGCTGATTCATTTTACCTAAAATCTAATTGACAGATCACTATATTTTCCTCGCCATACATTCACAAGCTTGCTTGAAAGACTTCCTGTATTCATCATAGTATGAAGCCTGATCGGTTAATTATCTCCAATCTTGATCATGGTGTGGGGTACATGTACAAGTTTCCGCCAGATTTTCCAATGTCCCATGATCTTGGGTTCAGTTTGGTCACACATGTTGGAAGATTGTTGGGGAGTTCTATACGACATCGCAGGGACATCTGTTCTTCAGGAAATGTGAAGGTTGAGGAAGCATTCACTTGCCTCAAGAAGTTTGCCAGAGCTTTCTGTTCTGGTTTTCTGGAGCTATTGCTGGCCCTAGCTCTAGAACTTGTCAATCGCATATTAAGCAAGTGAGCTCTTGCATGCAATTTGTGGGATTACAATTTGGATCTCTAAGAGAAGAGCATGCTATACAACTTTTTTAGCTAGGCTTGCAAATGCAACACTTGGGCGACTGTGGAATGATTTTCAGGAGCAGCATGCCTGCAATCTTCTTACTCTAGCTGGTGCTGCTGCCATCGTACCACCATTTGAAAATATGTAAGGCTCAATGCAAATTGTTTTCAATTCTCATGTGCTCTCCTTTTCCTTTTATTTCTTGATCACATTCATATTGCCAATGTTTTTCTTGTATAGATGTGTCTCATTGACTATTCATTTCATTGTATGTTTGTATGAATGGACAAGTTCACTGAAGATGCTTGCAGAATCGATGGCACCGGGAAACATTGATGGTTATATCAACAGACCTGTGGATCAGCCTTATTTGGAGGCAAAATGCCTAAGTCATGCTGTGCCAAGCACAATCTTTCAAGAAGATGCAGTTGAACCAAAAACTGGAATCAAGTTCCTGCATTTCTCGAAGATGACTCCAGTCCAGCTACAACGGTACTTTCCCCTTGGTTTTATGGGCTTCTATCACATTGTTACAATAAAACTCTTCTAAGCCTGTGCCAATTCTGTAGTTGCTACAAGCTAGTGGTGTACCAACCAATATACCTATATACCAGCCAGATTACTCAAGTCTGGACTAGCTTCTTTAACATTATGGAATTAACAGTGGATGTAATTGTAGATTAAGTATTATATTGGTTCACTATGTATACAAGACACTTCGTAGTCGATATATTCCAATTGTTCTCTGCAGAATTAACTTGGCAGAGTAAAGTTTTCATCTTATTGTTTTTTATATAATAGCTTACTTCTTAATTCTCTATATTATTTCCCTAACTTCTTAGCGTTGATGGCTTCATGACAGTTCATTGATATTTAAATATACAGGTCCTTGTTGGGATGGGTTTCAAAGGCATGAAAATAATGAAGGTCAAAACATTTGAACCTGTACGCTTTTGGATTTATGTGAGTAAAAATATATATTTTAATAAAGAATGATTCTGTTGCTTGTGTCATTTGCCAGCAAAAAATGTTTTTCCGGTATTCGCCATTTGTTACTGATGCAATTTTCTCGTAGATATGCAACCAAATTCTATTTGTGAGAAGCTGGGTCCTAAGTATGCTTCTATTCCAACCACCAAACTGAAGGATGATCCAGATTTCTATAATGATCTTCTGAGGTATGCTCTCCACTGATATATTCCCAATGTTGAATTTTGGTCATAGTGCCTTTATAATGATTCCTCAAAATATTATGCTTAGCATAAGTTCATCGCATTCAAGCATTTTCTGAAGTGCATAGGCTTAGCATGCATTAATGTGGCTGCACAAAATTCAGTTATCTTGTTGAGCAAGGTCCGGGGTGTATAAGGAGTTAAGGACTGTTCGTTGAGCTGGATGTATGTTATTGTGCTAGGTGGCGTCTGGTAGTACTTCATACTTGCTATCAGCTGATAGGTCCTCGTTAGGATGTCTACCTGTATGTGTCTGTCTCACACGTGTCCATAGATCATTAAGTCCTCAGAGTAGAAAATTGAAGCTTTTGAGAAAGTTTACCTAGAATTTATCTGTCGTGGAAATATGATAACAAATTAATACTTCTCGTGACATTCTATGTTTCTCTGATGCTTATAACATTTGTATTGTAATTTCCAGGGAAAACCTTCACATCAGAGTTAGGTTGGTAGTTAACTACAACGGCCTTAGCATTGGTGCAGTGAGAGAGTAAGTATTATGATCTTTTCATGCCTACAAAAACTCTTTTGCATATCTTTGTTCTCTTAAGAAAAATCTATCATCTATTCAAGACTGAGTTAATATTTCTTTTATTCTTCGCAGTGTATTCGAGAAGTCTCTTGGCCTGCGTTTGCAGAAGGTACTTGCTGCTTCAGCTGCTACTCTAGCTTCTTTTGCTTGTCCTGTAGACTTACGGGGGATTTTGCATTTTATTTTTCAACACAGATGAATCCTAACACTGATTATCGTTGCTTGAAGACCTTCGGTTCTTACTTCACTGAAGATATTCCAATACCTACTGTAAGGCTCATCACAGTATTTGGTGGCCTGTATTGTGAGGAGGCCTTTAACTTTTAGACTTAGTGATTAATGATCATGTTATTGCAGGGCACAAGGATCGACTTCTGTCAGACATCTGATGGCCAGCTAATAACTGAAAGTAAGTACCTTCGGCAGTAGCTGAACCAATTTCTTTGTTTCGAGATGTTCTCTATGTAATATTGTGGATCTTGAAAATAACATTTCTTTGCAGTTGATGGCAGACAAATTGGTGCTGTTCAGAGCAAAGACCTTTGCCGTAAGTATACCGTTTCTGCGTTAATACTTTTGGAAGCTACTATACTTTGCGCTTTCTCAAATCTTCACTTGTTTCACTTGGATCAACATTCATCAGTTGGATCCTTTGCTAGAGCAACTTTATGATACTGTGCAGTTCACTGTTTGTAATTGTATGTCTTATTTGATGAGCAGGGGCGTTCTTTGACATGTACATTGGCGATTCACCTGTCTCACTGGAGGCCAAAAAAGATGTTGCCCAGAACGTGGCTGGCTCATGGGAGATGCTGAGGAAAGAGGGGGAGTACATGGCAGCCGGCCAGAGAATTATTTCATTCTTGTATTACAGTAGGATGAGCACATGTGGATAGGAAACTAGGCGAGGATCATTGTATGTACATATGGTGAGAGATCTGTAAATTGTAAAGAGAAAAGGGCAAAGTTGTATGTACATGGATATTAGCATCTTCCTACCGTGCAAGGGCCTCCACTCCTTTTTTTTCCCCATTTGGATGGGCCTTTTGCCGTTTCATAGATGAGTCACAAGTTGTAATACATGAGGAATTAGGGATGCTTCTCCCATGAAGAAAAATACAAGCCTTCAAATCAAATCTTCTTTCCATAGGGCGTGAGCGGTTTTGCTTCTTGTTTGCTCTGCTCAATGCACTTTCAGTCAGAACTGCTCAGAGTGGCTGTGTTGGTTGTGAACTTGTGATCATCTGTCTCGAGGAACATGACAACGTACGAGGCATTTTTAGAAACATGATTAAGGGCATATATTGCCAAATTGATTATAAGATGGACCCACAGCTGAATTCAGAGGACAACACAACCTACACAATATATGTAGTTAAAATAGCCCATAAGCTGAGACTCAACTGTCAAAAAACAAATCTCCGCCCCCAACCGCCCCCGATTCCTTCATGCGACTTCGTCCTCTCCCTGCCACATCGCGATTTCGTCTCTCTCAAACCCTACCTCTCTTCTTCAACCACGGCTCCCAAATCCCACCTTGCTTCTTGTTGATCCAGCGCCAAGTGGACAGGATCCGATTGCTCCCGCACCCCAGACGGCCGGATGTGCTGCTCCCCGCGCATCTCCCTGCTGGCCAGAGGAGGAGGATCATGCGGCCATGGGAGAAGGGAGAGGCGGGCATGGACGAAGTGAAACGCGGCCGCAGGGAGAGCTGCAGCCATGGGAGGACAAGGCGACATCGGCCATGGGAGGAGGAGGCGGCGGCCATAGGAGAAGGACAGCGCGGCCATGGACGAGCTCTGGCCATGGGAGGAGAAAGTGCTGGCAGCCATGGGAGGAGGAGGCGGCCGCCACAGGAGGAGGTATTAGAATTTGATACCATGATTAGCGTTGTTTTTTTTTCCCATTGAGAACGATGCACTAAAATGCAACTGTTCATGTTGTAGATATGTGTTTGGAACACCGGTGGATAGGAGAGGAAAGAAGCAGATTTTTGCAGAGCTATTGGGAGGAGGAGGTGGCCACGGTTGAGTCATTTTGGGAATTCTAGTGCACTTATCAGTACAACTGTATTATAAATAATATTGCAAACATAGGTAATACATAGCACACATAAACATATGAAATTACAGTCTAACAAATTCTACGCTGCATTCCACCGAAACGTTGCCAAATATGCCCTATCAAATCAGCCTTGAGACAACGATGCATCGCTTGTTCATGAATTTCCTTTTTATTTCAAGAACAGTAGTAAATCCATGAATTGGGTCTAGGGTAATTCTTTCCATTGGCTGCGCAAATTTCCTCTCTTCATATACTTCATCCGGTATCTCTTGTGTGGATCTACCCTCTTCTTTCTCATCATCAACTATCATATTGTGCAGAATAATGCATACATGTATGATATAAGCTATTTCTTGACTTTGCCAAAGACATGCTAGTTGACATATAATGGCCCAACGTTTCTATAACACCCCAAAAGTACGCTCCACATCTTTCCTTGCTCCTTCTTGATGTGCTACAAACAATCTATCCTTCTCACTTTGAGCTAGTGGAATTGCTTTGACAAATGTTACCCACTCTAGATAAATACCATCTGCTAGATGGTATCTCATATTATATTAGGTTCCATTAGCATCAAATTTCACCTCTGGAGCTCTTCCTTGTAGTATCTCTGTGAACAAAGGTTATTGGTTCAACACATCTATATCATTGTTAGAACCAGCAATACCAAAAAAAGCATGCCGTATCCATAGGTCTTGAGAAGCAACTGCTTCGAGCATGATAGTGGGTACTCCATGATCTCCACGTGTAAATTGTCCCTTTCATGCAACCGGACAATTTAGCCATTCCCAATGCATGTAGTCAAGACTTCCTAACACCCCGGAATACGCAGGCCTTCCCTCTTTCAAGAAAATGTTGGACATCCTGTTCAGTAGGCCTTCTCATATATTGCTCTCCAAACAGTCATGCACTCCAATGATGTACTTTCTACAACTCCAAAAGATTCATCCACGAGGTCAGCCGATGAACTATATGCAAACATTCTAATGACAGCCGTGCATTTCTGTAGAGGTGATAGACCAACTCTACCGAATGCATCTATTCTTGACGAATGTATGGAGATCAAGCACAAAGGGCTTCAAGAATGTATAGAAATAAATGCCTTCTCATTCTAAACCCTCAACAAAATTGTGCACTGGTGTACAAAGGATCACTGAAAAATAATAAGAAAACAATCAATCATGATCACCTTGATGATCTCTCTCAATCTACCTCCTTGACTGGCGTATTTGCTAGTTAGAGTCACCAAATAATTGAGCTTCCATTCGAGCTTCAACTGGACCTTCCATTCGAGTCACTATTGATGGAATCATCTGAATGTTGAGACATTTTCTGAAGTGGGCTGGTTTGTTGGGGTGGATTATGGTATAGAGATGAAGGAGTGCTAGCTATTTGTAGGTGATTTCTTCCACAGCTAGGTCTCCAACGGCTAGTTTTTTTTTGCTTTGTGTCAGTCTTTCTAACAACTAGTTTACACATTTGCTACTCCTAACATGCATTGTAATAATGGCATTATTCATTCTTGTAGGCATGGAAGCACATCCAAATGCTCAACCAGATTGAAGTCAGTGAAAGTTATGCATTATGTGTGTAGCTTCACAACTTCACCAAGGCCATGGAATAATTAGAGAATACTTCTGAATTGATAAAGATTACATCTGAATTGATAGACATTACATGAACATAACTAAAACAGAGGACATTAGAACATGCATAAACACTAGCTACTAAATAGTCCCTTGCCTAAAACATCTAAAGCCTGCTCATGTCACAAGAGTCTTGCCTCGGTGTACACCGAAGTATCTTTAGCCAAGAAATCTAAGTAGGTTTGCATCTTAGTCATTTTTGTCTTCTCCTTTGAGGCTTCTGCTATCTGAACCAAAGCTGCTAAATCTTATTCCAATAGCATCATGAAATGGTAACATGTCTTCAAATGGCTTGTCTGATTGCGGTGGACACTTTTCTTTTCCTTTTTTCCTATTTTTGCCTTTTCATGCGCCTCCAGACGCCTCTCTTTGTTGATGTCTGCATCCCATGTCTCTTAGTTGGAAGATGATGTATACGCTCCAAAATATGAGATCTTTGTTCTCTTATTCTTTTACTCATTAGTATATTGGCTTTTCCACTTAGGCTGATCTTTGAGAATATCCCATAGATACTCAATTGTAAAGGTTTCCCATTTTTTTTCTCCTTTGAACCACTCATGAGTTGTACTCATAAGCATATCATCAGATTGGCCACTGACATAAGTCCTTCTAGCTCGAGCATGAACACCAAAGAATTGTGCAATAGCCTTGTTCTTAGTACCCAGTAACTCCTCAATTGCTTGATTGTCCTTTTATTTGAATTAACATGCCTAATGCCGTGGAACGCATCAGCTACTTTCCTCTAGTAATGCTCTGCCTTCTTTGCATTGTTGTCAATGGAATCAACATAATGATTTATCCAGCCATTCGCAAGTCTCTCGTTCTCCTTCTCTGTCTAGTTGGTGCACACCCCTCTCCTCTCTTCTTCTTCTTCTTCTTCTTCTTCTTCACTGCTATCCAATACCTCTTCAATATGAGTAGCTTGCTCGTCTTGTCTTCCAGATTGTGGAATAGCTAAATCTGATCCATGTGAAGATGTGTTGCCTACAGCTCCACCAAACAAAGCAACATGATGAAGAGGTGGTGATGCTCAACTTGATGCAACTCCAAATACCATGGGGTGAGTTTCCTAAATTCCATTGATGTTGTAGGCCTTGGAAACTTGTTGGAGGTTGTGGATATGGTTGATAGTTACTGCAAGAAACAAAATGGTGGAAATTACGCAACAAAATAGATGGTGGATAGGCTTGGCCATATGGGGATTGGAGGGGAAATTTGTGTGAAACTGAGGTAAGAATTTTTGAGTATATTGGAAGTTTCTGTTTCCTTGTTGGTGATCTGGGGAGTCTAGATTGACATAATTTTTGTTTGGGTTCATCTTTTGTTTGAGAAGGTGATGAACTTGTGTTTGAGAATGATCTGATGTTTTCTTTCTCTCTTTAAAAATGTAGCAGGATGAATTTATGTTTGAAAAAAAAAGCAACAGCTAGTTTGAAAAAGGAGAGCAATGGCTTTGTGCAAGGATTATTTTTTATTACTCATTATACTGTACCAACATAAAAAGTTAGTATTTAATGACTTATGTACTGCCCACAAATTTGTGGGCCGGTTAATAGAATTGCTTTATGGTCAGTTTTCACGATGGTTATGGACTGTATAAGGCTTTTTTTTGTCATGCTTACGATCACACTATGGCTGTTGTGGGCTGACTAGTAAAGTTGCTTTATGGTCAGTCTGCTTCTAGACTGTTTATAAAATTATTATTCTTGTGGTTAGGCTTATAGTCACACTGGTGCCATAGGTGTTTATTTAGTTAGGGCACTAATATGCCTTTGACAGCTTGTAGCGTGCTTGTTTGGACTATGGAGGATTCACCCAAAAGGCAATCTAGATCCAGAGGGATGTTATGTCGCCCTTATCTTCGCCGTCCGTCTTTCTTGGGGTATGAAGCATTCGCAGGAGGTTCATGGTTACCATAAGTAGGTACACAGTGACCCCCCCCTTGCACCCTACGTAGTCACTGTTCAGCACGCGTCGTACAAGACACGCTTGGAACTCGCAGCGACCTGTTCTTGTTGTTGCTGCATGCCCCCTCTTACGGCTTTGTTCCATTACTACTACACAGAAACATCGGCCAAAGCGCCAAAGCGGTGCCTAAAGTGACCATCCCCTTGCAGTGTAGAGCATTGAGCTGGAAGAAGCGGCGGATTTGTGTGTGCCCTACTGTTCGTCCTGTTGAAGTAATTAGCAATTTTCAAATTAATCTAATCCAGAAAAGCATCATGACACATGCGTAAATGAGATAAACCAACTCAGGCGAACTAGACATGCAACTCAAAACTAAACAACAGACTAGCATGTCTATCTCACTTGCATCAAAAGCAAAACAGAACCACAGAAGGCTTAGGAGCACATACGTGGGAATAGCAGCAACAAACGATCCAGTGTTGGCGTCAGTAGCCATGGCGATGAAGTCCTTGTAGTCGAAGCAGTCGCCCGACGACGAGGAAGCAGTCGAGGCAGCCGTGCAGTCATCGATCGTAGCCGAAGAGTCGTCCGACGCTGAGGAAGCAGTGAGCAGTCGCGCCGAGACGCTCTCCAAAAACCTTATCGCCCCTCACCCGGTACAGGTTCTCGAGAGGCGGGATTCCGGAGGCCTGCTCTCCCGTACGGCCGTGTACGCGGTCGCCGGGATGGGAAAACCTGAAGATAGCGGCAGCAAAAGGAACGGAGACGGCGACGAAAAGCGTGCGCACGAGGAAGCAGATGCAATCTAAGCGTGACGGCTAGGGTTGCTATTCCTCCTCATATAGCCGCTCGGGGTTAGGACATGGGGCTACACGACTCCACGTTCGAGTCGGTAACAGTCCCACAATCCGATAAGCACGGGTAACGCGTCCGTTAACAACTCGTGCAAAAACTCTGTCGCTCGATCTGCGTGGCGAGGCGGGCGGCGGAGGAGGAGTGCACGTGAACTAGTCCTCTTCTCAAGCCTCAAGGAGGTGGACAACACAACTCCTTATAAGTTGGTCTCTCTCCACCTCCACTAGCAGTATGGGACTAAACTTCCACTCATGCCATCCAACCAAATGGGCCTTTGAGATTTTTCCAGGAATTAATTGGAACATGGGCTTTAGGCCCATTAATTCTAACACGTCCTCCGTTGCTCTTAACTCAATCACTGAAGTAAATTCATTCCGATACGAAGGAGGAGGAGGAGGAGTGGTTGTTCTTCCCGTGGAGATCCCCATCGACATTCAATCGCAGGTCAGTTTTCAAGAAAAAAATACATCCGTCTTTCGTATGTCAATGGCGTGAATGTACTCTCATTCTTCTTCTGATCCTGATCTCCTCCTCTTGCTACGCACGAACCAGACTTGTTTTTGAGTGTTTTGTTCTGCTTTGCAGTCGGCACCTCAACTAAGAATTTCCCGCTGAATCCTTGTGGGGGCGGCGGCCGTAACATCCCTTGGCCGAGTCATTTTGGTAGCAGCGTTGGTGCAGTTTCAATGATGTTGATAATCCAAATCCGTGTGTTTATCAGTTGCAGAGTTAGGGCTCCAGTTAACATGGTGTCTGTTTATCTAAGATCCTACGATGTGGATATTAGGTTACTTCTGATTTTAGGCTGAACCCAAAAAAAATTAGGGCCGGTTTCCGTACTATTTGACCATGTTTATCAGTTGCAAAATAGGGATCCGATGATGTGGAGATGAGTACAGGATGGGTAAACTGGGGCTCCAGAAACCTCCTAATTTGTAGAGCAGCGGATAGTTGACAAATTAGCGTGATGAACGAGATGTAAGAGCATCTCCAACCCGTTCTCCATATTCCATTCTCCATATCTCAATATGGAGAGCTTCTCCAAAATATTCACTCCCTATATCTCTACTCCCTCCAACCCATTCTCCATTTCCCATTCTCCATATCCTACTCCCCTATATTTTATTCATATCTCATAACTACCATGATACTTTAGATAATTGTATTTATAACGGGTTTAATTATAACGGGTTTAATTATATTTAAAACGGGTTTAATTATAACGGGTTTAATTATATTTATAACGGGTTTAATTATAAAAGCTATGTAACGGCTAAATTTTAGTTACGGCAATCTGCGAACGGCTATATTCCCAACGGCTATATTTCAAACGGCTATATTTCAAACGGCTATATTCCCAACGGCTATATTTCAAACGGCTATATTCCCAACGGCTATATTCCCAACGGCTATATTCTTTGGGTCTATATAAGCAGTGCCATTTGCCTGGAGAGGGTATCCCTTCTTGCCACTCTTCTCTCTTCCATCACAATGAGCTATCCCTTCTCTTCACTGTACCAATCGTTCTTGGATTCGTCGTCCTCTGATGATGACGACGAATTCCTTGGTGCCACAGCATTCTTAGCACATAAACATCACGAGTTCATCAACGCTCCACGCCATGGTGGTTCTGTGCAAGGACATCAAGTACTCCAACGCAATAGAAGAGCCGGGCACTGTAGACTATACCAAGACTACTTTGAAGAGTTCCCTACCTACGACCCAACGCTCTTCCGGCGAAGGTTTGCAATTGGTACTACATTTCTGCAGCTATCTTTCTTCGTCCTCTTTCAACGTCTCATTGTTCTTTTCGACACAGGTTTAGGATGACTCGTCCTCTTTTTTTACGCATACTGCAAGCTGTAGAAGAGCATGATGCATATTTTGTGCAAAAAAGAGATAATGCTGGAGTGTTAGGGTTATCTTCTTTGCAGAAGATTACCGCAGCATTTAGGATGCTAGCATACGGAGTAGCAGCAGATGCAACAGACGATTATGTCCGAATTGGAGAAAGCACTGCCATAGAGAGCCTAAAAAGATTTGTGAAAGCAGTTGTAGAAATATTTGGAGATGAGTACTTAAGATCTCCAAATGAGAATGATACTGCGAGATTGCTTGCCATTGGAGAGGAGAGAGGTTTTCCCGGCATGCTAGGTAGCATAGATTGCATGCACTGGAAGTGAAAAAATTATCCATCAGCATGGCAAGGCATGTATACCGGACATGTGCACGAGCCCACAATCATTCTAGAAGCTGTTGCTTCGCAAGATCTCTGGATTTGGCATGCCTTTTTTGGTTTACCTGGGTCTCATAATGATATCAATGTTCTGCATCGTTCCCCTCTATTTGCAAAATTAGCTGAAGGGGAAGCTCCTGAAGTAAATTTCTCCATCAACGACCACGCCTACACAATGGGGTATTATTTAGCCGATGGCATATATCCAAGATGGGCAACATTTGTAAAGACCGTACCCTCTCCACAAGGCAACAAGAAGAAATTGTTCTCTCAAGCTCAAGAATCAGCTAGGAAAGATGTGGAACGAGCATTCGGGATTCTACAGGCTCGTTTTGCCATTGTGCGAGGGCCATCTCGGTTCTGGGATCAACAGACACTCAAAGAGATCATGACCGCATGTGTCATCATGCATAACATGATAATAGAAGATGAGCGAGATTGGGGCCATCAAGACTTCCATTACGATGGGATGGGAGAAAATGTGACTGTTTCTCATGACTATACGCCTGAACTGCATGAATTCATTCAAACTCACCACTCTATTCGAAACATGCAAGCTCACTCTCAGCTCCAGGATGATCTAGTGAACCACATCTGGGCACGCCATGGAGGGATATAGTACGTCATGTATTTCGAGTCTGTTAGTTTATTTCGTGTGTGCTAATGTATTTCGAGTCTGTTAGTGTACTTTCAGTTTGTTAGTTTATTTCGTGTGTGCTAATGTATTTCGAGTCTGTTAGTGTATTCCGAGTCTGTTAGTTTATTTCGAGTGTGCTATCGTATTTCGAGTCCCTTATGTAATTCGTACGCATAAATAAAGATGTCCATGGTTTGTCCAAATAGCAGTACTCTCACGAAAATACGAAGTACAAGTAGTAGTTGTAGTCTCACCAAAACACACGGGACAAGCACATGAATTTCTACCGACCAGATCGACGAGCAATGATCTCCCTCTGAAGACCCAAGTAGTACTCCTGTTGTGCCATAGACATACCAGCAATATCCATGGTCATAATTCTCTCGTCGTCCTTCCGCCTCTTCAACTCTATCTTCTCCTGCTCCAGTGAAACCTTCTCTTGCTCCAGTGCTATCCTCTGTGTATCATTTGCCACCCTCACTTGCTCCAATGCGATCTTCTCTTGCTCTAGTGCATATGCCTCTCTGTATCGCTCTTCCTTCTTACTTTCTTTCTGGACCTCCATGTCTCTCCTCTTCTCCCACATGTTGTCCATTGCCTGCATATACTCGCTATCCCCAGTACTACTTGCACTACTCTTAGCTCGACGGATCCGTTCTTTCGCCGCCTTCTTCCCAGTTGGTCTGGTCAACGGATCATCCGTTTGAGTAGTGGGAGCATCTGCATCAACATCACAGGGGTAGCACTGGAACAAACAGGACTGGAAGTACCTGGAGTTGAGTTCAAGCAAGTCTTCTGCTTCTTTTGTGACAACCTGTCGGACCACTTCGGGTGGTGCTGTAAAACATTCCAGCAATGCAAAAACTGAAAAGGTTTGCCCTCTTCCTCCTTATAGAGAGCACACGCCTGAACAATCTGCAGAACAATATATGTATTACAAATCTAGCCAGTTATTAACATCCTAAAGGAGAGCATTATCGATATATTAATTTACCTTGTCCTGTTGCGTCGTTCCGCTCTGTCGTCGTCTTGAAATCCGGTCAAAGCACCCACAAAACTTGTTCACGTGTTCTTGAATTGAAGACCAACGGTGCAGTAGGGACTGCTGAGAACGGTCGGACACGAAGTCCTTGTTGTCATGGAAGAAAGCATGAATTCTCTTCCAGTAGGCTGAGCGAGATTGTTCGTTACCCTGCGCTGCATCCAACTTATGTTGAGCCAAGCGGATACCAACATTTCATCTTCCTTATCATTGAAGTTCTTCGACCTCTTGCTAACGCTCTTGTTCGGTGGAGCATCCTGTTGGATTGGCATTTGTTGCTCCTCAGGGGGGCTACAATTTTGCATCTCATCCCAGGCCGCCCCCTCAATCCCGCCACTCAATAGGTTAGCATAAAATGAATCCATATTCTGTATTATTTGAAGCAAAAGTCAATACAACAATATGGTGTAAAACAATTCCATAGTACATAGCACACAACAATATAGCATAAACCAATTCCGAACTTCATAGCACACAACAATATAGCGTGAAACAATTCCATACTACATACCGCAAACAACAATATGTCACACATATGTTCCATACTACATACCACAAACCACAATACATAACAGAAATTGTTCCATAGTTCTCGTAACACATAAAAGTTGCATAATTGTAATGACACAACTACTATTTACATCCAAAATATTCTTAGACCAACCGTGGAATCATCGCTGTCGAATTCAATGCCCTCATCTTCACACCGCTGATGAAAATCTGGTAGGTCGCTATAATCACTCTCGTAGTCACATGGTTTAAGATTCTCGAGGCCAACATTCAGTTCCTCCTGCTTCAGATCTTCCTCAAGTTGTTTCATCTCTTCTTCTGCAAGCCTGTCCCTTGACACGACCCCCACGTGTTCAAGATCCTTCGCTAATCTTTCTATTAGCCGAAGCACAAGGTTTACATCACCCGTACCAGGACCCACATTGGTTGCTAAGGTATCTACGGCTAATTCCTTAATTTCTGCAGCTATGTCCTCTAACTCATTTATTGTCCATGCCCAACCTGCATTGCTTTTCTTTCCACTGTTATCCATCCTGCAAGAAATCCCCTTGTCGAGCACTTAGATGTTAGCTTGGACATTCTATGATCATGCTAACAAAATCAGTTCTGATTGTTCACTTATAAACATGTATTGGTGCACAATTGTCTAGCTTATTCGTACATGTTGTTTAGAGATGCTCAGTTCTGATTGTTCACTGATAATGCACAATTGTTGCCTTTTTTGCAAGATTTAACCGTGAAAGGTACTCTTGCAACCTTTCACACAAATGGTCAGAAACAACAACTTAGAAAGCAAGAGGACAATCTGAGAAGTGGTGATAAAACAGCTACAAAGTGTTTTCTGATTAAATACATCTAGACAACATATTACATCCAAAGTGTAATTATGGATGCCTCGTCAGTAATCGATCTCTCGTTAAATACTGCTGAATCAGGCTATTTCAACACCAACATGGTACAGCCACGCCTACACTTGCTATTACTAGTACAAAACACGAACCAAATCGGCCATCACCCGAACCACGGCCATCACCACAACCACGAACCAAATCGGCCATCACCTGAGCCACGGCCATCACCACAACCAAATCGGCCATCATAACAATCACGACCATTACCCAGGGCAAATCGGCCATTAGCAGATTCGGGAAAATAGAACAATATATGCACGAAATCAACAGGCGGCGCGCGGGGTTGTAGGGGGGGACTTACTCTGGAACCGGCGGCGCGCGTCGTTGTAGGGTCGACGGTGAGGTCGAGGTCGAGGTGGACGTTGGGGTCGAAGCCGAGTCGAGGCGACGGGAGCTGGATCCGGTCGAAGTCCAAGCAAGGCCAACGTGCCGGGGGCTAGATCCGGTCGAGGTCGAAGCAGGGCCGACACGCCGGGAGCTAGATTCGGTCGAGGTTGAAGCCGGGCCGGGGATGACTTGGATCTCCTGCTCGGATTCGCCGCTGAACCGAACGGTCTCCTCGCCGGATCCGTTGCGCCGATGGGACTCGCGCGAGCTCTGGCTTGTCGCGCGACGACGGCAACGCGGGAGCTCGCTGGACCGTTCGCGGGAAGGAACGCTCCGGGCGGAGGCGGTTGGGGAGATGGGGCGATATAGCTCAGATGGAGAACGAGGAGGAGGTCGCGAGGATGGAGAAGCGAAGAGCTGGTTTGGAAAACGCGTGAGTTTGCAGAACGTGATGCAGAGCCCGTTGGAGCGGGTTTCGGTAGCAAATTCTGCAAATATGACTATGCAGAACGTGATAAAGAACCCGTTGGAGATGCTCTAAGTAGGTCACATTTGGGATTTACTGTTGTTATTGTCCTGAAGTTGGGCTCCGTGTTAACATGAGATCCTGTCGGATAAGATTTGTCCTCGTATCCGGTCTTTTCTGTCAGGCTTAGTTCATAAGGTATACAGGAATAAAGTTGTTAGTTGTTAGCTTGTTACTTACCTTAATTCCTTACAATTTTGTTCCACTGTTGTGCAGAATCAACTTCCCAAACCACCCAATTGAAGTGTGATTTAGGAGGTGTTTGGTTGGGCTTTTCAGCAGCTTTTCATTGGAAAAAGCTGCAGCCCAACCAAACGACCAGCTTTTCAGCAGTTTTTGCCAACGGTAGCTGTGGGTTTTGCAGTGCAATTTTAGTTGTTTGGAATAGCTGCCTTCTGCCAGCTTTTTGCAATGTGCTGAAACTTCAGTGCTCACTTTCCAAAATGCTGTAGATGGTTTGGATCAACCAAAAACCATATGTTCACTTTGAAACAGCCACAGCAGCTTTTCTAGACAGCCAGCCGGCAGCAACTTTGTCAACAGCCACAGTCCAACCAAACAGGACCTTAACTTCAGTGATAATGTGATTTAACTTCAGTGCTAATGAGCTTGTTTACCTGCTATTCACTAAAACAATATTTTAAGATGACTAATTACCCTATGTGCTTCACATCATTGCTCGTCCTGCCCTCTCTGAACCTCTGACCAACTGAGAATATTTTTCTCGAACGCCAACTGAGATATTGAGTAAACTGAATTTGTTAAACCGGTTATTGATCAGGGATTATGAATTTAAGTTCCTGCATGTAGGTTCAGAGACATTGCGGTTTGGTTAAAAAAAAAGGCTGCTTAATATCACTCAGCAAAGTCCACCAAAATAACGTTTTAAACCTAAGTGCTCTTATTTAAGGCTTGCACAAGTCAGTTGCCAATTAAACAGCTAGTTAGTATCTTGGTGTACAAGATTACATATATTCCACTTGCAGCTAGGCACCATTTGCCACCTTCCATGTAAATCAAGCATGCAAACTAATTTGTCAACATGATCGGAGGGCTGACCACAGCTGTCAGCATCTGGTTAAGCACTAATATACCTTGTAGTTCAGTCAGTGTGCACTGGATTGGGTTCACTATCACTTGCAATTAAATAAAAGGAATGAAACACATCAGTTTCGCAGACAATTATGTCATGCACTTCTGGGAATATAGATTGAGTGATGCTTAGTTTCAACTGATAAACACACAGTTTGGATTATCATATTTTCGGTGATGCCTAGTTTCAGGTGATTATGTCTTTACCTGTTCAGCCCAGCTGATAAACAAACATCTTCTATGAACATTGTTATTGTACATCAGACTAATATCCTTCATTTGTTTGTTTGCTTGGCAATAACCCCCACAGAAGGAACAACAGTGTAGACAACCATCAGCCAAGGCTCATGCTGGTTGTAAACGCCTACAAAATGAACTTTCTCCTAAAAGAGATGCTGGTGAGGAAGGTGATTGTGTAGACAAAAGTGCTGGAACTACGTCGAGATGTGCCACAAAACTTGTGTACAACGTGATTTCCAAGTTCGATCAACAGAAGCGTCACATTGTAACCATGATTGGTTTTGGTGGATTGTTATGCTTTCCTTTGCTCAACAAGCTCAATCTGAATTTGTATGTCTGGTTAGTTAGCAGAGTAGATGAGGCTTCTTGCTCTATTGTTGTCGATCAAGACAGGGTTTATAAATTTGACGAAAGCGACGAGCAGAAGGTTTTGGTATCCCAGCTGCAGGACGTGACGTCAGAGATGAGAAGTTAGATTGCAGTGACAGAGTTATTAGCTCTATTAGAAGCCGCCTTGGGATAAACAACAAGGATTGAAGAAGTTTGAAAGTTGCCCAAACTATCCTAGAGCGGGATTGCAGCAACCATCTGTCACCATCCGAAGTAGATGCATTCAAGACAGCATTCATCGTGTTCGTAAGGTCACTTGTTCGCACCGACCGCTAAATATGACTATTTCAGCCTGGATTACTGGCCAGCACTGCAAGATCCAAGTACGCTGCATTCTTTCAACTGGGCAAAATACGTCATCGAAGAGTTCTGCGATGCCGCAGCCAAATTGAAGTCGGACATACGTAAGAAGAATTGTGTATCTAATATTACCGGATGCTCCCTGTTTCTGCAGGTTAGTGGTTCCGTTTGGCAATTGTACGCTACTATGTTGGTGCTTTGCGAAACGATCACCGTAATATATGTCATATATGATTGAATTTTTTTCAGGTGTTCTACCTCGACAGCATTGACCTTGGAATTCTTAACATGCAACATGACACATTCCCTAGGATCAGGGTCTTCACTACGGAGAGGTTGAGAACCACGATACTTGCAGATACAGTTCGGCAACCAAACAATCGTGTCGATGTTGAATTCGGTGATTCATATGTAAGTACTACAACTGTCAACTGTACTAGTTTGCTTTTAGTTTTATTTATTCTGCCTGTTCTGATGCTTCAATCATTAATATGCCTGCAGCCAAGGAACAAACAAGAAACTTCATATTCGAAAGGAAATGTCGCGGATGAACCGAATGAAGATGATTCTTTATGGCAGAACGCATGCAGACTCTCTGACTTGCTACAGCTACCGATTGCTGTGAGTACTAGTTGTCGTGGTGTATCATGTATCATTTTAAATGATCCAGTGATGATAAATCAATTTCCAAACTTGACTGCACGCAAGAATTACAGTGTACTCTCAAATGAAACTACATGAAGCGAATATGTTCGAAAAAGTAAGACAGCTTATTGCTTCACTGAATAAGGATTTTTACAGCCATATCGAGGTTATTGCCAAGCAATTCGACAAAAGCACGATCCCGAGCACACAAAAAAATTCCAATATACTTGGCATTTATTGTAAGCAATGTCTCCGGAGACATTGCAACTCCAGTTTCCCGTCTGAGCGCCGCAAACAGTGCGTTGCCTGGTGAGTGCCTCCCAGTTTGCCTTTACATATAACTATATGTTGCTATTCATTGCGTAATCCCACAATCGTTGTGGCTGTCAGGTTGTGACAAGAGTGGTAAGCATTGCGTTAGCAGCATAGATGGCTCCGGTCGCTCAAAAAAGCCAAGATCTTTGCACATGGACGGGACTCTATGCCCTTGCAGTGATACTGCCACACAGGAGTTTGATATTGCACTTTTTGCAACAGAGCTCAAGATTGCTCAACCGCACATCGGAGTCGATTCTGGACCACTTGGATATGGGCCTTCGCATGTCCCAAGGAGCAAGAATAAGAATGGACGGCACAGATAAGAGGGTACATACGCATATGCTTACAAAATCCACTCTCACATTTGCAGACGATCACCAGCTTGCCCGTGCATGGCGGATCAAGACTAATTAATCATGCGTTCTCCTCGTGTGAAGGTATGATCTCGGATCACGCGTACAGGATCTGGACATGCTGCACACACGTGGGACGATGGGAGTATCCTGTCTTGCATGCTCGAGGTCGAGGGATGTGTGCATTATGCCAGTCTGATGTGTAAAAAGTTAACGTGATTCTGAGAGATTTTGAGTGGGTTTTGTTAGAGTAAAGAAACGCCTAGGATAAGCGTTGAGAAAGCACGGGAGTTGAAGATGTTACTCCACCCCAGTTGGATCTCCTGTGTGATCGATATGATATTGATATGATCAACAATTGACTCCGTTATCGGATAGAGTACAGTTTGAAACTTTGAATCATGTCTTGGGGACAGATCACGCGTTAATGGCAACGATGCGTGCATGAGTCTTGGAGCAGCAATAGCAAGCTAGTTTAGCTAGCATTTAATTTAATTTAAGCAGCACCTGGCATGTGCTTCATGTACATGTACCTCGCGCGTTGCTGTGATTAAAGAAGCGATAAAATTGGTAAGCTCTCAGCGCACCTGGGAGTCATTGCTTAGAGCATTTGTCGGCAGCAGCACATCCCAGGTTGCCGTTTGCAGAATCTTACTGGGAACGTCTATTAACTTATGATCCATTGGTGTATCGTGATTTCTGATCGCCACATAGTGCACAGGAGAAAAAAAACACGACGTTGGATTTTATGAGGGCTGGTCCTTGTGCACCTGCTGTAACCGGGATTTCAACTTCTCAAGGTTTGTCGAAAAAAACTTGGAGCTAGGGTGTTGTATATTAACGCCATCTGTAACCGGGATCGATATATAAGAAGCGTGGACACCGGCAAGACGACTCTTTTCAACCACCGAAAGTCTTTAGTAATGGCACATGCATGATTTTCACCCTATACGTTAATGGTAGGTGGCATAAACTGCCATGAATAAGATCTTTTTCTGTTTTCCGCTAGAGCTCCTGTAAACAATTTCTAAGGCGTCTACAAAGATGTGACATAAACTAATTTTTCGTCTTGCTACGTATAAAATTACTAATGTAAAGGTAAGAGAAGGAGAGAGAATAAAATCAACTCTTTGTGAAGAGTCAGAATTTATAAAGAATATAGTCTCTAGAACCAATATCATTACATTTATGCTTTGTTGTATTTAATGCAAACTATTCGTATAGAATCAGCTTAAAATACAATCTATTATATAAGATATTCTATTATCGACTCAGGTAATATTGAGGGGTCCAAGAGTTAACAGCCTGACTCTATCATTGTAGTTGCCCTAACGACTAGAGCCCGTTGGCCACACGGAGGAGGAGAGAGTTTCTGATGGAAAAAATCTTTAATCAAAACTAGACGATTTGCTTCCACCTTAACCTGTCTTCCACCCTAACCCTTAAGTTCCTTTCAAACGCACTCCTCTCATGCGCTATCTCCTTCCTCGTGAGGTTCTCCCTTCCCTTCCTCTCCTAAAACTTTGCCTTGCCTCCCTTCCCTCTGGCGTCTCTCCTCCCTTATCCAACGATTACAATAGCCTGAAATGATTGGGAGAGAGACACGACCGCTTCTAGTATTTATATTATTCTGTTACTCCTCCAATAAACCAAATCCGCCCTATAATTCCCTACTACTTCTGCTCCTCTTTGCTCTATCCTTGGTGGCCAAGGCGACGACGAGCTGTGGTAGTCGGATCCATGCCAGATCTGAGTTCTTGTGTCCATGGTGATGCTTTGCCTCGTCCCGCACCATCCCTTCCAGTCCTGTGCTTTTCCCATAATAATCCCCCATGATTTAGCTTAATTCTTCTACTCCTCCCGGTATATGTGCTTCCTCTGGCTTTCTTCAAGGATTTGTCACTAGATTCGGTGATCCGGCGAATTCAAGAGCTTCTTGCGGTGGCGACGACGGTGATTGGTAGGGACTCTTACACCTCTTGCCGAGGCCCCTAACCTCACTTCTGCGAGGTGCAGTCTCTAGCCTCGGTCTTGGCAGGTGAGCGGTGATCTTGCCATTGGCCCTTTCGTCATTTCCAGATTTGGCCATCGGGTGGCCATTTTGGTTGGTGGTGCACCAGTCCCTTCAAGATCTACGGCGCATCAACCTTCAACTCGTCTGTGAGGTGTGTCTCCTTCACTATCTGCACGTACGAGTTCATCCTCTTCCTCCTCTTGTGATGCCGGCGTTTTGGGAGGTAAACTAGGCTCTGCTGGCCTTTCTTTTCATCTCCACCAGCAGTTGCACACGAGATATGGTGCCTGGTGGTTTGAAGGGTCCATGGTAGTGTGATCTCTGGCGACAGCGATGTCTCTAGGGGCAGTGGTGCTTTTGGGGAGGCTCATCCTTTTTCTCTCTACTTGTGTGTGGCCATGTCTTGCTCCCCTGCATGGGTTGCCAGCGTGTCCTTTAAGGGTTGGGTGTGTTATTTCTTTACGTTCTGTGTCCTCTCATGTATCTTGGTGCTGCTTTGTGGCACCTATTGTACCCTCTAAGTTCTAATATATATTAGGGGACTAGTTTTTTTTTAGAAAAAAAACCTGAATCCTTATTTCAAAAAAGGAAAAACTTAAACCCCAGTTCACACGTCATCCGAACAAAACCCCAAACCCCAAACGACCTGGTGCAGAGCAAGCACCACGCGACGCGACGCACGCGACCCCGGCTTCCTCCCCGTCTCCATCCACCACCACCCTTCTCTCCGTGCGCGCGCGCGTGAGGCGCTGCTCAATTTTGGGTGTGAGCGGGTGAGTTGGGGAGCAATGCCGATCGCGCTGGAGAGCGGGCGGCGGCATGGCGGCGGCGACCGGCTCGGCCGCTGGGTGCTCCAGTACGGACCGCCGCCGGTGGCGGCCGCGGCAGCGGGAGCAGCGTGCGGTAGCTCTTCATCGGTGGGGCGGGGAAGCGACAGCCGGGCAGCGGCGGTGCACTGCGAGGAGAGGGAGGAGGGCGACGGGGAGGTGCAGAGCTCGTACAGAGGCCCCTTCGACACCATGGACGCGCTCCAGGACGCCCTGCCCCACAGGTCAGCCCCCAATACGCTGCAAAGCTATCGGTCTTCGTTGGTTAATTGTGCCGAAATCTTGGTTTTGTAATTTTTCTGGGAATCGTTTAGTGTCTCCCCACCGCCTCGTTTGGTGCGATGTAGATGCAATGCCGTTTCTTGATCTGCTGAAATTTATTGCGTTCGGATTTTTACGATTCATTTGGTGCCATGGAGTAATGTAGGAGTAGTATGTCTCATCCTGGTGGAATTTTGGGTGATTGAGTAATGGAGTGGAATTATTTGGGAAAAAGTTTGGGGTTTCTGGGGTCGTTTTTTAGTAGTGTGAGGCCGAACAAGCTTTTGATCCCGGGGTGATTGTTCTGTTACAAAATCTGAGGACTTCTTGGGTGATCCGAGGCATTGAGATGGGTTATTCAATATTTGGTGTGGTTGTCTTGATTGGTGAAATACTGAAATATGCATGTGGATCCTTATAGAGGAACTGTGCTTAATAATTTGTTTCAGAAAGTTTAGTTCTTGATTGATTTGATGGGTGGAAGGTTGTGCAATGTGATTGTTTGTGGCATTGAGTGCCGACCGACAGTGTTTGGCATTTGAGAATCTTTAAGGAAATTTTCGGTTGTTAGTAATTAGTTACTTAGTACTCGCAGTATTTGGTACCAAACAGACAATGTAGTTGGAAAGCTTGAACTTTTGGTCGGTGCTAGTCATGTGAGTAGCTCTGATCCATGATGAGTTATCTCCCACAGTCATACTTTAGCTTGGGAATTGTTTGTTGCCAGCTGTTTGGCAGGCTTCTAGCATCAGGATGCATGCTTTTAGTAAAAAAATTGTTTGGTTGTTAGTTTAGTTAGGTGCTCCTTTACAAATATGCACAGTAATTTGCTGTGGTTTTGTTTGCATTGATCTAAAGAACACCTCATGTCAGGCATAATAGCGAAGCAGGATATAATTCTTTGAAATGCTCAGGAGTCCCCAAAACTTCTGTTGATTGTGATATATCATTAATCTAATGTCGCCAGATTCTGGTGAAATTGTTCATATAATTGATGCCAAAGTTAAAAGGAGTTACTTTGTACGAACTGTTAGTTCTGACACTAGTTTGTCCTGACTGAATTAAAACGGTAACCAGCAATAAACCATCTTTAAAACTCCGCAATGCTCTTTTAAGCATCACTCTACAACATAATTATTTCCAAAAAATATATAAGCTATTTGTTTATCAATAAATATAAAAATTTGCCCAAACTATCTATCAGAAATTCAGCATGTCCTAATCTAAATATGTAAATTGTCAAAATTATTTCCTAACGGAATACAGATGCTAGATGGTGCAGCTGCACATGATCACTGCTAGCTAGAGCAATTCAATGTTGTACTTTGCTGGTTTTCAAGTCCGGTTGTTCATGAACCTTACTTGAGTTTTTCTTCTTTGACTTGCAGTTCTAGATATTGTTTTTCAGTAGTATTTCCAAATTGTTCCAGAGGATGTGATCATGCTATTATTCTGTAGACATGTCCCAGGAAGCATGTACAGTTTTCTTTTTCCTAATTCAATCAATATTAAGAGAACATGAAGACCCAAGTTTGCTAGTAAATTTAGTATGGACAGCTAAAGTGCACATAGTAGTAAATTCCTGTCCATTAGTCATAGTGCAATACTGCAATGTCAATGGTATTGGCCAGATTAATTTATGTTGTGCGCATCACAATGAGCTTACTTATAGATTTCAAGGATAGATGCAGCAATACATGCAGTTTTGCTTTTGGCAGGAGTACCTTCTTATTGTTTATATGTTTTCATGTCAAGAGTGGCATGAGTTATTTCTTGTTAAACAATTTTATAAGGAATCAAGCTAATCCATATTCAATGGTTTGTTGTTGATTGACATAGACTGCTTAGTCGGTGAATACTCATTGTTTTTTGCATGTAAATATTTATATTTTGGCAAGTATTGTCTACTTGTAACTGCCTGACAACTTCCAAGTTTTTTCCCCATTTCTTAAGCAGTTTGAAAACCTTTCCATCTCTGTCCAGTATTTACTAGTAGATTCTAATGAATCATCTTACATATATCGGCTGACATATTTTAATTTTTACCTATGATAGGAGAGAGGTATCCGATAGCAAGTCTAGTTCTTTGGTAAATGTTGCGGACGCTGTGGTCTCATCTCAACCTGCAAAAGACCTTGCCAATCCTGAAAATCCATCCCCTAAGAAGCGCAAGGGTCTTCTTCCATTCGGTAGCAACCAGAACGAGTTGCAGAGCAAAGAGCTGAGCCCTGTTGGGGATGTCACCAACAGCCCAACGAAATGCAGGCAGCTGTTGTATCCAGCTGTTACAATCAGTTCGCCACACAAGAGTATGAGTGCCGATGAACATGAGTGCTGCAAGAACCTGCCTTGCCGTTGCCTGCAGAGAAGATCTAATGCCATGGATGTCTTTGCTTCTCCACCTGTTGCCCTTCAAACTCAACTAATCTCAGTTCAGATGAGATCTGTTTCGAAGATTGGTCTACAGGATGTGGCAGAGTCGACTGCCGTGGTTTCTCCTAGGGAAAAACGCAGGAAGAATTAGCGACGCCGTGATAACGACATTTTCATCAGTTAACCACTGGTGTCCATTTTAGACTGCAGAATCCAGTGGCTAGTTGGCCCCCTTATTCAGTGCAATGCTTCACAAGGTTAAATGCCGGTTTTGTATAGTACTAGCCTGCTAGGATTATTCTCCTTGATACATGATGAATAGAGATCCTGAAATTGAGAAAGCAGTGCTTTATCTATAGGCTGTATGCGCTTTGATCAATGATTTCCTGATCTGTTGCACATTCTGGGGTTGTGCTTTTGCCGGCCATGGTACCGGCTCCCTGGCCTGTGGGCTGTGGTTGAACGTTGTGAGGCAGTGTGGAGGAGATGAATACGTCGAATTGGTGTCTTGGTGCATACAACGACGTCTCCATCAACGCGAGTTGCCATATGGGTGATCACTCCAAGCAGAGGAGGTCTGGCCGTGAGACGGAGTAGTCGACGGCCATGTCTGTTTTCTGTTTGTTTATTGGGCTTCGTATGGGCCTGCGTGGCCTGGAGTAACCAGCGCTCCAAGCAGAAGAGAAGAGGGGGTTCGGCTTCGGCGTCCGCCTCCCCCTCCGCCTCCCTCTCCTGGTTGGAATCAGACAGGCCGGCCTCTCCGTCTATATTGATTTCTCTCCACGGGGTTCTCGTCTTCCTCGCCAACAACAACGCGGAGATCCCAGTGATTAGAAGCATTTCCTGCATAATTGCTTTGCAACATCCAAACAACATTTTTGTACAATTCATGAGTTTTCACTTCACTCGTCGGAGTCCAACGCATGACTCATGTGTTCGTCATGCTCCTTCGATTTTGAGTTTTTGACTTCCGGCGTTTGAAACGGACGCCTGGTGATTTTATCTTTGCTCCACGCCTATTTTGCCAGACCCCCGGCCCAGGCCGCACTGAATCGCAATCCCCGAGCTCGATCCCAAACGCCACCCAACATCTGCCGCGATTCACCGTCATCTCTGCTCACTTATTACTCCAGCCTGCCCTACCATCTCCATCTCCATGGCTCTTCCGAGTCCAGTACTGAGTTCACGAGCATTGCATTGCACCACCCCCTGCCTGATGGCCATCCTATTTGGCCCACTCATCCATCAATCATCAAAGATTCACAGGGCAAGCAGGACACTTGCAAGTTGCAACCATCTCGTCCGGTCCCAGCCTGCTGCAGTTTCGCATAATTTACACCTCCCTGACATGTTACGGACAATGCCTCCATGGGCAAGGCGACACCTGCACGATACAAGCACGCAGCAATGCCGGGAGTGGGGAAGATCCAAGAAACTGGTGTCAGTGAATTAGTTTTCTCGCCAGTTTTTACTTGCACGTAACACCAGATGATATCAAGATGTTAATGGCATCGCGAAGTCAGTGGAAACAGTACACTTCCCATCATTCCAATCCTAGACAGCAAGAGCATCCGCAGTAGCTTTCCTAAATTTCATTCCCTATATCTCTATACGGGGAGCTTCTCTAAAATAGTCATTCCTTATATCTCTTTACAGTCTAGTAGTTTTTCTAAATCATATTCCCTATATCTCACTATCCTATATTTTATTAATTTTCTATAACTACCACATTTATCTAAACAGCTATTTTTTTGTAACGAATTTTTTTGGAACGGTGCTTTTTCCCAATGGCAAATTTTCAACAGCTATTTTCCCAACGGCTATATTTCGAGGTCTATATATGCACGGCCATTTGTTCATTCTTCCTTCTCATTCATACCATAGGCATTTGCTCATCTTTCCTTATGAAGCAGCACCAAAACCATTAGCCTTTCGTACCCACTCATCTTTGGGTTCGTGATTGGGCGTCAAGTAGTTCATCACAATAGACTTGCATGCCATGCACTATGCAACGACTACTTTTTAGATACCCCTACATACGCTCCAACAATCCAAACCAAGCAACCAATATGCAGTTCTGGAATCATATAGACAAGTTCCCCATATTGTATTAATGCTCACATATGCAAGTACAAGGATCATTAAGCATCAGTTAAGTATAGTTCGTTTGAAACAGTTCCTATGAAAAATTCATATGCAGATATTTTGCATCAGTCCATATGCAGAATTAATCCCTTCTTGAAGTAAGCATTACTTCATAAGCATAGTTCATACACACTTCGACAACAGCAGTAAGAAACAGTTCAATACAAATTTCCATATATCAGTAAGCATCTGCAAGAGGACTAAACCATCAATACTGAATCTTCAGCACTAAGCATGAGCAGTAAGCATTTTCCATATATCAGTTCATATATACTTCTGCATCAGCAAGCATCAGTTCAATAGCAGTCCCAATTTCATACAAGAATTACTACAGCCATTTTGCTTACCACTGCTACGATGTGCTATATCAGTGCAATCAACTACCTGAACAAGGGAGAGGAGCAAGTACCTAGCCAGGGAGGGGAATCTAGATCAGTGCTTGACGCTGGGGAGGAGACTGTCGAAGTGAGGTTGACGCTCACGAGGGGATTCCGAAGGAGTAGTCGACGCCAGCGAGCGGGTTCCAGACGAGCCGCTAGATCTGGTCAAGGGGAAGGAGAAGAAGCATGGCGAGCGGGACCGAGTTGACAGCGGGACGACGACGATGTTAGGGAAGATGAGAGGATGGACTCGACCTCGACAATTGCTTCAGCGCCAACCTCGGCCTCCACTTCGATGGGGTCCAGCTCCGCCGCCACTTTGCCGTCCAGCTTATTTCGCCGTTGTGGATCTGGCCATGGATGTGCTCAAGGTTGAAGACAACGACAGAAAGAAGGAGGCCAACAGAGGGGAATACGGTTGGAGACGTGCTCGGCCTTGGGCTCAACCCGGCAGATGGAGACCAAATGGTTGTCGATCTGCTCTTCCCCGACGACGACGTGGTAGATCCGTGCGGGGGAGATGGATCTTCAGCCTCGGGCAGGTCAGAGATGGCTGGGAGAGGCTCAAACTGTGGCAAGAGGGAAGTGTCCGCAGCATCAAGTGGGAGTTTGGGGAATTTGTTGCTTCCCTAGAGTTGGGAAACAGAGGGGGAGATGGAGAAGCAGATGCGGTAGGGAAGCAAATGGGAAATCTGCTGGAGGCCTATTTTTTTCACTTTTCCTAAATTTTGGCTATAGGGAATGCTATGGGGATGCTGCTATGGTTGCTCTAAGGTCGCAGAAAAGAATCGACAGAAAGAAGAGATCCTGCACCACCCCCAAGTTTCAGGAACAAGATAAAAAGGAGAGAAGAAGAGTACATAGCTTTTTTTACAGTAAGAACACCACCCATTCAGTCTTTTTGTTAATTTCCATGTACCCGACATATTTAGACAAAATGTGAGCTCACTACTTGACTAGCTCTGCATCCGCCGCCTGAATTTCCCAGATCAGAAGACGCCTACTACATCTGCAGACCTACTCTGTGTTCTGAGAGATAGCCTCGCCGAACTTCAGGAACAGATCCGCATCCGACGTGCTCGATGAATTGGCACAGGAGAGCACGCTAGTGCCTCGTAGGCTGACATACTCGTTGACGTAGCTCGGGACGCACGGTGGCTGTTGCGAGGCCAGCGACTGCGCTGGCTTTGGTGGCGTGTCGGAACTCACTAGGCAGTCAAGGACACGCACGACCTCGTGCATTGTCGGCCGATCGGACGGCTGTCTCTTGGTGCAAAGGAGTGCCAGTTGGAACACCTTCTTGACCTCGCCAAGATCTTTGCATGTGTCCGCAATGTCTGGGTCGACTGTCTCCATGACCTCATTGCTTGCCGTCTTTGATAGGATCTGCATTACAACAGTACACAAGAATGGTAACATGATCTGTGCACCAGATAGCAGGGGGAATACAACAGAATATGAAATTTGTTTCCTTTCACTTTCAGCAATAGGTAAAAAGTTTTCCGTCCTACGAAGCAATAGGGTATCTAATTTTAAGAATGGATGAATATGGGAACTGTGAAACTTATCCTATTTATCACCACCACCACACTTATGAAATCTTTATGGGTGATGTTGTGTTATATAAATCTGGTCTTAATCAGAGATTCAGGTGAGTTACATGCTAAACTAATGCATAAAAAAGTTACTGGGTGTGCGGTAGAAAAAATATTGATAAATTTTGTGACACCGTCACTTGTAGCTTTTTATCTACATGATTGATGGCTTGTCCGGGGGACAAAAATGGCAGGCTTTAAGAGAGGGAACACTGCAACTTATAATGGAGCTTTCAATAGCAGCCATATACAATGGATCAGTCCACCACAGGTCCACAGTGCAGATAGATCTACTCACATGATAGGTTTCATGTTGCTGGTCCCATTGTAGGAACACAAGCCTAATGGGCATCACTCAGCAATTATTGAACACACTGCCAGAATCCGAAGCAAAACAGGCTGAAGAAAATGACACATTTAACTGAAGAATTGAAAGACAACAAAAAAATAGTTACCGAGTGATGGAGATTGCATTCGTTGTCCACTGGCTTTTTACCAGTCAGTAGCTCGAGCAGAACAATGCCATAGCTGTAGACATCAGACTTCTCATTGAGACGGGAGGTGCGCGCGTACTCAGGATCAATATAGCCAATAGTGCCCATGACATAGGTTGACGTGTGAGTCTTTGAAACACACAAACTCTTAGCAATGCCAAAGTCAGTAAGGTGTGCCTCATAATCTTTGTCAAGGAGGATATTCTTTGATTTTACATCCCGGTGGATTATCCGTGGACTGCAGTCATGGTGGAGATAAGCAAGGCCTTGAGCAGAACCAAGAGCAATTCGGAGGCGAGTCTCCCAATCAAGTTTTCTCTTCTTCGATGGACCTTCTAGAATAAAACAAAGGATTACCTTATGATATGGCAATAGTAATTTCAGCCGACTATTGGCGATCAATAAATAAGCATATCTGCAAGTGAGTCAAAACATCAACTATTTTGGCAGCCACCAGTTGGTGCCTTGTGACATATGAACGAACAGACTATCAAAAATAAAAACAAGCATAGAAGTGCTAGCTATTAATGAATGTTACAATAAACTATTCTTAGCATTCCTAGACAAAAACTGTGTTAACAAGTCGGCACATGCACTTACCATGTAAAACATCCCAGAGGCTTCCATTTTCCATGTAGTCGTAGAAGAGAAGATTACCAATAGGTGATAGGGAGTACCCTTGAAGGCTGACTAGATTCCGGTGTTTGATGCTACCAACAGTCCCGAGCTCAGTCTCAAATTCCTTCAGGCTTTGAGGATAGTGGGCATACAGCTTTTTTATCGCCACCGGTCTGCAGTTCTTCAGAACACATTTGTAAACCGTGCTTGATGCCCCATACCCAATGATGTATTTCTCACTCAAGTTTTCAGTCATCCTCATTATGTCTTCATATACATGAAGGGCCATATTCATATTAAGTATCACCAGCTTGGGGGGGGACATTGCTCACTGTAACAACATGCAAATCTATTACAATAGAGTAATACTGTTCGAGGATCAACTATAGTCTATAAGTGAACAGTCAAGGCAAGCCCACAAAACATTATATTTCAATAAAATACATTAATCACTTAACATGACTTGATGACAGCATAAAACTTGCCAATAAGGTAAACAATGGATTTATTGAAGCAAAAGATTTAGAACTCCTGGAGATGCATTACCTGGTTTGCTTACAGAGACATCCTTGAAAACAGGAGGACTGTGTGGCCGGCAAACAGCTACTAAGATCATCAGGAGGATAACAAGCCCACCCACAGCAATGCCAAGTATTGCGGCCTTTGAGATTGGTGCTGCATAGACAATCCAGTAATGGTCTATTAGAAATGAAGAAAATATATACTTGAAAGCAATTGATGAATGAAACACTGTCTTTACGTTTCTCTTGGTGGCTGGACGAATGGCATGAGGAACCAAGCCAATATCCACAAAGTCCAGGATTACCCAAGAAGCTAAAAGAAAGGACCACAACGTTAAACTACTATTTCCAAGTCTGATCGAAAGGATAAAACAGCGATTCAAATGATGAAGCACACTACCTGTCAGGCGAAAACCGTGAAAAGTTGTTGTCAGTAGGGACAACACCAGCCAGATTATTGTACGATATATTTCTGTTAGTGGACGCAAGAAAACAATGTCAGCAAAACCAAACATCCGCACAGGCTTAAAAGATTTCTGGTAACCTACAAGATATTTAGGCTGAAACAGTTCATCAGTGAAGAGACATCCCCAGTTAAATTGTTATTTTCAAGTTTTCTGCAAGAGTGAATAATAGACAGATGAATCAAAAGTCAACTGAAGACTACCTACTGAACCTTTCACCGACTTATGGGATTCACAAAAAGTATGACATGAAAAGATATAACTCACAACAACATCAGATTTTGCAGCATTCCAAGTTCCTGAGGAATCAGACCGCCAAGATGGTTATTGGACAAATCACTGAAACAACACCCAAAATATTCAATATAGCATCCAAGGAACTAAGCGGTAAACAATTCAAAATTATCAACGGGTACTAACATCTCCATGATACTCCTCAAGTTCCCGAACTCCGCAGGGATGAATCCAACCAGACCATTCTTGCTCAAGTTACTAGAGAAACAAGTTCCAAACATGAACATATGATTCTGGAAACACACCAATAATGATAATGCCAAAGACTTACAGTCTTAACAGATGCTCCAAGCTGCCAACGGCTGATGGAATTGGACCAGTAATCATGTTACAGGATAAATCCCTGATATGTATCTTCATTATATATATATATATATATCATAGCATAAAACAGATATTCTCAAGAATTGATGAGATAATTAGACTTACAAGATGTCCAAATTGTTGATTCTTGATAGCTCAATAGGAATAGGGCCACTTAAATAATTTGATGACAGGTTCCTGAATAAACAGATGAACACAAGCTGATAATCACTGGGTGAACAAGGTTGCAGATCAGTATGAATAACAAACAATTTTTTAAAATAGAATCAGAATAATTCATTCAACTTCATTATAGCTCAATTAAGGATTGAAACCCATTATAACATGTTCTAGAAAAACCATTGTAACTTACAAATAAGTCATGCTCTCAAGTTTACACAGCGAACGAGGAATGGTCCCATTTAACTTGTTGCCATAAGCATTGCTGTAAAGGAAAAGTAACACATTACATATATATTTGTGACACTGCACATGCCACACAAAAAGATTAGAAAGATGCCATGCTTACAAGCTATTGAGATTCACACAAGAACTTATATTGTTGGGAATTGGCCCTTCTAGGTTGTTGTTAGCAAGGTTCCTGCGAAACAAGAGTAAAGCCAACCACTTGTTTCACTAACACTGTCAGGAAATCATAACAGATATTAAAGGGGGGCTGACAAGTACGTACAAGTCATACAAGCCTGTAAGCTTTCCAAGCTCTGGTGGAATGGACCCAGTAAGTTGATTATCATTAAGTTCTCTGAGTTGAGATATTTTGTCAACAAAAATACACTACCAGTAACCTGAATTTGAATATAAAAATTGACAGAAATATTCCCACTTACAGGTAATGGAGTGTTGACATATTCCCAAGCTCTGGTGGTATTGTCCCTGTTAACCTATTTCCTTGCATGTATCTACCATCCCAAGATATATGATGTAATTAACTCAGAAATATTCCCACATAAAAAATTCATAGAGGTGAATTGTCTATCAGGTAAAATCTTAAGCAGATAAAAAAAGCTTACAGCTTCTCAGTGTATGTCAAGTTTCCAAGTATTGATGGTATAGGGCCAGATAACTGGTTGTAACTCAGATCTCTGCAATGTTAAAATGTCATATCAATTACATATCTTGCATCAACAGCAATGAGGCAATTCCTCCTTTATTGATCAAACTAAATCTGGAACATTTGATCTAACCCTATAATCTAAAACATATAGAGTTCATCGTTGGACTTACAGTACTGCAAGTGCCTGCATTAGGCCAATAACTGATGGAATAGGACCAGTGAACTTGTTCCCTTGCAGGGACCTGATACAGATAATATACATAATTTTGCAGATTAGTGTAAACTCTGTTATGCATGCAAGTGAAGTAGATTAATTTCATTTAAGATAACCACCACATACAGTGTAGCAATTTGAAGGAAACCAATGTTGAACGGGATTGATCCACTCAACTGATTGTAAGACAAATCCCTACCATTGCAAAATGTTAGGGAACTTCACAAACCAAAAGATAAATATCATATGCAGAGGGGCAAGAACGTAAATACGTACAAGACCTGAAAACTCGTACAGTTCCCAATGGTCTCCGGCATCTCCCCAGTCAAGCTATTGTTCTTCACGTCGCTGGTCAAGTGATCGTAACGTTAGAACCAGATAAGAGGATACACAACACATTGTGGTGACGAATTGGCAAGCGGCATACTTACAAGTACCAAAGGCCAGTCAACTGGCACATATCTGGGGAGAGACTTCCTTCTAAATGGTTGCCACGCAATCCCCTAAGTATGATCAATTCAGCCAAAAGAATGGAGAAAAATCATAGCATTTACGCTACTTCATGTGCATAAAATGGTGGTGTCCTACGGTAATGTTCTTCTAATCATAAAAGCTGCATGAATTTGCCCAGCTATGCCAGGCTCTTGAGCATACTAATAATGCAAGTGCAGTAGTAGCGCCAGTACAAATCAGTCAAATCTTTGAACAGGCGACACAGGATGACTTACAAGTATTGAAGAACCTCATTCCAATAGATCAGTGTTGGTATCTCCCCACTCAGTTTGTTTTGAGCCAAGTCCCTAAGGTGCAAATCACATCAGAAACTCAGAACAACCTTAATTAGGTCCACAACATCAGAATCATGTTGCGACTTACAAAATCTTCAAATTTGGTAGCTGCGAGAGCGTTGACGGGATAGCGCCGATCAGCTGGTTGTTCTTCAATATCCTAGAAAACCACAAACACCAGAGATAATCAGCAATAACCTCCAAAGGATTGGTATACTAAACACATTTCAGCAAGAACAGGCCCTACAAGTTTTCAAGGTGCTTCAGCTTCGATACTGAGAACGGTATGTCCCCATCCAAGTTATTGAAGGAGAAATCCCTAAACCACGAACATAAGTTAGTGCACACATCATTTGCAAAACCGAAACATCGTTTTAGATGTCCACTCACAGCGTTTTAAGCGACGAGCAATCGCCAATCTCATCAGGGATCTGGCCGGACAGCCCATTCGACTTCAAATCACTACATTTATATACACCCAAACATACAAGTTAACGCAACAAACACCAGGAAGCTACACTCCGATCAATCACACAGACCAGCAGGTTAAGCAAAGAAACAACATCCGTACATTGAGATGAGGCTCTTCAAGCTGCCGACGGCCGGAGAGATCTCGCCCTCGAGGTTGAGCCCGGAGAGGTTGCTGCATCGCATTGCAACGAAGCCGCATCAGTGACCGCACATTGCGGCAATAAGTGAAGGAGCAAACTTTTGATGGCTGATCTTCGATCTTACAGCGCGGCGACGGCGAAGGTGACGTTGTCGCAGAGGACGCCGCGCCACGAGCAGCAGTCGTCGCCGGACCAGTCGTACAGCACGTTGTCGACGTTGCGGAAGGACTTCTTGATCTCCAGCAGCGTCGACCCTGGATGTGATGTAACCCCAGGCACATTAGCCAAAGGAAATGGCAACAAGAACAGATTCAAGAGCAGCAGAATCTGAGGATATGATTTTATCCCAAAATAAATCAACGGAAAAGGAGTTGTCGACGGTGCTAACAATGATCTTTCTTAGTTTTCAAGGCAAGGAAACTTACTGACTTCAAGAACGAAGTATTTGGAAAGCATAAAAACAGTACAGTATTGAAGCAAAGAAGTTTGGAGCACTAAGATTAATCCTGATGGGTAGCAGCATTGCACTCATCAGGTTGGTAAAAACCAGAGTGATGGCAAAAACACACGCACAAAAAAGGAAAGAAAATCAAGCTTCCATCTTTGAATAGTTGAACAACGAGTGCAAGATTTAATCTTCAAACCATATTTCTTAGCATCAACAGCGTTTGCTCCTATGAATAACAAAATAAAACAAAGGCAGAGCACTGGCACTTGTGAAACAAAAACAGAACAATAGAGGGGAAAATCTCGTTTGGAACACTGGTGGACTAGTGGCTACTGGCTACTACTCCAAGATATCAAGAACTGTCTCCTAGATGAGGGCAAGGGAAGAGGGGATAGGAGAAGGGGCACTACTCACAAGGATTAGAAGTGTTAGACTTAGCTTACGGCAATAAAGAAAATGGAGCCAAGAGCACTAGAGAATCCCCATGCCACCCAAAAGCGCGTACTTGCAGGGCTAATAAAATACTAATCTAACAAACCAACCCCCCTGATCGAATCTTTGCTCCCCAGCACACAAACCAAAACACACCAAAAAAACAAAAAGAAAGAAGAACTGGCAACACCAACCGTCGTCCGCGACGGCGCCGGCGACGAGGAGGAAGGCAATGAGAGCGCCCGAGACCACCGCCACGGCCCTCGCCGTTGTCGTCATGGCCGCTGCCGAGCACTGAAGAATCACCCGTGCAGTGACATCTACACAGAGAGAGGACGAGCGAGTAGGGAGCGCGAAGCGCGCGTGCTGCTGGTGGTGTGTAGTGTAGCGAAGCGGTGCGGAGTTCTTGGTTGGTTTCCTGGGCTCTGGCGCCCTCGGCCTTGCGCGCACTCGCGCTGCCGCTGCTGCTGCCGGCTCGAGTGACAGCGCGTAGCCCGTATGGCTAGGCGATAGAGTGGCAGAGGCGCAGAGCCTACGCGCTACGAGTTTTAGAGAGAGAGAGAGAGCTTAGAGAGAGGCTCCTTGCGGGACAGTGCTCGGAGAGAAGAGAGAGATGGACACTGAGAGGTCACATCGGTGTCGTAGTTATTTTCTCTCTCTGTCTATCTGGTTGGTCTAGCTAGAGAGAGGAGTTTTAGGGCTCGAGTCACACGTCGATGGGGCATGGTCCACCGCTGACATGTGGGACCAGAAGGGGTGAATGAATGCTCACTGCTGCCACTGTGGCACCGTGGGGCCCAAACACCCTGCGTAGGGGTAATAATTTGAGCAACTGCATGGGTACACATCAGTCTTTATCGTGTACCGCCTGCAAAACAAAATTTGGAAAAACGTGAATTAGTTATAAATATGTAAAAGGTTGTTCTTGTGTTAAGAAAAATAGGCATTATGATATTTCAACGAACCAAAGAATACGTACAAAAATTTAAAGTCATATAAAATAGATGTTGTTGGGGTAATACAGTATCATCGGTCCATAAAGTCTTCCGTCATGTCTATATGGCACAAAGTTACCAAGTCAATAAATAATTATAAAATCAAAGAAAGTCACGGCAAATCAAAGAAATAAAAATATGCATAAAGTTGCGTTTGATTGGAGGGCTCAACCATAATGGGTTAGGGTCATTCCTGGTTTTGAGAATATCTATTTAGTTGCTTAGATGAATAGGGTGTATAGGACTACCAGACGGAGAGAATATTCTTTAAATATGCTGGATAGCAAGAGCCGGTGAAAATGGTCGTGATGGAGCCGCCACCCGCGCTTAATTATGATCATTATCAAATAATTAGTGATAATTAAAATTTTTTATTAATTAGTATTCGCAACGGTAATATTAGTGCTAGTGTGTTCATTGATATATGACTTATGGGTTGATTAGTATATAATTAGTGATGATTAACATGTTTTTGTTGTTAATTAGTAAGCATTATGACTAGTTTAGCACTGATAGGTACTTAAGAGTGTTCATTAGTGTATGAGTAATCATGATTAATAGAAAGTAAGTAATATAATTAACTTGAATTGGCTCATACCATTCAGTTTTTATCCCTTCAACCGAACAAAAATTGGTTCATCTCACCCATTCAACCAAGTAAAAAATGGTTCGTTCTATCCATGAAAACTGAATGGCTCTACCCTATCCATCATTGTCCTTCAACTAAATGCACCCTAAGTGAACTAATTCATCATGGACTATGCACTACCCCACTTCTCTAATTCTTTACGGATTTATAGACTAATTTTTACCTATTTACCTCTCTCTCACTCACCCCTCAAGGTACCCATGGCAATTTGTCATCGTACTCTAGCCTATATAGGACCTCTATGTGGGCTTGTAAATCCATCTCATAAATGAGAAATCTCCTAGATGGAGGCCTAGATCTTTAAGTCCCAAACGGGGAGTTTTAGGGTGGCCTTAAGAAATCCACGCAGGTCCAAGTAGCTAGTCAAGTCTCGCATTAGGCTTCTTGCTCGACATAGCACTAGGCCGCGTGCACCATGAGGCGGCCGAACCTATTCAGAAAATATCGACGTGTTTCATATTGTCGAGTATACGATGGTCTCCTAATAAGGTCGTCGTACATGGCATGTAACTATTGCAACGTAGCCAGCGAGCAATCGACACCCCCTCTTCTTTGTTGTTTCTACAACGACAACAGTGGCGTTGTCCACCAATGTGAGAAGCTACGGGCCCACCTAAACAAAACTCCGCCGAAACCGAGCATCGCTCTCCCAGAGCAAAGGCGCAATGACCCGAGATTCCAAGAAGAAATGTGGCACCTCGAAGACAGGTAAAGAAGATAACCCTAACGCTGGACAAATTGAGAGGCCGAGATCATCTCCTCCAACCTCCTTCTGACCGCATTATCAGTCAGCAGGTGAGGAACTACTCAAGGACGCCCCAAAAGTCTGCTAAGGCATGCCAACTATTACAGAAACAACTTCAAGGAGGTTTGACAAGCTTATCTATAACTAGAGAACTCACGTAAACACCAAGAACTTTGACCTCGGAGCGCTTCAGAATTGTTTGAAGTCTCTCAAGCAAACACCACAAAGGCATCTATCGCACCAAGCCTCTAAAGTCAAATCATGATGTTGCCTCCCCTACCGTCCCAAACGTCTCCATCCAACATTGTCAGGACAGACCATATGATGTGAAGAGGATCTGAGCTAACACATGGAGGACCGCCAACATTCAACATCATTTACTTCGTGTACTTGCCGCCCATGACACACGCGACAGTCATGAATAGAGCTTCGTGGTTCGACCCTTTCTGGGGACCGACCTTCGCTGGAGCGCCTGCAAACAAGATTCCACCTCCAGCAGGCAACCCCTCCCCTCAAAAGGCCAAGGCAAGAAGACACTCACTGCCGGAGGCCGCGTCACAAGGAGCACATGACCACCCGACAAGAAGCATTGTTCATGAAGGGCAAGTGTCAAGTACGTCACACCCTAGTCATCACAAAGGGACACATGCGCACTAGGAAGATGAAAATGGCAGAATTCGGAATGACTGTAGACTTCGAAAGGCACCACCACGATCGTTCTCACTCACCGAGAAGAAGGTACAGAAGTCATTCGTTGTTCTCCTCCTTTGGGGAGGAAAGCAACAACCAGTTCTACTACGAACGACATTGGAACGAAGGGGATAGAGAATATGGGCAAACTTACAACCCCCTGTCAAGGAAAATAAAACAAGTCGTCATCTCCCAGACGTTCAAGCCATCCACATTGAAGCAATACAGTGGGGACTCCAACTCCCTCCAATTCTTGGTAGTGTACTCCACAGTCATCCAAGCCGCGTGAGGAGTGGAGTTGTGCAACATTTTCACACTCGCACTGATCGGGATGGCCCAAACATGGTTTTTCAATCAGAAGAAGAATCTCCATCGTATATTTTAAGAAAACTTCACGCAACATCTACTGTCAAACGAGCTCTTCACCCACAAGACAAGGAAAGGAGAGCCCATGCGAAGTTTCTTAAAGTGTTTCTCCAAGGTTTGCAGCCAAATCACCAATACCGCAAGCACGACCGTGATCGATGCTTGTAAGCGAGGCCTACTTCCAGGTCACGTGAATCGGGTGCTCAACCAAAACCCCCAAGAACCGCGGAGGAACTGTATCGCACATCAGAAGAATATGCACGAGAAGAGGATGGCGACACCACTAAACTCGAGCTGCCGTCACATAGTCATGACACCTCATCAGGTGGAAATAGCAAGAGTTCTTTTCAAGAAGAACTCCAAAAACAGGAGCCATCCATATTCACAGGAACAGAAGATCATGACCATGGATGACCAAATCCGTCAAAAGCACGAGCCTAGGTAGCCCAGAGACAGGTGGTGCACCTTTCACAAATCTGATAATCACTAGACAAACAAATGTCGTGACCTCTACTCTCAAGAAAGCGCCACAAGATGAACCCTGCGCTTCGCCAGTCCACCGGCAGCAAAGGGGGCTCCTCCTCCAAGAGCGGCCTTCCTGGCTGAAGTGCTTGTAAACTAGCCAACCCCGGAGGCAGAAGATCTTCCATTTCAACAACTCAATCATCTTATCGGCATTATACTAGGGGGCTCTACCTCCAAGATGAGCTCCAAGAGAAAACACAAGGAGTATGTAAGGAAGGTGAATATCGTCAGGACACTAACTCCTACTCCACCTCCAAAAGGGGTAAGCATGCCATTAACTTCCATGGAGGAGGTGCCGAGGGAATGTGTTTCCCGTATGATGATGTCTTCTTCGTAACCGTCACAGTGGCCAATTGCAATCTCACCAGGATCCTCATCAACAAGAGAAGTTCGGTGGATATCTTGTATCTCCGTACGCTCAAGAACCCATCACAGGGTGCGGAGAGCAAGCCCCGGACTGCAAGGTGCTCCACCTCCACGAGATGCAGCATGCCACCAAAGAAACGACCACCAGAAGTGTCAACCTCCCTTCTGATGCTAAAAGACCCCTCATGGATCTGCCGGGGAGGTTCACAACAAACCCTCACCCTAAAGGAGAATTGAAGGAAGTCCACCTCTTCGGTGATGAAGACCTCCCAATGAAGTTTCAAGCAAGCCTCATTGCCCTCCCAAAGGAGAACACCAACCTATTTGCTTGGTTGCCTGCTCGTATTGAAGGTACTTCGCATGAAGTGATTTCACATCATCTTCGATCAAACACAATTGTGCCCCGGTGAACTAGAAACTCCAAAAAGACGGTGCAAACCTCTTGCTCAAAATTCACATCAGGCTTTGCAGAAACCACCCGGCACCATGATCCACCGTGGAAAAATCATTGAGGCGAGGATTATATTGGCCAACCATGGTCCAAGATGCTATCAACATGCTCTAGAAGTGTAGGCATGCCAGAAGATTGGGAAATCCATCCATGTCTCGGTCTCGATGCTCGAAAACACCCTAATCACATGGTTGTTTGCCCGACAGAGAATGGATCTCTTTGGACCATTCCCATCAGCCAAACGAGGCTACCACTAAGTAGTGGTGGCACTTAATTGCTTCACCAAGTGAGTCAAAACCGAGCCGCTTACACCATCACCTCACAGAAAGTGCATAATTTCTTCTAGAAGAACATTATCAGCCCATTTGATGTCCCATGCTAGTTAATCATGTATAGCAGTACTCAATTTGACGCTTCGTTATTTAGAGAGTTCTGTGACCCTATGGAAACCACCTCACACTTTGCCTCCATAGCACACCCAAAGAGCAACGGAGCAGCAAAATGAGCCAACGGACTCATCCTCCAAGGACTTTGTCTCCACGTCAAAGACAACTCCACCAGTAATACGATATGGGCTGAAAAGCCCGTAAGCGTACTCCAGGGATGCGCACCATCGTCAGCTACTCCACCAGCCGAACATCCTTCTTCTTGGAGTACAGAGCAGAAGATGTGCTCCGACCCGAGACCGAACATTGCTACTTTTGCATCAAGTTGCTTCACAAAGCCACTCCGCTTAACTTCATGAAAAACGAAGAGCGTCATCAGGTCAAAGTGGACTTCATCGAAGATGCACAAGACCAAGCCTTCAATCAAGCACACCGCATATGGCCAAGGTGTCATATGCCCTATGACTTTAGGGTAAAGGAGCGGGCATTCTCCCAAGGAGATCTAGTGTTCAAGAAGATCCTTAATCGTCAGCTACAATGCAAGCTTCATGCAAAGTGGGATGACCTGTATCACATATGTGCCATCTTGGGATCCCGAGCCTATCGCTTGCTCACCATGAAGGACGATCCCTAGGCCACACCTGGAATGGAGAATAGCTCTATAAGTTTTACAATTGAAACTATGTGTAAAAGCGCCACTCGCGGCCAATGTCTTTCAAGGTTTTTATCCTCTGCCACCAGGAGAAGTGAAAACTGAGTGATATGCAAGCTTCCACGAATCAGTTATTCTTGCATCTGCGCCTAAGATACAAGTGAAACAGCGCGCTAATAAGGCACGCCTTTCTCTTTCCTCCACTAGGAGATGTATTTGAACCTCATGCACTATTTCTCTTCCCTTGCGTCTAATACAAGAGGGGCTAAACCCGCGCCAACACCCCTTTCTCCACGTCGTGGGCATGTGAACCGTGACTCTTCGTGTTGTGTTATTATTTTTTCAGAAGACCAAACGCGCAATCATCATAGTATCATAGGAGAAACCACATCAGGCTTCCTCGCTTGAATAGCACAAATGATACGTCAGACCAAGACACCCACAAAGTCCTAAAGCCGAGCATGCTATGACTCTCTACGATGGCCGACGCACCTCTAACCCGGTGTGTCGAGTGACTACTCAAGGAAGACTCATCTTCCTAGGTACTAGGGATCCAATAGACTAGTCACCTATGGCCTGTCACACCCTATTTTCCTCGACTGGTTTTTCCTGAAAATCCAAAACCCTAAAGACACGTATACGCGTGTGTAGATGTTTCAACCATAATTTCAGGTCATCGGAGTTTCAATTTTCCTCGAGCATGTCATTTCATGATCATCGCATGTGCATAATATGTTAAGCCCTATCCGGACGCACACATACCTTATATGCGTAAATCTGTCCGAACCCAAACCCTAACGACCCAAGGTGACCGAGTGGATTCCCTCTCTTCGGGAGTGAGTTTCCAAACCCTGCTTAACTCCCCATCCCCTCTACAAGTTCCGAAACCCTAAATCCTCAAAACCCTAGCTTCTCGGCAAAACCCTAATTAGGTTTTTCTTGCAATTAGAAAATAAAAAATTGTTATCACATGCATTTTAATTTCTCCAAAATGTCTAGAAAAACTCCAGGAGCTTCTTGAGACTAGTTTTCACCAAACTATAAAATAAAACTTGAAGGTCCAGTTCAAAATTTTTGAATTGCATTCAAATTTCAAATTTGGTCAAATCTTCCCCTTGAACTGCAACCCCTCCTTTTCTTGCTCAGAAAATTTTAGAAAAATTACACCATACTCCTCTCAGTACCCTTGTTCCAAATACACAAAAATAACTTTACCTCCAGTTCAAATATTTGCCAGGGCAGCCATCGAACACCTTGCAAAAATCTCTTCTTCCTATGAAATTGAGCTCAACTCCCAACTACCCTACTCCCAACTGCCTACCAGAGCAATTGCCACCTCCAGGCACTTGTCCCATCCAGTTGGCTCACACAGAAACCCTAGCGCCACAGTCGTCAACCCTAATGCCACTTCATGCCGGCGTTGGCAAGCTCTGGCAGACCACCCCTGCGCGACCCCATGCCAATTCCACCGCTCATCTTCCTCTCTGGTCTCCTCAGCATCAAAGACATGCCAGGCGCCTCCCCCTGGCGCGACCAGAGACCCTTCCCTAGCATAGCCATGCCGCTCGGGAGCTGGCTGGCCGCGCTCTGGCTCAGCCACGCCCTGGCATGCAGACCCCGCGTCAACTCTCCTCTGTTGCATCGCATTAGTTTTCTGCCCCGCCTGAGCCAAGTCCACGCCTCGGCACACTCCTCACTACCCCGTAGTTGCCACGCCGCCCGACATAGTCTCCGGCGAGGTACGCATCCGGGTCCAGCAGCCGCTGCTCCTCCTTCGCCCGCAGCTATAAGAAAAGCCCCCCTAAGCCCATTCTTCCTCGCACCTACTCCCTCCTCCCAAGCTATAACTTAGTCAAGCTTTGCTCAAGCTCAAAGTCTACTTCTTTCTCTCCAGTACCGAGCACCACCACCGAGCTCCGCTGGACACCATCTCCATTCCACACCAGCAACCGCACAACCCTCCCAACCACAAAAATGGAGTCGCACTGATCTCCTGATCCCGTAGATAGCAGCCAATACGCCCCTCTCCCTCTAAATCCGCCACAATTGCTCGCCGTCGACTTCACCGGAGCATCACCGGAGATCTGGGATCGTTCGCCGGAACCCTCGCTCGCGCCTCGCTCCAGCTCTGCCTCTGACCGGTAGGACCCGCAATCCCGAAGCGGTATGCCGCCCTCCAGTCGCCGCCAGTGGGCCTGACTCGCCGACCGGGCCCGTTGTCAGGTTAAGTGAAGGCGCCAACTCCCCGGGCGCCTTCGACGTCACCCTCTGGAGTGAGAAAACCAGTCGCTTCTCTTCAGAATCGGATTCCTCTCTGGTCCGGCCGGTTCACCTAAATCTAACCCGGTTCTCAGCCGAAGTCCAAAACAAAAGTTGTTCCTAAATTAATTTCCCACATTTTGGTTCAAACAGAAATTCAAAAGCTTCAAATTTTATTACTGATTTAGAGGATAACTCAGTTCTTTTGTTTAAATTCAAAACCTTTTTGAAATTCTTTTAAAACTCATGATTCATCCTAGCAGTTTCCAGCATGTAGAGCCTTAGTTCTGAGCCTAGCACTAAGTTGCACACACATATATATATATATGTTTATTCCCTTGTTGCCTAATCCGAAGATGAGGAAGGCACTTTAGCCCTAAAGAACCCTAACCTTATATTTCATGCATGTACGCGTTAGAGAAGCATCCTAATGTGTTAAAGCATTTCAAAATATTCTAGCATGACAGAGCTTTAATCTTCTGGACCTAGCTCAAGTCTTGCATTTGCATACACTCACGTGCATGATCCAAAGACAAAAGATATATTCATATACCTAGAAACCCTAATGTGAAGATATAAACATATACATTTTCATGGCATCCAAATCTTTCAGAAATCATGGTCCATGTTAGGGCAGTTCAACCTGTTCGGACTTTAATCTTCTAAAAACCCTTGCACCAGATCAAGTATGAGCATATTGCATGATTCGAAAAATAAGAGGAGCACTAGTAAAACTCAAAACCCTAACCACCCTAACCCTAAAACGTGCATGTAAGCATATGAGTCTTAGTACCACCAAGCATGTTGAAAACTTTCCAAGAACTTGGTAGACCCAGAACATTTGCATGCTGGACATTGTGTATTTCTGTTACTCGGTTTTGCGAAGTCGATTTCCTTATTCGAAGTGTTTTCCGAACGTGTAGTTGACGGAGTGAGGTACGTCCGCCAGGAGGAACCCGAAGCATCCCCGCGTCCGGAACAGAGCCAAGAACTGCCAGGCAAGCTCTCCACCATTGATCATGTTGAAATCCCAAGTTTATGAAACATTATGTTGTTTATGAAACATGCATGCTATGTTTTACAATCGTTATTTTATGTGGCGTAGCTATGCCGATGCTTAGAAAACCCTAGTCCGACCCTGAATTCCTTGTAGCCCTAAGGACTACGTATTCCAAAAATATTATCGAAAAAACTTAGGGTAGAATATATATATATATACATGCTTAGCCCTGCCGTAGTGAAATTAGGGTTTTAAAAAGGAAAAGTAATAACACCCCATATTTCATATGGTGAACTTTTGAGAAACGGACCGTCGTGTCCAGAGGTGTATGAAGGTAGCATAGCCATGGGTTGGTATGTTTTACTGTAAATGGTTTGTGAAACCAAAGTTAAAGTGGAGAAGATTTTGATCCGGGTCGGTAATGAAGGGTGAAAGCAGGGAGTTGGTTAAAGAGCGAGGTAAGGCCCGTCGTGGTTCTCGCTGCCCGTTTACAGGAGTGGTGTGGAGTCCTTCTCGGATCACCTAAGGACCGATCTTAAGTGCCGTTTGGCCAAGTCATACCGTACGTCCACATGTCCTTTGTGGGAAGGACTTGACATAGTACCCGGCCTGAACTAGCATGAACCCGTGGGCAGTTAGTAGAGTGCAGATGGGGTAGTTTAACCCCTGTAGAGAACAAATACAGCAGCTTAGCGAGGCATTGTTCGCCACAAAGTTGGAACACCAACCTCCTTGTAGCGATGATACTGACTCAAGCTAGGTTTGGGACATGTCCTTCGGACGGGTTCATGGCTGGGTTCACACCGACGAAGAGTCTCGTTATACTAGTTCTGGTAGTATGCAGTGCACGGTATGCCCAGGGTGACCTACATCGTGTGGGTAAAGCCGTACCACCTCTGCAGAGGGTTAAAACTATTCGAATAGCCGTGTCCGCGGTCATGGACGAACTTGGTTAGGCCACACTAAAGTAGACTGGCTTTCAAAGTCCAAATGGATCATGGGTTTAAGGACGCGATCCGTCGTGTTCGCAGGGCAGCATGCCAAGTTCCCGTCGTGTCAGGAAGAGTGAAGAAAGGGGTTCCCCGTGGACTCGGGCAAACCCTAGAATCCCCGTAAGTACGAGGTGAGCTGTGTCTCCCTGAGGAACCGGGTGATTGTCGTTGGTATTCCCGTAAGTACGAGGTGAGCGGTGTCTCCCTGAGGAACCGGGTGATTGTCGTGTTTTCATTGGTATCCCCGTAAGTACGAGGTGAGCTGTGTCTCCCTGAGGAACCGGGCGAGTACCATGCTTTGCCGTTGTAGCGGAAAGCACAGAGATGAACTCCCCCGCTGCGACGGGTTGAGTGAATCAAGTAGGTACCCCATCTCGTTGCGTCGAGATGTTTTGTTAAAATTGCTTTTACATCTATTTATTTATTGCAAATGCAAACTTACTTTTTCACACAACATGAAATTTAGGGTAGAGCCAATTCCTTGATTACTTCCGAGCATGCTCATATCCGTAATAAACTCCCTGGTGGAGCGCTTGCGAGTACATTCAATGTACTCACCTGGCTTGTTATGTGGCCAGACGAAGAGGAGGAATACCAGTCTGGTGATAGCGACAGTGACTTCGAGGCGTAGGGTTTCTCCCCCAGTCAGTTGCCTGTGGTTCGGCATACGGATGGGCTATCTACCGTGTTTTATTTCGCTGCTGTTTAAATTCGGCCAATAGGCCTGGCTTGTATAAATAAAAGACCAAGCATGGCTGAATATTGTAATGAACGATGTGCTGCATGGCTATGTTATCAAGTACTTGTGTGTATCGACTATTGATCCAGGGATTGATACAGTAAACACAAGGGTTTATCCGGCTTCAAAACCGGGTATGCCACATGGCCCTAGGCACCAGCCGAGTCACGCCAACGACGAAAAAGTCCTAAAGCAGAGCATGCTTTGGCTCTATACAACTGCCAACATACCACTGACATAGGGTTTCAGGCGACTACTCAAGAAAGATTCATCTTCGTATGTGCGTGGGTTCCACTGGGCTTGTCATCCATGAGCCTAGTCACCAGTCGAGTCACGCTAGCAGGGGAAAGCCAAAGCTCCTTAGGCAGTTGACATGTCTCTGACCCAGAGTGTTTGGTGACTACTTAAGAAATATTTGCCTTCCTAGGTATAAGTGATCCATGAATCATAATCATGGCCCTAGTGAAAGTGCATCTAAGCCCCCCAAGTGGATTTTAATGATTAATGATAAAAATAATAAAGTGACTAATAAGCTATCAAGTGTTGATCAGGTTTAGTCCAATGAAAACGATTGAAGAAGTATGACTTACTATGAAGAGTAAGATCTTTTTCTTAGTTTTGGTGATTAGTTGAATCACATTGAGTCATAGCCAAACCGTACTATTAAGAGGAGAGTTAGTCAACAACTAGGGTGGATTGTCTTAAGAGATGATCAATAAGATCACATTATAAATTTTTCTAGAATCCCTAGTCATTTGTTGCTACTCGAAGCCTCCGAACCAAGGTCATCCAGACCCTCCGAGTGTTCAAAATGTCTTTGTCTAGACAACATTTTCTGGTCCAGAGCCTCCGAGAGGTCTCCATGGAAGCCTCGAAAAGTTGTCTTGGCTTCTGTTCAAATGCATATTCTTCGATCTGAGCCACTGAGTGAGGTTCGTCCGAACCATCTAAGCGTTCAAAATGTCTCTGTCTAGAGATTATTTTCTTGGTCTAGACCCTCCGAGTAGTTTTCATCTGGACCATCCGAGAGTTAAAAATGTTTCCGTCTAGATAGTATTTTCTTGGTCTAGAATCTTCGCGTGGTTTCCTTCCAGACCCTTGGAGAAGAAACCCTAGTTTCTATTCCTCTGTGTCGAATGTGCCCGAGAACTCCAAGTGAGTTTTACCTGGAGCTTCTGAGGGAGCTAGGTGGTTCCATCGCTGCTAAGTGTTGAGCCTCCGGATCCTCCGAGTGGAAGTCATCCTAAGCATCCTAACCAAGTTTTCTTCTCTGAACAGAAGGTTGTTTTCTGTTCGAACCATCCAAATGAACCTTGTCCGGACCTTCCAGGTCTATGAAAGCTCTCTGCTTTTGAATCCTTCAGAGACTCCGAGTGGTGTGAAATCAACCTCCGAGCAACACAAATAACCATTATTTTGAATCTCGGACCCTTCGGGTCAAGTCTGGCCAGAGGCCCCGGACAGTGAAAAAAGTGACATAACGACTAGATTTTGTGAGCTGTCTATATATGCACTCACCGACTCCAACCAGGTGGAACTCTTGCTTCCCCATTCCTTTTGCTCCAGCTTGTTGACCTTCTTCTCCTCCTCGCATCTTTGAGAGATCTTTTGAAAGGGAAGAAAAAAGACAGAAGAGTGTAATCTATTTGAGCATTTAGCAAGAGATTTTTTCCAAACTCTGGTTATTCTTGTTACCCATGGAAGTTGGGGCCTCGTAGACCACTAGGAGTTCTTGGATAGCGTTCAAGAGCTGTGGAATTGCCCCAAGCATTTGTGAAGGTCGGAGTTCACCTACCATGAGGTAAAGAACTACCAAAAAGAGAAGGAGGTTTCGTAAGGGCAAACCTCAATGGAGACGTAGGATTACACCAAAAATTAGAACTTCGACAAAAAAACTCTGTCACCATGTTTGCAATCCTTGTTACCCTTTATCTCACAAGTTTTGGCTTTTGTTGATAGGTTGATAGCTTTTTTATAGATTGCTTTCATATTCTCACTAGCATACTTGGTTTGTTATTGCACAGTTAGGATTAAAATTTGAAACTAGTCTATTCACCACCCTCTAGACTACATCCTTGATCCTTCACCTAGGCTCCAGCTGAGTCACACCATGGTGATGAATGTACATGGCAGGCTCGAACCAACCTGCACGTTATCTTGTCAGAAACATCTAGGCATAACATTCATTACAAGTTGTGAAAATCACGCCGGATGCGCAAAAGATCCACTACCAGGCTCAACCCAAGTCGCGATGAGTGGCGTACAAGGCTCCAGCCAAGTTGCGACCCCGGTATAGGATGTACGTGGCAGGCCCCCGAGCAATCAGAAGCAAACATCACGCCATCTTGCTGAAACTCAACACAGTGAAGCATTCATTAGAAACAAATAGGACCATCACCTAAATATTCCCAATTGAGTAACATAAAGCTAGCATTAATAACATGTTGGTGCTAAGTGATAACATGGTGAGATGGTCCAGCACTTGCGTCACAGGCGACGTACCCAGCGAGCGCATGTGTCCCTCCTGAAGCCCAGGCGCGTCGATGCAGTCCGCGCCCTCTGCATCCTCACTGTGCACAGCGCAAGGGCGGAATGAGTGCGCCCGCTCTCAGCACCTGAACATGTCAAATCGAGCTGCGTTTTGTGCCACCACACGCGAGGAGAGGGAAGAAGAGGCCTCACCTCGACAGGGGCAGGAGCATGTGCCCTAGAACCTATGGAAAAGAATTGCAAGAGTTGGAGGCAACGTCTCGTGAGCCGATGGTTTGTCAGTAAAGCCACCTTGATTCAACCACACGCAACAGGACCCCCGCTCGCTCTCAGGTCAGTCACACCACCGAGGTGGAACCGCCTCACCTGCGCCGCTGCTCTTCGCTGACCCGCAATCCTTGGGAGCTACCCCTGGGTACAGCATGTGGGTCGCCGAGCCTCGTCACCACCATCCTTTTGTCGCCGACGGGGTCTTTGGTAAGACAGAAAGGTTACAAGTTGGCCACAAGCCCTGCAAGAAGGTTGCACCTGCGATTTATAGACCTGACCAGGACCTCGGCATCCATGCGGTGGAGGCGGCGGAGGCCACACATTTGGCACGCCAAGCATCAAAGACATTGCTTGTCGGAGGAAGTCGCCAAACCCGCCGAAAGCTGGAGCGATGGAAAAAATGGTGGAACCCTAAACTGCCCCCTTCACCCCAATAGAGAAGAAGAGGTCCCGGCTGTTGGATGGATCCTCACAAGCTGATCTCCGCCGTCGGACGCTCCCATTGGACCTCTACTAGGTGGACCGCACCGGGTCTCGACCTAGCCAAGCGCGGGCACTGCCAGGACCCCTGCCAGGCAAGTGAGCCAGGCCTTAGCCCAGCCAAGGGCCTTTTGCGCGGCTGCGTTGCGATGCGCCAACATCTGCCTTCCAGGTGAGCGCCTCAAGTAGGCCGTGGCCCTCGAGGCCCTGCAGATGATTGATGCCTACAACCTAGTTTGCCTTGCATCGGTCAAAGGACCGAGGAGACCGAGTCGAGCCCAGCAGTGGTTGTACATCGTCATTCCCGCAAAAATTTGGGAAACTCCGGAAAGAGGAAGACTTTCAGACCTGGAAAAGAAAGAAAAGATCCTTAGGGATCTAATATTTTTTTGAAGGAAATGTCTCCTCCACCTTTTTCCCATTGGCAAAAGGTGCACTTATGCCTCCCATAGATGACACCCAATCCATGGACCAGGATAGAGCAAGAAGAATATTCACCATTAGCTAGAAATTAACTCGCAGCCACTCCCATAACTACAGTTCAAAGGGACTTCTATTAGGTTAATTATAATCTGTATATAGGTCAGCTCATAAAATCCTACGTGACGTTTATGTAGTACATAGTTAATAAGTCAATAAATAATTACTCTAATAAAAACCCTATTAGAAGGTATATGAGGTCCATAAAATCTTGCGTGGCGTCTACTACAACAACAGATGTAGCAGCGTTTCAAAATGATATAATGACATAGTTTGCCACGTTGGTAATCCTAGCCGTATCAAATTTGTTGAGAAAATTATCATCTGAATGGCTCACCCTCCCCATCTCTTAACCAATTGGGTGGTGGATTGAGTGCAAGCACATGGCTTGAAAAAACAACAAACAGTTACCCGATGCAAACTGGCTACCGACGTGTGGGGTCCACAGCTCACTTTGTCCCCATATGTCAGTCCTCCATGATTGATCCAACATGAAACGTGATGTTTAGCAGGCTCCTGCAGCAAATGTCAGCAAGGCCGCGCTTTTCTTTATCTCACTAGCTTTTGCCTCTCTTTTCTCTCCCACCCTTTTTATTTATTGCTTGTCCATTTATTCTCCTCTTCTTTAGTTTCTTTTTAGGGGATTAGTTTGAGAAACTTCCATTGTAAAATCTCACAGTGAAAGATAGCTGTAACAGAAAACGACACTACTCATCCAGCGTAACTGCGTGCTACATTGTCACAAATCCATTGTAATCTTGTGAAGTTGCAGTGAAGGCAATGTACTGTTGAGACGATTGACAGTACGAGAGGCTGGCGTTTTTGTCTAAGTTGGTGAGATGGCAGCGGCGTGCATGCCATGTGACAGTGTCACCTGGGATTGGAGCTGGCTCTCATGCCTGGCATTCTATAGCCCGCTGTATATATGGTGGTTATATAGTGGTATATGCAGTAGCTAGGCAAGTATTGGATATTCCAGATTTATCCTGCTCGAGTCGACCTACCCGTTTACATGTAAATTTCGTTTTGAGATCGATGGATGGTCGATTCATTGATGCGTTGTGCAGTTGAGCAACTGCTGCAGGCTAACAAACAATGCTAACTTTTTGGAGATAAAAAAGGTCTATTTTACACGATCCTTGACTATCGTGCGAGCCTAGAAAACAATCGCTGCTCCAAAACCATTCACTTTATACCCTTGAACTATTAAAACTAGTAATAAATCGATTAGCACCCTAGTTTATACGAGGACGTGTCATCTAGGTTGCGTACACGTGTACGTCTAATTAGCGATGAGATGGACCGAGCTGAACTTATACCGTTGCGGCGGCCTAGGCGTAGAGCATGTGGCATCAAAGACAAGAAACAGGTCTGTCTAGCTCCTTTTTGGACGAAAACAGTCAATCAGACAACAAGCGCAAGGGCTGTATGAGTGAAGCGAGCCCAAGCGTGGCAGGTCAGTAGAGGCTTCCAAGCGCGGCCACAACACAAAGACCCACGAGGAAAGGAGCAAGGGCATGGGAGAGGAGGAAGGGCAATGGCGTGTCCGACCAAGAGGAACGGTGGAAGAAGATATGGAGCAGGGAATTAGGAGGAAGAGAGGGTTTGTGATATGGGTCTTTGATCCTCTCTCGCTTGCAGGAGGACCATCCAGACAAGCGCCACTAGTCTGTCCTCCCCTTTCTTATCCCGGCTTGGTCTAATCTGGAGTAGAGCCACCGAAATGATCCTACCATCGAGCTCTACTGTGTGCACACCTCAAGTGTCGAACTCAAACACGGTTCGGCTCAAGTTGCATTCCATCACACATTCGGCTTATTCCACAAGTTAATTTGATTCTTGTGCTCACATTGGCCGGCAATCAAAACATTTTCTTCTCCGGCTCCATCGAGCTTTCCTGCCGCCATCGATCGACGTCCATTCAATAACCCGCACTCAAGTACCCTTCCCCATTATGACGTGCTTCGGCTAGCAAGAATTCAGGTGTGTGAACATTGCATTGTGAAAAAAGAAGTATACATTGCGTTGTGAAAAATAAAATAGAGTATCTCTAGTAGTATTACCAATAAGTGCCTTCTCTTATCACGCATAATCCACATGCCACATTTATTGGAGTATTGTGATTCGGAGTAAATGGCACCTCATAAACCCCATCGGCCGTCGCCCATAGGTAAGAAACCAAAGGAGCTTATCAGAGTTCAGACCACGACCTTCACCCGTTGCCAATCTCGTTAATCGCCACACGTGATCCTGTCCTGCAGACAGAGGAACAGAGTGAGACCAAACCGCAAAGTTCTTTACAGGTGGGCATTTGTGGCCGTTTCACCCACTTTCACCTACAAGGAATCGAAGCTGCGACGCACCGTTCGGCGAGCTCGTTTGCCCGCAGAAGCAACGGCAGCAGCTGCCATGCCACTGCCGCCAACCCAACTTACTTACTGTACGCAGGGGTGGGGGGCAGGCTGTAGGGCTGTCGTGCGGGCCCAGCCCCAGTGCAACAACAGGGAGGGCCTGTTGCCATATTTCGAGCGGCTCCGGTGTCATGCTTCGTTTGTTTTAGAACTCCTCGCGCCTGCAGTGAGCTTCGGCTGTTTGGCGCCGAGTTCCCTGACGCCCTTGCCTTGCGCACACGCCACATATCTGATGGCAGATCTTGATGTGAAGCGAGTAAAAACTTGTTGGATAGCTGCGTCAGTTAACAATGCATTTTGCATGTACCGAATCGTCAAATCCTAAGGTGATTCTCGCCCGGTACGGAGCGTCCGTGCCGGGCATCACCGCGCGCGCATCGCCGTTTGGCATGCAGCAGCGGCAGCATTCAGGATCCTACTTCGTCAGAGCGCGCACCAGGTTAGGTGATCAGCCATGCGGACGTAGTACGTTGCAGCAACGTACGCAGCAGCAGCAAACTTGTTCTGTTTTTCTTTCTTTCTTGTTGTCTCCAACAACAACTCTTTCTGTTTGAAGTTAGGGTTAATCTAAGAACGTTTTTGTTAACAAAAAGAAGAAAGTACTCTACGTTTCCGTTCGTGCAGAACAGCACAAATACTAATGTCCTATTCTCCTGATCCTGATGAGATTGCGAACCGTCTAGCTAGCTTTACCGGGAGGCATGCTTCTCTCCACGTGACGACTGACGATCGCCCTTGTCCCCTGCCCTAGCTTATAGCTGCACTGGCGCGCTGCACGGCCAGAGAGAGAGGAGGGAGAGCCGGAGAGATGTGAGTGATGGATGGGGATGTGCGGATGTGTTTGCGAGGACAGGGCCTTTTCAGGGAGTGGCAGCGACCTCCATTGATTACGAGTACTCTCGCCTTTCCTCTCTTTCCTACGTACTTACTACATTGCTTTGTTCAGTTCTTGCGCTCTCTCTCTCTCTCCGTGTCTTCAGGTTCGTTTTCTTCTGTCTTATAGGAGTACCTCTCAGCGATTGCTTGGCGATTGCATGGTGCATGGCATGGATTCCTTGCAGCATTCCATCCCCTGCCACCTTTGCAGCAGTACTTTCAGGCATGGCGACTTCTGACACGCGCGAGATGGGCGCGTTAACTAGATGATGGTTCATCGTCGCCGTTCACATGCACGCTTCCTGTTTTCTCTCTGGCTTTAGCTTCATCTACCGTTGCTAGCTGTAGCAGATTCTAAATCCCACTCCATTTCTTCCCGATACCGTGGCGCACGTGCTGCGTTGGTTCAGATTACACCAACAAAAAAGCGTTTCATCAGCGGAAGATAGCAAGGTGCCGCGATCGGACGGCCGGTACGCGCGGGATCCCGTACGTACGGACGCACGAGATTCGGACGCGAGGCTCCACCACCCTGCTGCCCTCCTGCGTGCGCCGCTGGGGTGCTGTTAGGCTCACTCGTGTGGACCTGTTCGTAGATGGATCCTACGTGTGGCATGTACGCTTAGGCGTATACGCGTAGAGCAGCCTGCAGAAGAAGTGACTGGTTTTCACGCCGGCGAAAAGCTATAATGCGATCCTCGAAAATGCAGTAAACGTTTGGGTTTTGGAGGCGGAGGTGGTTCCTCTCCCGAGCCCTACACAACCACCTCGTAACACCGTCTTTTTTGTCGACCAATCCGCTGATCGATCTTCCTCGTCTTTAACGCCTAAATATCTCGAAGTGGCCGATCTCTTCCTTTGGTTGGTCCAATGGCGGTTCGAGGACAGTAATAACAGCGAGCATGATTTCACCCAAAAAGAAGACATTTAGGCTTATCCTTGTTACATTTATCCAATCGTTTGTATTGGTTTTCTTATTTGATACTCCCTCCTTCTCAATAAACAAGATGTTTAAGCCTATGGGTGAAATACCAAGGAGCACTTAATTCAAATAAGCATATGAAAGAGAACGCATGCACATAAGACTGATTAAATCATGAGTTTAGACATTAAATGACACAGGATTTGAGGAGGCTAATGAGCTGAAAAGGCTTGCAGGGTTTGTATTTTGAAATAATCAGAAATGGCTTAAACGTCCTGTTTTTTGAAAAGGAGGGAGTATAAACATATATTTTCCTTTTAAAAATGATATATGTTCATCATGCAAGCTCATCTCGCGGCAATGCCCTCCTGTTAGTTTGCTTTCATTGCCCTTATCAGGCGTGCGGTGGTCATCGTCCCATTAGTTCGGAACCCTAAATTTAAATGTTAAGTTAAAACTTCCTGAATTGTTAATTCAAAAGTTTGATTGAAAGTTTAAAGTTTATACCCTTCATAGCGAAAGCCGAAACTTTTAGGTTTTATATTTAGAAAGTAAAGAGAAAGTAAACAATTTGATTCTACAACTTTCAATGAGATCCACTAGTCCTCAAACTTTCAAATGTCTATCTGTATTCTCGAACTTCAATTTTAGGTCAAACTTGTCTATTCCCTTAAGTTAATGTCTCTAGAACTGAAAGCTGAGAAACTCAAATCGAAAGTTGAGTAAATGTCATTCAAAACAATATGAGAAAATGTTGATCTTGGAAAATTAAGCTTGGACGGAATATGTTTGGGAATCTAAGATAAATGCTTAATCCCCTGGTGAAGAGAAATGCGTAATCCCCCTCTCTCGTAGAGAGGTGTTACGGCCATGAGCCCGTGAGACGGGATAACAACGATCGTTCTGCAGCGCCCAGATAACAATACACCAGAAAAGGCAGAAAACAATATAATAAGGTTGATACTTGGATAACGGGAACAAGCTGTCGAATGATTCTTTGGGGCCAGAGGTAACCTTTCCCATTACCATGTGAAGCTCGCGAGAAAAGCCGCTAGGGATCGCGTACCCCCATGATTTTTAAAAGACTCGCCATGGACGTAGTGCTCCACAAGCTAATCATTCCGCTTTCATATGCATGCATGGCTTGTTGTCATTGGGTATCATGGTATGCATGAACTAGCGCCCAGCCAGGAAGATCGATACTTTCGAAGTATACCGGATCTGTACAGCTACGTACATGCTGCTATCTAAACTAACCAGCACCCTGTTGAGCACAACCACCTGAGCACCATGTAGATTTGTGGTACGTATCTCGGACAGGTAAACTGAATCTTCTGCTTCTCTTTTTTGAAGGGTTCTGCTGCTTAATACAGTAGGAGCAGGGGTGTTCTCACCCTTTTTTATCTTAGAAAGAAAAATTGAATCTTTCTGCGTATCAATAGAAGATATTCGCTTGTTAATCACAGCTGAGACTAATTCCTGGTGTCTGAACATTTGTGATTGCAACGTTGAATGCGCCTGGGAGCGACCGGCCGGGGATAGCTGCACGACGGGTAGAGATAGAGGAAGCGCAGAGTATATCCCAATAGAAAAGATCACAGTCGCGTGACTTGTACTGTACCACCACGCCATGCACTCGTCCATCCAGCTCTGATTTAGGCGCTCGATCAACTCAACGATGAACTTTCTGTCCATCAAGTCTCTCTCTCTCTCTCCTCTCGCCAAGCATTGGTACTTGCAGCAAGAGCACATTGCTGTTGCAGATTCACGGAGCCACGTCGCCATGCGCACGCCGCGGGGTGTCGCTTCCAATTCTGTTTGATCCAACGTAACGTACGTCACATCATAGAGAGATAAGTAGGGTTTGCGGGGGGCAAAAAGCCATATTTAGCCCCGTGCCGTCAATCAATTGCAAAATTAGCTCCCTGTTGAAAAAAAGTCAAAAACAACCACTTGCCATGGTGGGATCTGCGGCACCCCACCTACCGCGGGTGGGACCCACGGCAAGTTGACCTGTCGCGGATCCCACCCACGGTAGGTGGGTGGTGTGGATCCCGGGTGCGGCAAGTGGGAGCTTTTTAGATTTGTTTTATTGAGGGGGTTATTTTTGCTATTGCCGGGTGATAGGGGGCTAAATATGACTTTTTGCTGTTTGCGAGGGGGGAGGAGGGGCTGAGTTTCTCGTGGTGCTGTCGAAATGGAATGGAACACTTGGCAAAAAGGACGTCTTCCGACGTTGCCTGACACATGGTTATGCTGCTGGACAGTCCTATAGGGACATTTTTGGCATGGGTAGCGCAGTTCGAAATACGGAGTTAGTAGCTATCCAAATGATGCCTTAGTAGCACAAGATATGATAACATTGCTAAATTATCTGTGTCGGTGTAGATTAGTGTTGGACTATCGGTACATGATGTGATCTCAACTCACAAACGTTTCCTACACGGCCTTAACCCTTAAGCACTACAGTGTACTCTCTATGTTTCGAAATAGGTGTTCTTTTAGAGTTAGATAAAAGAATTAAGTAGATAAAAGAATTAAGTATATAAGTGAATTATTATTGTACTTTAGTTATTTTTGTATCTATTTATTTTTTATCCACAAAGCAATAAATATCAGTACTGAGCAAAACAAAAATAAAATAACTAAAACTACCTTTAGAAATGCATTGTAACTGTAAAAGAAATTTAGAAGAAATTTTGAAGAGACTAAACATATCTATTTTAAAACTACTAAATGTGTGTTACTACGTACTTAGACCACACATGTTTCGCCCGTGACATCTCTACCAACATGATCTATTCTGGTCAAATCCACCATAAAATAGGCGAGATGCAATCGAAGCGAGGCCTACAAAGAAACAAGGCACGGATCAGAGCTCTCAGACGTTCCTCGTGCCGCCGTGAATTATTGGAGCTAGCGGATCGATCGGAGAAAGCATGATGGCACATCTCATAAATGCGGCCCCCGTACCCCAAGTCCCCATCCATCCAATCTATCCTAGCAAAAGAAAAACAATTGGAGCAAGAGCAATAAATATTACAGTACCAGTGGTAGCAGCAGAACTCTCATAAGAAAAAAAAATGGTACCAGGAGTCTAGCACTAGTAGAACTAGCTACGTATAGCTACGGGTCACTGCTGCTATGTGGACAGTACTACGTCTTTCACTGGATTAGCCAGGCAGGAGCATTTGCTCCGCGGCCCGGCCATACGCTCATGCCGCTCCCGTCTCGTTTCTTTTGTTGGTTTGCAGCTGCACGTATATATATGCACAGTGATGTGTAACGCTGGCACGGGCAGGGCTAGCCAGGCTACTGGCGCGGCTGGACTGGACACTGGAGTGGCAATGGCATGGCCGGCCCATGCAGAGCCAGAGGCCAGAGCGGCATGGGCTCAAGATGGACGCCAACACGGCTCCATGCGCGCGCGCGCGCGCCTGAGGCAGACGCGAACGCGAGCCCCGCGCGCTGTGGTGGCACGAGAGGCGTTTGATCGGCAGCGACTCGACTTCCACGGCCTTGCAGCTCGTCACAGTCTTCAGCTCGCAAACGAGACGTCTCGGCGCCAAAATGCTAAGCGCTGCCACACCGCTAGAGCACTAGCTAGGCCGGAGCAGGACCGGGCGCCGTGCCCTTGGCCCCAGGCGCCCGTGCCGGCATGCGGAGTTGCGGACGCACCGGAGCTCTCACCCGTCGCTTCCAGTTCTTTTCGTTTCGGCTTTGGCGTCGCCTCGTCGCGAGAAGACACGCCCGGCCCATGCGAGCTCTCTTGGTTGCAAGCGTCGCGTCCCGATGACTTTTGGCATAGCGTTTTCTTTTTTCTGTTCTCTTCACCGACGTGTAGTGGTGACGATTTATCGGTCCCGACATGTTTCGTTGCGTATCGTTTGTGGTTGAAATGTGGAGGGTGAAAAGACCTCTTTCGACGGTGCTCGTGCTGGCATAGATTGTGTGCGCCATAAACGGATATCAGTGTTCTCTGTGGTAGACACAACCCATATTTTGGTAGACCTAGCAACGTAAAACAACATGAGCGAGAAAACATGTTCCCTACAATCGGAGTATCACTGTAATCTTGGCAGTGTGTTTGTCCTAGAAAACACAACGGTCTGTTGCCCGAGGATGATGAAATACTAGATGGCGGCCGGTGGTAGCCGCCGAAAAAAAGAGGAGGGCGGAGAGATAGGGTGATAGTACGCTGGACTAGAGACAAAGAAGGGGAGCACGAAGAGGGGGAGGAAGAAGGAGAGGGGGTGTGACGCGGAGGGTTTCATTAGAAGAGAAAACACAAGGCGAGAGGTATAAGACGACTGCACATTGTCACTTCACGTGTTGGAATAACGTGCGGTTGGTCACCAACTAGTAGCTACCCTATACCCTAGGACATATCCATAGGTGAAAGTAGTAAAACCCCCAACTAAATCATGTAAGGTGTAATTTATACTCCCTCTGATCGTTGTGCGATGTTTAAAATTTTAACCACTAATAAGTGCAAAAATATATTGATACACTTTATAAAAATAATGTTATTATATTTGTCTTGTAAAATTATCTCATTCTATATACTTTTTATTATTTTTATAATATATTATAGATGAAAATTATAGCCTGGCGAGGGAAAGGAGCCTCTACGCAGTGAGCCACTCCGAGTTGGCTGATTCCCAATGGGAGGCCAGCACCTGTCCAATGTCCATAGCTAACTGGATTACTAGCATCATTAGTACTCCCGGATCTATCTGTCTACGCATTCAGAAAAGGGCCGCATTCTTGCCATCGCGGATACGCTTCCATCGACTGCACCCGGTTTTCTATTGGGAGCCATAAGCCGCTGTTTCACCATATCTCCTGCACGGGTTATGGAGCCAAATGATTTGTGCCCAAGCACTTGCTCTCTTCCAGCGGCATGGCGGAACGGCAACAGGTGCCGTCGTGTTCATCGAGGCCGGACGGGTTTGGGGCAGGAAGGCGTCGCATGCACTGCGTCTCTAAAAAAAAAGGGCGGAACTAGAATTACTCCAACAGGCAAGAGCGTTCATCGCTATAGCAAAAACTGCTGAACTGAATCAACAGATGATGCATCGATGCCACTGTCACAAATACCAGCTGCAACCACCTTCATATAACAGTTAAGGCAGGTTTAATATTCGCTCAAAGCATGACTCCAACCACATCTTACAATGGATCATCATATCTTCTAGTTAGAACCCTGCTTCCATATCTCTGCCATCCGTGGCGTACATTAGGGTAGATGCATAACATGTACATATGCTACTTCAGATAAATCTGTATTACAGTCCTGAAAATGATCCATCTGCATCAAAACAAGTGGAATGATTGCCGACTATAGTGTTCCAGAGACAGGATTCCAGCATGAACGGCGACAAGTTGTTTTATGTGCCGGACGTTATCCTTGTGACAGACAGTATCTAGAAGGAAATAAGGTGACTGATGCATCCCATCCTAGGTATGAATTCAAACATATTCAAGCCTCTTTTCTAGTTATCCTGCCAAACAGCAAAAACATTGGTTGAGATAAGATACTTTCCAGAATAGTAAGATGACAAAGAAATTTCCAAACCTGAAGCAATAGATTCCAAGAGCATCCTTGATTTCATGACAAACCGAAACGGCAAGATGCAGGTACAGACCCACTGTTACAAGTAAATAAGATGATGAGATGTAAATGTAAATATGCAAACAGAAGGTAGATTAGAAATCTATATGGCACTTTAGGTTGCAAGGCATGCAAATGTTATCTAACTCAAAAGGGTGAAATAGAAGATTAATGTCAACCAAGCCAACAGGTTTCCATGAAAATGAGTGATCACAAAATTAAACCGAATAGGCTAGAGCTGAAGTTACTTTTCAACATTTCAAACAAAATGTTAAGAGTGGAGTACTTCACCTGTGTACGAACAGTACAGGAAAAGAACCAGAAGTTCATCAGCTAAAGGAGTTCTGTCAACAATAATGATGCATCGTTTAGCTTACCACACAAAGATACAGTTGGGATTTTAGCAGTTCTAGGTGAAAGCAACAAACGTAGAAGGACTTACCCATCATTAATCTTTGCAGTGAGAGCATTTGCAATAGCAAAAGGAAGGAACACCAGAGACTGAAATAAGAGATATTGAGGCATTACTTCAAATCAATCTTGCACTCAGTATATGCAGACCAGAATGAAAACATGGCACTATATACATACCATGCACATTCCAGTTTTAAGACCTTTGGGTTCGTCACATAAATGAGCAAGTATCATCCTTCCCTGTCCATGCACAACGATTTCATTCATAAAATAGAAAGATCAGCAGTAGTCCCAGAAAAACTAAGGATGATATTAAGTTAGCATATGCACTATGTACATCACTCTCAACACATCGAAAACTGCTTCACCATTAACAACAAGCAACTGCTGTTCGGTTTTCATTGAATAATGAAGCCGGGGTCAAGACCCTGTTTTTTCTTAAAAGACAACAACACCACACAAAAGCACTAATAGCATCTGGTGAATTGAGTGTCATTAGATGTTTATACAGAATATGGAGTGCCACTGCATGCAGCACATCAGTATCATCGGTGGTTAGCCTCATCATATCTATACAAATCAATATCCTAAAAGACAAATTTGCATTGAATTCGGACAAGGATTATTACATGATATAGCTATGGATTACTAAATATTTGTCTGATGTACAAAGTTATAGAGTTTATTTTTCCAATCAAACACAACTAAAATCATAAAACATAACATAAACTATTTTGAAGAAGATTTTCTGTCTTCAAATATAAAGCTATGACAATAGAACTTCATTGGATCCAACTCCAGGTAAAAACTCCAGGTACTTTGATTAACATCAACATCTGGATTTAGATGTTCTTAAGTAAATTGTCCTGTCCAATTTAGATTGCATCATGAACTCAGGTCTCAAATTCAGATGATTTTTACAAAAGATACTGTATTAATCAGATGCAAATTCTTACCCAGGTCAGATAAGACAATGTCCCTTTATAATACATAGTGAGAGCCATAAGGACACATCATAGGAACTCTAGTCTAAGAGACGACTAGCAAGATTACACTACGCCGCAGGTCCTTAAGGTGTGTAGTTCACTTAGTCATGTTCCAGTAGAAACCAGAACTACTAAATAACAACCTGATTTGAGGAAAGACCGAGACCAATACCTAAAACAATCATTTGGTCTGGCCGTTTTAGTGCTTAGCCAGTTTGAGTCACATCCATGCTAGCGGTGAAATAAATGTGAAAAGTAACATTAAATATAATTCTGTACAGTACTAACTACTCAGCAAGTCAGCATCAAAGAACCCAACAACAAAAATGAAACTTACAACCAAATATCCAAAAGCAAAACCAGTTCCGATCACAAGCAGATGCGGCTGGTTCCTCATGATATCTGAAGGAGAAAGATAACACCTGCACAACAAGATAAATAAAGCTAGTGTTTCATACAGTATCCCATGCAATAAACAATGAATATACTTTCTGATCCCATACCAGACAGCAACTCCAGCTAACAGCGCAATAAAAGGAAGGACCTGCAAGCCAAATATAAAAATGTAAAGATATAAGCACCAAGGGTGCATGTAATATAGCGAGATAAAAGCCAGTCTTGTGACTTGTTCTTATAAGCGGTTTGAATGAAATATTAATAAATAATCACATGCCACCTGAGACTATCCAAATGCACACTATTAGAAAGGTTTGGGCACCCGTGGAAGATAAAGCAATGAGGCCTATAAAATTTAACCCAGCGGCTAAGACCTGACTTTGCCATTTTAGATGCTCCAGGGGATTATAAGCTTTGGGAGGAACTAGTTGAATATAAATTTTGTGCATTTGTAATTTTTTAGTGCAAAAGTCTATTAAGCTTAATGAGAAAATCTATTCATAGGCAAAATACACAAACTCAAAAGTATACATATCTAATATTCCAATCATTGCTTGCCTAGAGTCTTAAAAATTTTCAAATGGATGGATGGCCTAGGGTTTGCAAAAGCACTCTAGCAGGCCCAAGACAGCTTCTTTAACTTCAGATATTACAAGCTTTTGCCCTTTAGTATTCTACATACGAGAAAATCCAAAAGCTTACCATTGCTAATGCCAATTCCATGCTTCCTTTTCGCGCATCAACTACTTTTTGGACATTACCGACACTGTGTGGCAGGAGGATCAATCATGTGTAAGCAAAGAATATTAGGAAGACATATGTAGCACAGTACTGTTTATTGGCTTATTGCTCAGGCGCTGTGTTGTGGGAAATGCCACAAATGAACCACTTGCAAATGCAACGATTCATGAAACAGGAAGAGTCAATCATTTGCAAGCAGTTCCATGGCAGTTTTGGTCAATGACTACACATGACATTTGCATAATAGGAAAATCAATCATTTGCTGATCTTGCTCCATGTTATGGAACTGTTATAGAAGTTACTCAAAAACTAAATACAGAAAGGAATTATACTCACTTGGATGCAACGGTCGGAATTACAGCAAACAAGATCATGAAAATCAGCACGATAACATATAAGGGGGTTTCTGATACAAGTGAAAGCAAGGGAATCAGAAACAGTTCTGTTAATACTTATGATGAGTATTTGTCTACTGTGTTGGCAAACGTTGCCAGTTGATGTAACTGTATGAAGCTGACATAATCTTTCATTCTTAGAGGAAAAATGTAAAGCAAACTGTACATACCTATGCTTGCAATCATTATCAAACAAGAGGGAATAATATGCACGATAATCAACATGCAATCATGTTCACAGAAAATGGAAAAGGCATTTGATATCCCTAAAGCAACATACCTGGAACAAATGGAAGTGGAACCAAACTAACAAGAGGTAGTGATTTCCGAAAATCTTGTGCCCACCATTCAGCACCTAGATTGGGGAATAAAATGCTTATCCCAAAAATGTAATAGAAATCTAGAGAAAAAAGTTAAAAAGTCCTGCTTATTAGGGAAATTACCAGTAAGAAAGGTAAACAGGTGCGAGACATAGATCAACATCAGGCCCTCAGTTGGTCCATTTATTACAGGAAGAATGAGTGTATTTGTAAAGAAGCTGGCAGCATCACAAGTATAAGTGTTAATAAACAACAAGCAGAGCTTTCCTGAAATAAATGGCAAATATGATGAAAAACAAACATAAAAAGACAGCAATCTGACAGTTCAGGAAGCAAATGTTGAGCTGAGAGGCTAGATTTCTTATGTGAAATTATTGATCACCAGAAGAATTTACAGAATAAGAAGAAATGAGAGCGAACATGTCAGATATACAGAAAAGGAATGTTAAATACAGTAATACACCATGAAACTAAGAATCTAGGGTAAACTGATAAAGTAGGATACTGATAAGCAAATGAATACAAGCGATGTGCCAATTTAATCCCCCACAAAAAAAAACACACACTCAACTGTGACAAAAATTACCATAAGGTGTCAGTTATGTTGTGTATGGTCAACACACAAAGAGAATATAATTTACTATCAGCAACACTATAGCTAGTTGCTCAAAACTTCAGGCTATATAACTATATATGCCACCGAACATTTCTGATATGACACACTGAGAATTATATGGTAGGACCAGGTTCCTGAGTCGAGACCCACATGTCACCGATACATCTGTTGGCATATAATAGAAGTTCATGCAGAAAAGATTTAGTTGTATCGTCCCACTAAATTAATCTTCATGCAGCACCTAAAGATAACTTGAGGCTGCAGCATGTAAGAGTCTAAACCAGTTACTGCAGAAGCAAGATCGTAATGAAAACACCAAAAAACCGAGGAACCTTTGGACAAATAAGAGAGCAGTTTTTGCAGATATACAAAGTATGCACCAAATGAGTTCCAAGGGTCTTACTGTTCCCAAGTTGCGAGATAAAATGGGACAGCAGCAACCACCCAGTAACAGAATGTTAACCTTCCACACATCAAGGTGCTTCCAAGGGCCAAGGCTTCAAACTAACCACAGTATAAGGATAAAACCAGTCAAGCTAGATCAGAGAAATAACTCATAGGTCAAAGGATTAGGACAAGGTCAATGGTCTTAAGAAATCCTTACAGCGCAGGCAAGGGCATCACATCCTGCCAAATGACAAATTTGCATACTGTAAGGTTGGAAGGTGGAGATGTTGAGAGAGAGAGAGAGAGAGAGAGAGAGAGAGAGAGAGAGAGAGAGAGAGAGAGAGAAATACCATGATCAAAAGTTCTCCTAGAGGACTTGATGAGCTGGTGCGCCTTGCTTGTTTACCATCAACAGCATCAAAAGTCTAGAAGGGTACAATACAATACTGTTAAAGAAGACGCCAGAAGGCAACACAGTTGATCAATTCAAACCAATGAACTAGCTGACATCACAATTTCCAGTTCTACTTCGACATCTCGAGAGATACAACGCATACCAGGGGATAAGGAAACACAGAAAAATCAAAAAATATCTTAAACTTCAAGGTATTACAACGCAAAAACATTCATCGGTAATTTGAAACTGGTCGTGTTTATCAAAAGGAACTGTTTAAAACGTTGCCATTGGTAGACAACTCTATAAGAAACAACAGTGAATCATTACTGAAGTTTAGATATTGCCACAGCCGGTGCATTGTGAATAGTTGTATCAGTCGATAAACCAGTTTAGAAATCACATACGTCAGAATCTCACTAGCTGTTATTGTTCCTATCACACATCTTTAAATCAAAACAATCTTTTGCAGAACAGTGACAGGCTTAATGTTAATCCGTACTGTCCACTAAGAGCAGTTTTATCTCATTCTACTATATGAAACAAAAGGTTTACTTTTTTCTTCTAACAAGGCTACTAAAGCTAGCTTGTAGCACTTCTAGACAACAAGACAATCCAGCTTAGACATAAGCTATAACAGTGGTGGATGGACTCTAAAGAAATGACCTCACCAAAAATGTTTAACTTGCAATTGATCAAACAGAATAAACTTTCTGGATCTGCCACTGAGCTAAAATGTTTCACAGAAATTGACCTATAGCTCTAAATTCAACCACTTGATGAAACAACACTTATATCACTAGGAAGTTATGCCTTTTCTCTCGGAAGTCAGCCACGGATACTAAATTGTACTTTGAACAACAAAGCAAGCTCCTTGTAAGCCATGACTTGTACATGTCGCATGAGGAAGTTAAAGCCTAGGGTAGGCAAAATAGACAAGCATTACAAAAATTATCACATTGAACACTCTTACGCAATGTATTGCTCCTTGGATCAAACAAGAGAAGTTACAAGAGTCAGAACAAGCAAGTAATAATCCATTTGGAATCTCAAGCTTAGTTTCACACACCTGGTATAAGAAGAGAAGTAATCCATGGGCAAGATGGACCCACCTAGGGGGAGCTGTATCTAGGCGGGGTGAATATATCTGTGAAATTTGAGTATTAGAGCCTTACAAGTAAAGAAAAGAGGGGGCACTACATACCATGAACGTGGAATGCATCAAAAGGTGTCAACGTTGGCATATCGGCAGCTCACGTTTTTAAGTTTTAACAGCTCACTGAAATTAGAACTAAATCAAGCAAGAAAGACACTCACATAGCTAAGCAGTGCCGATGCAACTAGAAACATAAATCCTGTGAGTGTGATCTGAAATTTTGGAAAGCATCACCACTTACTGCACCAGATGAAATGAATCCAAGGAAGAATAGACAATCTACTGATCAATCTCTTACCATATTTGGCCTATACATAGGTCCATACATGCAAATGAAGAAAATAGTAAATTAGTACAGAAGTTTTGGTGAGAAGGATAAAAATGAAATTTGAAGGCATTTATTTGCAGTTTGCACAAGACTAAAAGTTAAAGCTCCCATTCACTATATGTGACTGATACGTCGCACAATGAAGATGTAAGATCGGTCTCGATAGTTATCACATAACATGAAAGCAAAGCAGGTACCTTAAGTTCACATGTTTTTTCACACGTTGTTTGAGCTCCTACCACTAGTCCATTGTCCATACAAGTAAATAATCAAATCAAGCATAATTTACAGATAAATCCTACATTCTACAGTAGGCAGGCATGGAATCAAACATTCTCTCAGAGCAACTGGCAAGGCATACCACTGACGATTGATAATAGTACAATAATAACTTGACAGGTCAGGGTAAATATACACAAACCAATTGCTAATCCAAACAGTTTTAGATAACAACCAGATTCCAGTCATATTAACCTTCCTCTGAATGAGTGGCTGTCTTCTTTTCAAATGTTCCTTCAAAAATGATAAGCACACTGGAGAACTGAATCAACTCTTACACGATTGAACACAGATATCTACTGGGTGGAATCCTACACTCTACGGTAGGCAGGCATGGAATCAAATTTTGTCTCTTAGAGGAACTGGCACGGTATACCACTGACGATTGATAATAGTACAACACTAACTTGACAGGTTATGGTAAATATACAGACACAAAATGCTAACCCATACAGTTTTACATAACAAGCAGATTCCAGTCATATGAACATTTCTCTGCTTAAGTGGCAGCCCTTCTTTTCAAATGTTTTTCAAAAATGATTCTGTGCGGGACAGCTTATGCAGCGTCTCCCACATTCCCCAATTTCCCAATTCCATCCTTCTTAGTGCATCTATTCTTACACGATTAGATACAGACATCCACCCGCCTTGCCGCACTAACCAGTCGTGCTAGAGAAGAGAATGGAGCGAGGAGCGGAGGGGACTCACGGCATCCAGAGCGGGAAGAGGGTGACGCAGCGGCTCCAGAAGGGCTGAAGCACGTACTTGGCCACCACCGAGTGGTCCTGGCCGCTGTACCTGTACCGCTTCAACGTCTCCACGCCGTGTGCCCCGATGTAACCCATCTCCGGCGCGGCGGGGCGGGGCGGTCGTGGCCGGCGGCGGCGGCGGCGGCGGCGAGGGGGCTCGGGAGGGGGAGGGGTTTGCGGGTTCGAGAGGCTTCTGGAAGGGTCGAGAGAGGCCGGGGACCAGTGAGGTGGTGGGCGAGATCGCGAGGGGAAGCCGGAAGGGAGGCGGGTGGATGCGTCTTCCCCGTCTGCCGATGACGTGGTATATTCGACGCGACACGACGTTTCTGTGGGGAGTGCGAGTGCGAGTGCGAGTGGCGCCCACCTCTTTTCGATTGCAACGCACGCGGAGCCTTCTCGGCTCCAGGTGTGTGTAACACCTGTCCCCGAATTCGAACTTGATACTGTCGGTTTTCACTCTATTTTTTTTAGAAATTATTTTCGGTTTTCCAAGAGCCAATTGATTTTGTCTCTGGACTTCGCATAAGGCGCAATGTTTTGTGAAGAGACTTCGCCATAGGTGCAATGTTTCGGGAAGAGCTGTTACGTATTACGTGTCAATTATACGTTACACCAAACAAATTGACACTCGTGTTGTTTTGTGTCAGGTTTCGCAAAAGTAAACACTTCGCACCAAGTCCAGACAAATAATATTATGCTTTAAACCAACTACCGTTACTTATCGGTGCCTCTAAGTGAACTAGTACTTGGGAGACGAAGAGTAGCGAAAAAATAGCGTGGCAAGGTGCTCCCCAACGAGGACAGAGAAGAGTGGCGGAAAAAAGGCGTATTTGGCCCCCCACCGAGTTCTAATGCCGTTTTTGGCCCCCCGTCAGACACAATGTCAAAAGTGTCACCGCGACGCGCTGGGCAACTGACACGTGGCTAAGTCGCGGGCTGGAACCGCGACCAGCGTCGATCGCGCCTTCGAGCCGCGACGGAGGCCGCGTCTCGCCCCAGGCCTGCGATCATCTCCGGGGGGTAAACGCCAGAAATCATGACGTTTAGGTCCAGCGTGCAAATGCCAGTGGAATTGGCGTTCGGAGCTTTGCCCCTTGGCGTTAGCTCGCGCGATCACACGCCATCGTTGGTGGCGTTAGCCTCAAACGCCGTCTGCACTGGCGTTTGCACGCGGACCCAAACGTCACGGTGTCTGGCGTTTGCCCCCCGGAGATGGTCGCGGGTCCGAGGCGCGATCGACACTGGTCGCGGTTCCAGCCCGCGACTTAGCCACGTGTCAGTTGCCCGACGCGTCGCGGTGACACTTTTGACATTGCGTCCGGCGGGGGGCCAAAAACGGCATTAGAACTCGGGAGGGGGCCAAATACGCCTTTTACCCGAAGAGTGGCAACGTCAGGGTAGCTTGTCCACATCTTGAGTAATAGCCATCCTCAACGAGTCAGTTATCTTCAATCGCATCGTGCCGCTTCCACACTCTCGTCGACTCTATTCATGCCGATGACCGCCGCCTCCTTATGTGTTGCCACTGTTTGGACCGAGCGCAAAACTGCGCAGCCTTTGGGGGCTTGGGGGCTGGGGCAAGCTATTTGGCCGGAGAAGGACGGTAGCGGGACGGAGTGATTTGGAGTAGGAGAGCGAAGTTTGGGGGAGGAGAGATGTTTGGGTGGCATCACGAGGCCTCGATAGTGAGGAGGTCGTCAATGGGGATGGATTGGAGGGGGGAGATATAGGACATGGGGTGAAAGGTGTTCAAGGGGACATACAACATTTGGGGTTTACACCACCCATTACAATGATCGGGACTCGCACACGGTGCAGTAACAGAGCCTTCTCGGTTCCAAGGGGGAGGGGTGACACCCGTCCTGACTTTTATTTAGAGGACACCTGTTGCGAATTCAAACTTGACATTGTCGGTTTCCACTATATTTTTGAAGAAAATATTTTTGATTAGCCAAAACCCAATTGATTTATCTCTACACTTGGGCCTTCTTGATTCACACGATTTCAAAAACATAGAAACAGCAAAAAGATGTAGGATTCTAAAGGCATGCCCTCTTCAATTCTATGAGATTGGAAACCATATAAATTGGTACTAAAATGTATAGAAAAAGCTAGGAACTTATGACCGATAGTAAATTTTTAAGAGGTTATACTCAATGAAAATTTTCTTTTAGAACTGAGTGCAAAGTGGCATATAAAAAAATTCTAAGGTTTTTAATTCCACAAATCAAGTAATCTCTATAGAAATTTGTTCTAAAAATTAAAATCTTACAAAATTCATTTGAAATTCCTTTTAATCAAAGAGGTCCTTTCTTGTAAGGCACAATGTTTTGTGCACACCTGTTAGGGCATGTGCAATGTGATGAAAAAGCAAGAGCTAAAGAACTTTGCCATGAACTTAGAATTTGTTCTAGCCATAACAGCACAGAGGGGCTAAGGAATTTTTTCTTGAGTCGAGGCAAGTACAAGAGCCAGCTCCACCTTACTAAATAAAGCAAATGTCGAGAGAAAATACGATGAAGAGGGAGCAAAGGGGATTAATGAAATCACATAAATGAAAGAACGTGATATAAAGTGAACATGTGGATCTAGCTGTGGGACCCATCTCAAAGGAGGAGAAATTTTTGCTAACTTTGCCCTCTGTTACATTGTACATGCCCTTATAATTCTATATCATGTTGTTGCCTTCATGTAAATATAGATTAAGATTCAGCACTACATCATCATAGTTCAGATAGTCATGGAAAATCACCTCCTTCTGTTTCTTAAAGTGTGGATCAAATCTTCTTTTAACGTTTTATTATATGATATATTCATTTTGTATTAGTGTTGTTGATTTTTTTCAATTATTTTAAATAGTATTTATATCAGCTTTCGTGCTTTCAAGCACGAGACACCTAAGCGTTCGTACCATTATATCTTTTCACATAAATCTCACATTGTCCCATGTGTAAAGTAGTGGTGTTCAAATCTGGTTTGACCTCAACCGATGTGAACTAGGTGTAGGCTTAACGGTAGTCACTAGCACATCTGATTGCATTAGTCTGTAGCACATCTGATTGCATTAGTCTGTAGCAACAAACATTTTAAAACCTGGTTTTGTATAATTTCCCTAAACTGATGTTGAACAGTTCTGATATGCGGCAGGGCACCCCTTTGTACAACCGGAAATTTATGCATAAAGAAAGCTCTCAAATTATATATGTGTGCCCTGTCTACATCAATTGAAAAGTCATGAGATACTCCTCTAAATACAACTTAAGATACAATGTACATAAGTGTTATTGTTTCTAGGTAAACTTTCAAATGTGATGTAACATTCCCTTTCCTTAGAAAAACAACTTAAGATGGAGTACAACGTAGAATGCACCATAGATGCCCTAGCTCAGGCAGTTCTTTTGTTTTCACTTGATGTCTCAACCAAGCAATGTTTCCATTTCATTAAATTTCACTTTTTTGGAGAGAATAGTTTAAATTTACTCTTGCTCGCCGCATTATGTGTATTGGGATTGCTTTATCTCCTTTTTCCTTTGATTCAAACATATTTGTGCTTGGTTACCTGTACCATCCTGGCATGCTCTGGTGCCTTCATGCATGCTAGCTTTGGACATAGTGAGTGGATGCAACTCAGTTGTGTTTAGTTGACTATATTCGTTGAGACATGCTGAGCTGAAGTATGTTTGGCTTTCTGTATCAATTGAGATATGTTGAGCAGAGATGAACTAGATTGTGCTTATTTGCCATCATTTGAACTGAGGATACCACCACAATGAGCTGGATTTGGTTACCTCCTTAGTATGGTAGTTTCGTATGGCGGTAAGGATACCGCCTTAATATAAGATAGGAGTAGGTATGCATTTTGGCTAAGTGTCCTATTAGTTTTGTATATACTTAGACCATTTTGAAATCAATTACATTGAGCATTTGCACCAAAATTAGGAAAGCTTTGTGCATAATCCACCAGTTTGCACATTTGCAGAGCTAAATGCAAATTCTTGTATGCAACAAACATAGTGTTTTATAGATATACATATTTACACTTGTAGGTCCGCTGAAACAACAAGTTCAGCTATGTAAAGGGACACTAAGGGCTAAGAAATTTATGGTTGCTTCTGAATAACCGAGAAATGCTTGAGTCCTAACTATCAAATTAGTTGTCTGCACTGCAAAAAGGCTTAGAAACACTTGTCATCGATCATCATTTGTAGAAGCATCAAGCATCACTGGCATGCTTGCATGAAGCATCAATTTTGTCATCAACTCATCACTGGCAGTAACTAATTATCAATCTTCATGACATTGAAGAAAAGTCTCTTCCCCTAGTTTTCTAGGGTTTTCTCACCTCTCATGGCGACTCGTGAGAGTCCACCATACTGCTCGAGATCGGATCGATCTTAAGTTCGATCCCATGTAGGATTGCCTCCTTTGTGATATTATATAGGTCTCACTGTCGTTGGGAGTGTTATGTGGGCTTGTTTAGCGTCTCATGAGGCAGGCTCATCAGTGGAATCATCTTTCATCGACTCTGTAGCCAAAACGGGACACTCGCTGGATGATCTAATCAAGAACTTGGATCTGAAGGACAAGGAGGACGAAGACATTGTTCTGAAGGAAGATTGGGAGGAGCTTGAAGCAGAGGCACGATTTCCCAATTGCTACGCTGGTTGTTCGCGTGGTTGTCGGTGGTCAGATCTGGTAGAGGGAGGGAGGGAGAGGGACGGCGGCCAAATGCTTGATTTGGTGGAGAGAGGTAGAAATGGGAGAGTGGAGAGGAGAAGGGAAGAGATGGAGAGGAGAAGGCAATGGGGTTAGGGTTTTGAGTGGCGCCGCCGGCCATCGCCTGGATGGGAGAGAGGAGCAGGGCCCTCAGTGGCGAAGGGAAGACATAGGAGAAAGCGGTGGTGAGGTGTGAGATTTAGGGTTAGGAGATTGGGGGAGGGAGTCTTACACGGGGTCGCACGATGCGGTGGGCTGGTGGGCGCAGTTCGGTAGCGTTTTTAGCGATCAACAACACAAATGGTTCGACATGAAAACCGACTTGAATGAGTGGTTTATCTCAAAGGGTTTGAGAAGAAAAACCGGTTGTGCTCTTTTATAGATGCTTTTTTCTAAACTATTTGTGCAGACGGTTTACTTTCTGAACCGTCTGAAATAGAGTTAAAATATTTGTGATTGTTTTAATCCCGACGGTTTCGATCCAACCTTTTTTTATAAGAGGTCTAGAATGACTTGTTCTGTAGTAGTGATTCATGCAAGTTATAAACCATAATGTATTAATAATACTCAATTAAAATTACTTCAATTAATCAACCAACAAACAAAATGCAAATGATCCTAATCTATTTGGTATAGATGAGACGAATGGAGAGAACGTACCTCCAAGAAGCTTCACCATAAAAACTGAGGAAGAAATCTAAGATTTCCTGGTAGATTTGGGTGTTTTAAAGAGAGGAAGGAAAAAGAGCCATTAGGCACCGTTACTAGAGAGGAAGAGAATAATGATAGAGTGGAGTGACATTTAAAAATAGTGGTGCCAATAGGATGACGCCGATATTAGCTATCTCACCGCTGCTCAATAGCACCGACCTCTCATTACACAGTCCACGAAGACGCGTTTTGCAAATTACAAATGGCTAAGGACAGAGTTCGGCGCCCTTTGGTCTAGGGCTGATGCTTTGCCACGTAAGAGCTTCGTCGCCTCGATGTCCACGAGCATTAGGTGCCATAGCATGGAACCCCAAAGATCAGATACCGCTAAAGTTTTGAAATAGGTTTTTTTTTGAGATCTACTATATACTAAAAGTAGAATACAATTGAAAAAATAGAGAAATACTAGAAATTCCAAAAAAGCAAAACATCTGACCGTTAATCTAGTGGACCATATTATTATTAGTAGACCATAACCGATAGATCTTCATAATTGTACTTAAATAGATCACAACCGATAGATCTTTATAACTACACATAAACAGATCACACTGATAGATCTTCATAACTACACATAAACAGATCACACTGATAGATCTTCATAACTACACATAAACAGATCACACTGATAGATCTTCATAACTGCAACTAAATAGATCACAGTCGATAGATCTTCATAACTGCACCTAAACAGATCACAGTCGATAGATCTTCATAACTGCACCTAAATAGATCACAGCCGATAGATCTTCATAACTGAAATTAAACAAATCACAGCTAATAGATTTTCATAACTCCATCTAAACAGATCACAACTGATAGATCTTCATAACTATACTTAAACAGATCACAACCAATAGATCTTTATAACTGTACCTAAACAGATCACAGCCGATAGATCATCATAATTGTACCTAAATAGATGGGTTGGTACAACGACTAGTAGGTTGGCTCGCGATTTGAACTTTTATTTCCTGTATTGATCTAATGTCAGGACGGCTCGCGATTTGAACTTCTATTTCCTATACTGATCTAATATCACGCGTACATGTAAAAAGATAAAGATAATTAAAAACGTTTCCCGCTCAATTAGTCTAATATCACGCGTACAGATAAAAAAAGATAATTAAAAACATTTCCCGCTCAATTAGTCTAATATTATGTGTACAGCTAAGAAAAAATAATTAAAAATATTTTTCACGCAATTAGTACTGATCTATCACGCATATGGATAAAATAATAATTAAAAATGTTTCCCGCTCAGAAGATCAAAATCATCAAAATTTACTCGCTACTACAGGGCACAGCAAAGAGCATCTGCTGTGCTTACTAGCTCGTGTAGCAGCAGCTCACCATCCCCCTCACGCTGACCAGCCCATTTCCCACTGCTTTGCCCTTCAAACCCGCACTTGTCCAGCCAGGCCGGATGCGCTTTCGCACGGCGCGGCACGCGCAGGGCAACCGAGCGCAAAGAGTGATCTCTTTGCTCACCCATGCGCGCGCGGCAGCGTCAGGTGCCAGGGCTGAGCGCCTGCGCTGCGTTGCTGCCACTCACTGGCAGCTGCAGGCCGCGGCATGCAGGCTCTGCAGCGCGCCCCCTGCACGCACCTGGTCCTGAACACTGACCGAAGTGACCCATCCTCTGCGCCACCACCACCTCACCTTAATTCCCAGCAGCAGAAACCCCACACCCCATTGCGCGCCTCTGCCACCTGACTGACACACCCCTAATATATGTGTCAAGTGTGCTGTGCTCCCAGCTCAGTCCTCCTGAACCCATCCTGACACAAGCACAAAGCTAGGCAGGCCGGGACGAGTATTAAACTCCCTTGCTTTTCCCATGGCTGTTCGCTCCATCTACCTCGCGTCCTTGCTAGAACCACTTTGAGTTGCGACTGAGCTCTAGTCGTAACACCTCGCGCTGCTGCTGCTGCGCTGTGGGGTTGGAGTTGAGGACGATGATGCTGCGCGGGCAAGGCGGCGGCGGCGGGAGGTGCCTGTTCACGCCGTCGCAGTGGCGGGAGCTGGAGCACCAGGCGCTCATCTACAAGTACATGGCCGCCGGCTCGCCGGTGCCCCACGAGCTCGTCCTCCCCCTCCGCGATCACGGCTTCGCCATCGACACCGCTCCCTCCCTCCGCTTCCCTCCTTCGCACCCCTCCCGTACGTACGCGAGAGCCCATCCCTCTTCTTGCAGAACGATATCCATCGATCGATCGTTTGCTTGCTTACCCTTAAATCCTGATGGGTTGTATGTACTGATGGTTGATATGTGCGTGCCGTGTGCATGCAGTGGGGTGGGGTTGCTACGAGGCCGCGGCGCATTACGGGCGGAAGGCGGAGGACCCGGAGCCGGGGCGGTGCCGGCGGACGGACGGCAAGAAGTGGCGCTGCTCCAGGGAGGCGTACGGCGACTCCAAGTACTGCGACAAGCACATGCACCGCGGCAAGAACCGTTCAAGAAAGCCTGTGGAAGCAATGTCCTCCGCCGGCTCCGGCGCCGGCGCCTCCTATCGCCCGTCCGCCCTCTCCATCTCACCCCCCACGCCCGACGTTCCCAGCTACGGCCACCACCACCTTCGTCCCGACACTTCCTCTGCTCGTGCTTCTGCTCATCAAATCAGCCCTCTCCAGCTCCACCTCGACGCGTCGCCGCCTCCGTCCTACCACAGGTACGCGCAGTATGGCGCTTCCTCGCTCTTCCCGAGCGGCGGCTACGGTTACGGTTCCTCCAATAAGGAGCATGAGGAGGCGGAGGCGAGGCGGCGGCAGCACTGCCTCGCTCTCGGGGCTGACCTAAGCCTGGACAAGCCGGCCGACGCCGCCGGCACGGCGACGTCGACGGAGAAGCCGCTGCGGCTCTTCTTCGACGAGTGGCCGCGCGGGCACAGCGACGGGAGGCCGTGGATGGGGATGGACCAGGACGGGACGCAGCTCTCCATCTCCATCCCCACGGCCTCGCCCGACCTCGCCGTCGCCGCCGCCTCGCGCTACCACCACCGCAACGGTACGTACGTGTCCAAAGAAACACGAGTAAAAGTCAGCCCGGCATAAAAACTGAAACCGAAACCCAAAAAACCGAATTTACTCTAATTTCCGTTAATCAAAATAATTTTAATTACCACTTTTAAAAAACCGAATTTAATTATGTAAAATCCGTTTTTAGTCCTCGGTTAACCGAATAAACCGAGTTTTTATAGATATGTTGTTATGTTGGTGGATATGTTAAAGAAATAAAACCAAAATTTTGTGAACATTTTAACCAAATAAACCGATATATGTTAAAATTTATTATTGGCTGTTGTCTCATCTATCTCAATTTAAACCCAAAAAATCAAGACTGATTAGAAGATGTTACATGACATAAACTGGTTCATCTATATTTCGGTTTAAACGAAAAATCAAAATCGAATTTTCAGTTTACAACATTGCACAACATATTTCGATTTTTATTTTTCAAAAACCGAATTCTTCAAAAACCAAAAAAACTGAAACCGAATTTTCGGTTGAACCGAATGCCCAGGCGTGAAGTAAAAGAAGCAGCTTTGATTACTCGCTTATGCTCAACATGCTGACTGATTTTGCATGGCTTTGGTTTCGATACATTCTGCAGCAGATGAATAATCGACGTGATTTCCATTGCCGCAAGACTGCTTCTCCTGCACACGGTCAGAGAATGCGGTTTGAGAATCTGAACCCAACCCAGTGAAGTACCCGTAGTAGTAGTCACCCTGGTTCGATCTTGTTTGTAGTTTGTATCAGAGCTTAGGTTTTTCTTTTCCGTGTAACCTTTTCGTTTAACGACCAAAAGCAGTCTATTTCTCTCTTAAGTTTGGGTGAAGACGATAAAAAAATGTGAAGAAGGAAGGTGCACTCCTGTTTACTTTCTCCGTTTTCTTTGTACTTTTCAGTCTGTGATCAATGCACTGCGAGCACTTACCTTCCTCTTATCCCTCTGCCTTTGATGGCTCGTCACATCGGTGGATTCTTCCTAAAGCCCTCTATAGACTCCCTCTATAGACTCAGCATTTCAATACATGATCCATCTGTTATTCAGAGTATACACAGGAGACCTCACATCATCTAAACGCGACGCGCAGGGACGGAGCCAGGATTTTGCCAAAAGAGGGGCCAAGAAGAGAGACGTTTGCTCCTGTAATTCTTTCTATCATAATATATACGCCGAACTATTAACCAAAATTGGATCTGTAATAGTAAAGCAACAAATACAATTAGTGATCATCGTGGTGAATTTTGTCGCACACTTATACTTGATTGAAATACGTCGAATAAGCACTTCATCAAGCCCTAAATGTATATAGAGATGAATAATTGTGCAATATTTTTAGAATGAGGGGTCATTGTGCAGTTATGCAATACAAATGTTTAATAAAAATGATAGCTGATGTAAATATATAGAAATGAATTAACTCTTGTGCTTTTTAGCTTATTATTAATCCAAACTACTACGTAGTTAGATAAGTGGACTTTTTAAGCGAAAAGTACATAAGTGAATTAGTATAGGCTAAGGGTAATCAAGTGCTAGAACATAAGTACTCTGTTGGATTAGTTGTTTCAAAGTGATCTGCCGTGGTCCACCGAGGTCGGTAATTAAGTGAGGTTGCCTTGATGAGACACTTTTGTTACGTAATATGTAGCAACTTTCACTACCGTAGAAACTAATTAACTAAAGCTTGCATGGATCCCTCTGTCAACGCGGCTAGCTTTCAAGTTATTAAAAATATTTTCTTTGAGAGCCTTTCTACCATCCTTAAAAATGCTACAGCAGTCCGATGCAACTAGATCTAAGGGCTCTGGACGCTTGGTACCTGTTGGTACTGTCAAATCTATCACGTGCGAATTGGTAAACCAAGTTATTTAGGGTAGTATGGTAATTACACAGGTCCATCCGTGGCGCCGCCGGTACCAAGCCCTTGCTGCTGCGTCGCTACCCTCGCCATCCCTCTCATCCATGTCTATTCTCCCCGACTCTCCATCCTGCTAAGGCGTAGCTCTTCCTCCTTGGACCTATCCCCCAACCAAACATCGATTTGGGATCCTCCCGCGTTCGGCTCGCCAGCTCATTCGTCCCCGATGCACCGTCTCTTTTCTCACTCGCTCCTCTCATCTACCCAGTACTCTGGAAGGTGCTGAACATATTAATTAGTGCACTCTGGTAGAAGCAGCTGAACAAGCGACAATCTAGAATCAATTTAGTTATTTCGTTTCAAAGTTTGTGAAGGGTACTAGATCTAGAGGCGCTACTTGGAATGGATTACAATGTTAAAAAATAATCAAAAACTTGTTGATAGAAACTTCTCAATCTGTTATCAGAGAAAGAAGAAACTAAGCACTGAAACATTAATTCTCTGGGCCACTTGTTGCGTCTAGCACCAGTAGCATCAGGTATGCAGGTGCATGATGCATCAAGTCGGTTATGTCCAATCACGAAAAGTCTGAAGCAGTCTAGGCGACGAGGGCACGCACTGTGCTTCCTGGCCGAAGCCATGCTCTAGGGAAACACGGCATGTCGTTCTTCTTATTTGCCTTGTTGTTAAGGAAGTATCAAGATGGCGGCCTAGGGGGGGGCACTAAATAAGCCGCTATAAATTGTAAGCAAATTCTTTGTTTTAACAAGATAATTGCGGAATTAAAGATTCTCTAATGCAAACTATAGTGAGACAATTCTAAATGATGCTAGCAATAATAGGGATTACACTAAATAAATAATAAGCTTGCAAGAAACTAAAGGGAGTGGAATGAATAAACCAAGAGGAGACGAGACACAATGAAATTTTTCCCCAAGTTCGAATCCTTGAGAGATCCTATGTCTCTGTTGAGGGGTTCGGTGATACTTGAGCCGGGTCTCTTTCAACCCTATTCCTCCCGAGGTTGCACAAAGCACTCATCGACTTCCTTGTGGTATTTCTTCCCTTTCGGAGGTGAAATCTGGCATTCACAAACTTTTACATGGTTCACCACAAAAGTTGGGAGCTCTTGAGCGACTCCTAGTTGTCTAGGAGTCCTCAACCTCCAAGAATAACAAATGCACGCGAAGAAGCTTGGAGGCGAACTCTAGTGCTCAAGAGTCAAACTTTTCTCTCTAGCACTCAACCCTCTCTCTCAAATCTCTCTCTCAAAAGGTGGACACTCTAGCTTTGGAGAGAAGAGGGGCTTTGCTCTTCGATGGCAGGAAAACAAGTGAGCAAAGGAGAATATGGCTGTTGGAAGAGTTGGGAAAGTGAAATGGTGAATGAAGGTATAAATACTCCCATCTCACAAACTAGTTGTTTGGCATTTTTTCAAGACACATTGGAACTTTTGATCCACTGATTGAAACTTCTGACATTTCAAAAACCAATGACTACAATCCACACCCCACACACAGAACTGCGAAAAAGCACATATCGAAATATCTGATCCCATGATCGAAACTTCCAATAACCTAACAGAGTAAGCAAGGTTCGGGAAAACCGAATCTTCCAATTCATCAGAACTTCCAAAACAAATATTGGAAATTCCATTAACCTTAACAAACGAAACAGAGAGGTCTCGTTTTTGGAAAACCCGGACCTTCTGACACTGATCGGAACTTCCAATCTAGAGATCGGAACTTCCGGTACAACTCAGCACAACAACCCTAGAGCTCAATGTTTGCAAAATCTGGAAGTTTCAATCCGGTCGAAACATCCGACCTCCACATCGAACGTCCAATTTTGCTAAGCAAAAGCTAACCCGGTGTTCATGTCGTGAACTTTTAGGACTCTCACTAAACAAGCATCGATCCATTTGAGCACTAAGTTCACCAACAAACATCTACGTTGCACCCCTATTAATAGTACGGTGGTCTATACTCAACTTAAACTATAAAAGAGTACTTTAAATGGAAATACTAGTCGTTGTCTTCTCTTTTTCATTTTTAGGGGCCACCAATGTCGTAAAGCTTTCACCCATGGGATTTTCACCTATTCAAATACTCAATGAACGCATTAATCTCTAAATCGCTTGTCGTCAATCATCAAAACCCACTTTGGGGGCTTAGATGCACTTCCAGTTAGGTGCGTGGCAGCTTCCTCCGGCTGGTGGGGAGAACGAGTAGAAGTTGCGCCAAATGATGAGTCCAACGAGAAGTGGGCGAGTACCCTGAGTAACATGGGTGTCGTCCTGCGCCAGCGCATGACGTCTGCCTCAACTTGGCCGCTTTGCTAGCCCACCGATGAAACATGAGCCTTCTCTGATGACTAGCGTGTGGTATCAAAACAACCGTCGCTGTCGCCTTCATCAAGAATAGATGGCATGGGAGCACGCGACAATACCTGTTGTACCCTCACATGAATGAACTGACAGATCTATCTAGTACCTTCTTTAGGGTGGGGAGGTATGGGGACCTAACAAACACAGATAGAAAAACTCTTTCTTTGATATTTTAAATATGCTTCAATTTCATGTTTTGAAATAAACATAGTATCTTATTGAAGCCTATTCAGTTATGTGTCAAGAAAATTTGATTCACTGATAATATGTGTTAGAATGTTTACAACCTCTTTTGCATAATGAATTGTTAGAATATTAGAAACATGAAAGTCAAATATGCCTTCCTCCTTTAATTTCTAGCTTCAGATCTAAGGGTTTCAATATTATTGTGATGTATTCGCCGAGCATGAAGTCATTGTCATTATATTAGTTAAATATATCCACTGTTAATTGTAATACAACTTAGTTCGGAAAACTTATTGTAGAGGTCCATCTTGAGATGAAGTAGTATCATTGACATTGTTATTTTGAATTCTAATTCCAATTAGATAGTAAATTATGTAGAAAAAATTGGCTATACATTTCAAAGTCAAGAAGTAAGCCCACCTTCCTTTATAGACGTTTGAAAAAGTTATTATTTTTTTGCCCACCCATCCTTTATGCAGCAAGCCCATCTTCCAAGTCTTTTTAGAATCCTACTAGTCCGGTCATGCCAACTCTACCACACACGTACACAATTTTTTTCGTACACCTCTCACTCGTTTTTATAACCAAGAATAAAATCTCACATGATCCTTTCTTCTTTATTTCTCTCTCTGCTCCTCATTCATTCGCCTCCGATTAGCATCATTCCTCCTTCTTCAATCATTGCGTCTAACCCTAAGCCTGATTGTGAGTTCTCAACAGCAGCATTCTCTATTTCCCGATTCACCAAACCCAACTCTTATGCCATGGATCAATGTATGTGCATCATGAAATTGAGGTTGAGTGGACTGAGGACATCGATAACAAGGTGGGAGTTGGCTGTGCTCGGCAACGTCTTAGTGTGTTTGCCTAAAGAGGTGAGTACAAGTAATTTGCATCTATTTCAATTTTGTAATATTTTATTTTATTTTTTAGATTTGCACCATGTGTTGTCTCTTAGCAACAAAAGTGTTGGGTACTTTTGTATTATTCTGTATGGGGTGGTTCACGCATTTGCATGGACCGATCTTATTACAAACTTTTTTTTTGGAAAATATTTTTAGAAAGATTATTATAAATTATTGAGGCCTTATTAAGTACATGTTAATCGACCAACAAGATATGATAGAAATAGAAACATCACCTAATGGTGTTATGGAAGTTCATTTTGATATACACATTAATTTATGGTTTTATTTTGTGCAAACCTCTTGTAATTGTAATATAAGGCCTAAGTATAGCAATGCTACTGGGATGTTTTGTCTCCGAAATCGGTGACTCGTGGGGCTTCTAGATCTCCATTGTGTGTGTTGTTGCTGCAAGCTACTTGTGGCCGCTCAGAGCTTGTGTAGCTGTCTGGTGGTCTGCATCGATATCACGTGGGCGCATCTGACTTGAGTACCGCCTAGATAAGGCTATATGCATACGTGTCGTTGCGCACCATTCTTCCGCGTGACTTCCTCGACTCCTCACGCCTGAAGCTTCTCGCCTGGGTTCTGTGCGTGTGCTTTCCCACACGTTCCCGCTGAGAACTCTCTCAGGTTGTTTAGTTATTGTATAGACGTCTCATATGTTACATAAAGCGAAGGGATTTTTGATAATTTGCCCTAAAGTTCGTGTATCTTTGATAATTTGTTCAAGTTAAGATGTCACCCTTTAAAATGCGTTAAAATTGGTCTGCCAATTGATGATTTACCCTAGAGGGGTTTTCTGCAAAACAAATTCACTTAATTATTAGCCTCCATGTGAAATGACCGTCCTGCCCCTAGTAATTTTCTTGTCTTGCCCACGTGGGTGCAGCCCGACCTAGGAGCAGCTGCTGGAGGGCTGCTCTATGTCTCTGCCTCCAGTTCGCCGCGGGTCAGGAGCAAGATAGGTGTGTAAGATTAACCAGATGACAGTGAGGTCATTTCACATGGAGATTTAATTGATTCTCTTTTGTAGAAAACCTTCTCTAGAGCAAATCATCAAATGACAGACCAACTTTACGGCATTTTAAAGAGTGGCATCTCAACTTGGACAAATTATCAAAGGCACACCAATTTCATGGCAAATTATAAAAAATCCCACTTTTTGTATGAATAAACTTATTTTACACCTAATATGCTTGTTTGTGTCCTCATAGCTTACGTCATTGGAAGTGGATATATCTTTTATATGGACTTCTAAATCTTAGCCGTTATAATTAGGATCTACCATATTTAGAATGCTAAAACCCCCCATATTAGGCATATCTTAATATATGTAGTACATTGTTGTAGAGAAGTGCCAAAAAAGAGTCATCAAAGTGAGTAAATGAAAATTTTGATATAGTGGAATGCATCACGTTCAAATTTGAAGATCATTGTCACACCCGGCTCATCAAGCCAGTCAAAACAAACATATAGTTTGACTAATCTATCTATTATACACTAAAAGTACAATACGATAGAAAAAAGAAGATACCTTAGAAATTCTCATCAAAAAGCAAAACATCCAGCTATTAATCTACAAGGATCTACTACATCACTCCAATACTTCTTCGGTAACTTATATTTCATTTAATGCATGTAGTGAAAAGGGTTAGACTTTATGTAGATCGACATCATAGCATGAAAAATCATTGCAAAATATGTTTCTTGTAATACAAAAACTCCCTATTGCAAATATGAGCAACTTAATAAATAGCATATAATGTGGGATCTCTATAATCATGATCATGATTCATTAATCCCAAATATGTGAAATATGAACATTGCATAACAAATGCCTAAGTTACTCTCACCTGCAATATTGATGCAAATTAAAAAAATAAATATATTTTCTACTGTATCTAAGTCCTTATTCAAAGCATCTCAACTATTGCTATAATTTTCCTTTTCTTGCTAGTTGGGATGTCTAGAATTATATTCCGAATTATCTTCATACTCCTAATGCTTTCCTCCTTATGGCTCATTTGGAATTTATAAGCTAATGAGAAGTTGACATCTTGTAATAAGTTAAAATGTTATAATGTCAACATTTTTGCTAAATTTAAATTGAGCTCGATCTATCTTTCCTAAATCCAACTATTTCTTGTGCTCTCCTATGTGTACACCTTTCTGTATGGATGGATTTCACTCTGTTTATATGCTATGTAGAAATCTATACACATGTGAAAGTTCTCATCCCTCCTTGGTCATTTAATCTTTCTCTCTTCCTTGCTCTCTTGATTATCATCTCTTTGGCACTTTTGTGGTGCTTGACGACAAAGGGGGAGAGAGATTCGACAAAGATATTGGGCAAAAGGGGTGTGTTTGATGGAGAAACTTGTGGAAAAGAAGGAGAGGCTATGGATGTGTTCCGTGGGGAGTAAAAATAAGATAGTAAGGGTAGCTTGTTCCTTACTGGAACTATTAGCTTATGGGGGAGTAGTGAATTAGGGTTATGAGTGCCTATATTCTATATTGCACATTCCGAGTTGCACTCATGTATGTTGGATGTATTTTGGACACATGTTTGAGTTGGTGAGCTTATTGTAGATCTTTATTGGTACTTTTCCAAAATATTTCTTAGGGATCATGTGAATGCATATTTTACATCTTTAAAGCTTAATTGTGATATCATATAATCTTGATGCATTTCATGGATCCAAAATATAATGTGACCTCCTCAAATTGTTCGTAATTAAATATATGCATTTGACTTCACTCAATTATGAGAAATGCATAGATGAAGGGGGAGCTCATGCTATATTCTGTGTTACACTTGTAGTGATCTTAAATCAAGTAAAATTACCTCATTCACATGGATCATTGCTAGTGGAACACACCCCCGAGTATATGCCGCACTTGTTTGTCATATACCTTTGTCATATATTTAAAAAATCATTATAAATATCTTTGTCAGTGGGTTTGTCATCAATCACCAAAAAGACGTAGATTAAAAGTCCACCTAGCCCTTGTGTGGTTTAGGATGGATTAAGAGTTAATCTAATCTAAGTGTGGTTTTGGTGATTAATGACAAGCGGATTTTGTGGACTAACCATTCTCCTTGAGAGTTGGAACATGTATGGGTTAGGTACCACTTTGTAGGGTTACATCAAGAGGATGAACCTAGAAGCCTGTGAAGCCCAAGATCAATGATGCATGTGATGACTAGGAGATAGATTCATGTGTTGAAGTCCATCAAATCATGTGAAGCATCAAGTGATCAAGAAGTAAGTTTCAAGGATCAAGATATGGGTTCAAGGAGTGAACCACATTGGATCAAGATGAAGTTATAGGGTAAGAGTGAAGTTGACAAAGATGGTCAAGAGTAGGCTCATATGTTGAGCCATGGTGATCAAGACATGAAGTTATGAGCTTAAGAGAAGAACACTAGTGGTGGCTTCATGTGTGTAAGAACCTGGTTTCAACTACCAGATCCCCCTTGTATACATTCTCGTCAGTCCCAGGATCATGCTGACGGTACACAAGCGAAATGAATAACATCACATGCATTCAAGATAAAACATAATTTGAGTACAATATGCCACATGGCTTACAAAGTACTATGTCTTAACGACATTTATTACATCAGAGGCAAAACAGCGGAAATAAAAGCGAAGCGGCTCCATCCGTGCCACAGGCAAATTGACGGAAGCCCACGCGACCTATTCTTCGGGATCATCGTAGAAGAGGTCTTCCTCAGCTCCTTCTTCAGCATAATCCTCTGCACACCACCACAAGACACATGCACGATGAGTACTTCGCGTACTCAGCAAGCCACCTGGCAGCAGATGGTCCTATCAAACTATATGCAAGGCTTCAAAGGAAGGCTGTAGGGTTTATTTGCGTAACTGCGGTTCTAGTTGAAATATTAGGATAGATTCGAAGGCAGCATTTTGATGTAAAACAATTTTATTAACAGGGGTATTTTTCCAGCGTGTGGTCCTCGACCAACACCTTCGAGCAAGGAACTCCTGCCTTAGCTCGGCCATGGGTTTCATCAGCATAGGGGTAGAGGGAAGTAGCAAGGGGGAGAAAGACAGGTCCTTTTCATCCAGAATGAGTCATGTGCTGTCCATAACCGTGGACACGGCTAATCGATTAGTTTTAACTCTGCAGAGTGTGTACACTTTACCCACACGACACAATCTCGTCTTGTTGCCACTGGCCGTCGCCAGCATAGTACACACCCATCGGTGTACCGGCAGGGAGATTGTGACGAGATCTTTTAGCTAGATCCCCCTAAGGTGTGACGTGCCCACCGGGTCTGGCCCGGAGTCGAGAGTACATCCCCGCACTCCGTTCCCCCCATCTGTGCCGAGGGTCCTCGTCGCTACGTCCACCCCTTCTGCGGTACGGCAACATCGGCACCAAAGGCTGACTAACCTACTTGACCAAGCCATTGCCCATTTAGCGTGTGGTTGCACTGTGGTCACAATTTCTCCAACTTCAAGACTTCGGCCTTATGCGGTACGGACGACTTATGGTTCCTTTAAACCGGCCTTCTGCGGGTAGGCAACCATCTGCTCCTTCATCACAATGATCCAGCTGCCGCCCGCACCATATTAGATGGTAAGTTTCACCCAGAGTAGAGTAGGAGGAATAGAGAGAGAGAGGAATCATCGGGCATCCGGCCCTAGCTCAGCGAGCTCAACAACAAGTTTCAACGAGGATCATCAATCCGGTATTCATTCCTCCGAGGAGGCAATTCAAAAGCAACCTAGGGATATAATTGAGCATGGCTAAGCATTTCTACTCTATTCAGAATAAAACCTACTAAACTACTCAGGGTATCAAGATAAAAGGGCGACAAGCGGACATGGTAAAAGTGTGTCAATGGACACGCTAGCTACTGGATTAAAAACAGCATGCATGTTTGTAAAATAACAAAATATAATGAATTCAAAAATATGGGATCAAATATGATCAAGAAAAGATGGCATGCCTTCGTTGTAGAACTCTCCCTCTTCAGCTGCTTCGGTCGTCGGGTCGGTCTCTTCACTCCCTATTGACGCAACGCAACGAGCAAAATAAATAAACATCGACGTCAAAAGACACACCGGAAAGCAACACGAGAGAAGCCCGACGAAGGTAAGGTAAGGTGGAAAGGATCGATGGCGCGATCGCGTCATCGCGAAGAAGAATGGTCTTCTAGGGTTGGCCATAACCATAGACATATATATATAGCATATAACCCCTATCGGGTATATTTAATAGATATTCAATTATACATACACACATACACCTTAGCATGCTAGGAATTATAATAAAAGGATAAACAATTCATAATTAACCACAAATAAATATTTAGGTGAATCCGAACTATTTATAATGGTTAACAACAGTAAAAAAAATAGATTAACAACATATAACTAGATTTACACATGCTTTTCTAATATTTTAAAGACTAGAAATTAAGCTAGATTATATTCTCTACTATTAACATGTACTAACTAAGCATGAAACAACTTGGAACATGTTAACAGTACTGGAACAGTACCAAAAATGATTTAATAATAATTTCTAATCTGAACATTATTTAATTAAAGCATTTTCTAGCATTTCTAGTGTAACAAATAAGTAGAAAATACTAAATAACATCAAAAAATCATACCATTGGACTAACATGTTCTAATACTAATTCCAGAGACATTTCATAATTACATGTGTTCTGGAAATATAATTTAAACATTTATAAATATTAATCTAAGCATGAAAACTACGCTAAAAATATAATAAAACATTAATTAATTAAGAAAATTGGGTTTTCATGACTTGACAACATTAACATAATATAATATGAATTATTGGGTACTGGACATGCATTTTTAGAGGTTAAAACAGATTTATAATGGACTTAGTACTAGAAACAGCATTTAAATAACAATTTAAAAAGGATCTAGAATACAACTTGATTTCTATAGCATTAACCATTACAGGGAAAATACTTTGGTTGACATGGTAAATTGTCTTTAGGGTTCTCTGATCCTAAACTAAAATTGAACAAAAATAACAGAGAGCATTACCATTTTTAATAATTGATTTAAAGCTTATTTTAATTCTAGGAAATTCTACATTAATCCAAAAATCATGAAAATTTCCAGAAACACTCCCTATCATACTAATGATCTACAGAAAAAGATTCACTTCAAAATAACTTTCCAGTACAAAGATATCACAAAATTTGCTCAAATTTTATACTAAATTAATTATAATTCAAATTCCGACGGTCGGATTAAAAATCCGACTGCGCCGTTGGATTCGTGGGGTCCTAACGATTCCATTTTAATCCTAAGATCACAGATCGGACAAGATTTGATTTGGAGCAAAAAATTAGACATGGAAGAGGGCTTAGGGTTACTGTAGCATATGAACAGTACGCGCGAGTACTGTTCACGCTACAGTACAGAGGCAAGAATGGGAGATTCAAAGATTAATGGTCCCCAAGATTGATGATTATTGGTAAAATTAGTAGAGGGGAAATATTCTTTGGGCTGGTGGGAGGCTACCTCGAGAGGGGATTGAAGAGGGGCTCACCGAGTGCGATGAAATCGCGAAGAGAAAAGCTCGCCGGAGTTGAAGAAGATGGTCGCGGATCGGTTGATGTAGAGGACGAAGCTCGCGGATTGTTGCGGAGGAAGATGTGCACCGGCGTGGGGAAGCTCCTCGTGGCAACGTCTCGGTGTGGGGGTCGCCGGTGTGGCCGGAATTCCTCGCCGGAGCTTCGCCGGAGTTGGGGAAGAAGAGAGGAGGTGGAAGAAAAATTGGTGAGGAAAAGCAAAGAATCAAATATGGGGAAGGGGGTCCCTTTTTATAGAGGAGGATTGGGAGAGGAAGAGGCAACAGGAATTAAGGAAATGAATTGCTGTATCAATTAGGAGAGGAAATTTTGGAATTAACTCGGGAGAAGAATCGGCGGCGGCGTAACGCACGGCTCGCGCGATTTACGCACTCGGGCGCGGCCGCACGCGCGCATACGCGAGGAGGCAGCAGGGCTGCATGCATGCATGCATGCATGTGGGGCCCTCAAAATCTTTTTCTTATTCATTTTCGGATTAAAACAAATAGAGAAAAGAGGTAATTCCAAAACTGATCCAAAAGGGCTTCAAAAATTACGAAAAAATTCCAGTAAATCAATTTAGACATGGAGAATCCAATAAAAATATTTTCGGAGCAATTTTTCAAATGATGACTAAATTAAAAATCAAAAACACACTTTTTGCTCTCAAATTAATTCTAGGGCTTGGATTAATTTGAAATAAAAATCCAATAAAATATTTTTAACATATATTACATAGTTGCACATCCCCCTCTCTTTAAAAAAAAATTTCAAGCTCGAAAAATTGAGGATGTTACAACTCTACCCCCCTTACAAAGAATCTCGACCCCGAGATTCGAAGCTAGAGAACAGATCTGGAAACTCCTCCTTCAGGTCTTCTTCTCGTTCCCACGTTGCTTCTTCTTCGGTATGGTTGCTCCACTGAACTTTGCAAAACTTGATCACTTTACTTCTGGTGGTTCTTGCTTTCTCGTCCAGAATCTTGATCGGGTATTCCTCATATGTCAGATCATCCTGAATCTCAATATCCTCCAACGAAGCTTTCCGAACTTCTTCTTCTGGTTCCTTGAAGCACTTCTTCAACTGTGACACATGGAACACATTGTGCACATTGGATAACTTCTCCGGCAAAGCCAACTGATAAGCTACCTCTCCACGACGGGCGGTTATCTCAAAGGGACCAATATAGCGAGGTGCTAGCTTACCCTTGATTCCAAAACGACGCATCCCTCTGAGCGGGGATACCTTCAGATACACAGCATCACCTATCTTGAAACATATGTCCTTGCGGCGCTTGTCCGAGTAACTCTTCTGTCTAGACTGAGCCACTTTCAATCTTTCTTGAATCACCTTTACTTGCTTATCAGCTTCCTCTAAAGCATCAGGCCCAAACACTTGCTTTTCACCAACTTCATGCCAATTCAAAGGGGTACGGCATTTACGTCCATATAGAGCTTCAAAAGGAGCCATTTGCAAACTGGCTTGATAACTGTTGTTATAGGAAAACTCAGCATAGGGTAAACTCTTATCCCAGCTTCGTTTGTACGTTAAAGCACATGCTCGAAGCATATCCTCCAAAATCTGATTTACTCGCTCAGTCTGACCATCCGTCTGCGGGTGGTATGCTGTACTGAAATTCAGCTGCGTGCCAAGTGCTTCATGCACCTTCTTCCAAAACCTCGATGTAAATTGCGTCCCTCGATCCGACACAATCTTCTTCGGCACTCCATGCAAGCACACAATCCGGGACATATACAGCCCTGCTAGTGTCTCACCACTATATACTGTCTTCACTGGAATGAAATGAGCCGACTTGGTCAATCGATCCACGATGACCCATATAGAATCATATCCTGACGATGTCCTCGGAAGGCCTGTGATAAAATCCATTCCGATTTCTTCCCACTTCCATTCAGGTACTTTGAGCGGTTGAAGCAATCCTGCCGGCTTCTGGTGCTCTGCCTTCACTCTTCGGCACACATCACATAGCGACACAAACTCTGCGATATCTCGCTTCATGTTGGACCACCAAAAATTCTCTCGCAGATCATGGTACATCTTTGTACTTCCGGGATGAATAGAATAGGCAGACTCATGAGCTTCTTTCATAATCAACTCTTTGATCTCCTTCTGATTTGGCACAATCAAACGATCTCGAAACCAAAGGGTCCCACTTTCATCTTCCTTATGATCAGGTGCTTCGCCCAACTTGATCTTCGCTCGGATCTCCTCAATGCCCTTGTCACCTTTCTGAGCTTCTCTCACTTGGTCTTCAAGGGTTGACTTCACTTCTAGCATATCCTCGTTCTCGGCTATACTCACATTCAGATTCAGCTTCCTGAACTCTTCATATAGCTCTGGTTGGCTTTCTTGAATCATCAAATTATTACTGTAGGCCTTTCGACTCAAAGCGTCAGCCACGATATTGGCTTTACCAGGATGGTAATTAATCCCAACATCATAATCCTTTATCAACTCCAACCATCTTCTTTGCCTGAGATTCAATTCTGACTGAGTGAAAATATACTTCAAACTCTTATGATCTGTGTATATCTCACAGCGGTTACCGATTAGGTAATGACGCCAAATCTTCAAAGCATGCACTACGGCAGCTAACTCCAAATCATGAGTAGGATAATTCTCCTCGTGTGCGCGTAACTGCCTTGACGCATAAGCAACAACCTTGCCTTCTTGCATTAGCACACATCCCAAACCTTGCTTGGAAGCATCACAATAAACTTCAAAATCCTTCCGAATATCGGGCAAAATTAGCACTGGCGCTGATGTTAACCTCTTCTTGAGCTCTTGAAAACTTGCTTCACAAGCTTCTGACCACACGAACTTGTTCTCCTTCTTGATCAACTGGGTCATCGGCCTTGCAATCTTGGAGAAATCTTCTATGAACCGGCGGTAATATCCCGCTAATCCAAGAAAACTGCGAATCTCTGACACATTCCTCGGTTGCTTCCAATTAATCACAGATTCCACTTTAGCTGGATCCACTGCTACTCCTTCAGCCGATATGACATGACCGAGAAAATCCACTTGCTTCAACCAAAATTCACACTTACTAAACTTGGCATAGAGCTCATGCGCTCTTAATCTTTCCAAAACTACTCGAAGATGCTGCTCATGCTCTTCTTCACTTCGGGAGTATATCAACACATCGTCGATAAACACCACGACAAACTTGTCCAAGCAATCCATGAACACTTTGTTCATCAGATTCATGAAATATGCAGGTGCATTTGTGAGTCCAAATGACATCACAAGAAACTCATAAAGCCCATATCTGGTCACAAAAGCTGTCTTGGGCACATCTTCTGGTCGAATCTTCAACTGGTGATACCCTGATCTGAGATCTATCTTTGAGAACACTGATGCTCCCTTCAACTGGTCAAACAAATCATCAATCCTTGGCAAAGGGTACTTGTTCTTGATCGTCACTTCATTAAGAGCTCGGTAGTCGACGCACATGCGCATGCTACCATCCTTCTTCTTCACAAACAAAACCGGTGCTCCCCAAGGCGAGGTACTCGGTCTGATATAACCCTTTTCTTCTAACTCTTGAATTTGTTTCTTCATCTCGGCTAACTCATTAGCCGGCATCCGATACGGCCTCTTTGCAATCGGAGCAGTGCCTGGCACTAGCTCAATAGCAAACTCTATCTCTCGATCTGGCGGCAGACCTGGTAGCTCTTCTGGAAAACACATCTGGGTATTCATTCACCACTCTTCACGTCTTCAACAGACAACTCCTTCAGACTATTCAACATGTGAACCTCCTCAAGATGAGACGAGAATTTCGACTTGAACTCCACGGTGATCCCTTCAGCATTGGTCAACACTATGGATCTATTAGCACAATCTATCTTTCCTTGGTGCTTACTCAACCAATTCATCCCTAGGATAACATCCAAGCCTTGAGAATCTAACAAGATAAGGTTTGCTAGAAACTCTACTCCTTCGATCACTATGATCACTTTAGGACATTTGAGTCCGGTTCTTAGCACACCCCCAGGTGATTGCACAACCATAGGCAAATTCAAAACTCCAACTTCAAAATGATGTTTTTTGGCAAAAGACTTTGCAATGAATGAATGTGAAGCTCCAGAATCAAATAGAACTGAACCATAACATGAGTTGATCGGAAACATACCCAGAACAACATCTGAAGCTTCCTGAGCTTGCTCTGCAGTGACATGGTTGACCCTTCCACGGCCAACTGCTCCTGGGGTGCGAGATGGGGCTCCTGGGGTTGGAAGCACTCCACGTCCTTGACCTGCTTGCGGCGTCTTGGCGGCTGATCCAAGGTTGAACTTCACTGGCGATGGTCCTGCATTCCTTCTAGTAGGGCACACATTGGCAAAGTGTCCCTCTTGTCCACAGTTGAAACATGGCCTCCCTGCTGTGTTGGCTCGGAATCCTCCCACTTCAGCTCTGGGAGTCTGGTATGAGGTGCGGGGAACAAAATTGTTCGGCCTCGGCGGTCTTGGATTCTGCGTCTTGAAACCCTGATTCTGATTTGGCCTCTGGCGGGAACTGCCTGCACCAGAATGGCCCTGATAAGGTGCCTTGCGCTTGCGATGCTCCTCAAGCTCCTTCTTTGAATTCTCCTGGATAATTGCCTTGTTCACCAACTGTTGAAAAGTTGGGAAGTCATGAGCGACCAATCTGTCCTTCAGCCATGGGTTCATCCCATTCAAGAACCTTGAGACTTTGTCCGCCGTTGTTGCAACATCAGCCTTTCCATAACGTGCCAATTGAGTAAAGCGACTCAAATATTCTGGCACCGACATCTTTCCCTGCTTCAACTCTAAGAACTCCTTTCTTTTCATCTCCATCACTCCGGAGGGAATATGGGCAATGCGAAAAGCTTCAGCAAACTGGTTCCATGAGATGCCCTGCGGGTCTTCATGAGCGGCACAATAATTCTCCCACCAATCTGCAGCCACACCCTTGAGCTGGTGTGCTGCGAACTTGACTCGATCGGGCCCATTGCTATTGGCCAAGTTGAGCTTCCGCTCTATATCCTTCAACCAGTCGTCAGCATCCAAAGGGTCCGCTGAACCTTCAAAAGTTGGAGGCTTCGTCCTCATAAACTCTGCCAAGCCAGATTGGGGTTGAAAGCCTTGATTCTGGTTTGCCATCTGAGCTGCCATCTGCTGCAAAATCTGAGTCTGCATGAATAGGAGTTGCTCCAGGTTTGGCATCTGTGGTGGGGGTGGTGGTGGCGGCATGAACTGCTCTTCTTCATGAGCTGGCTCTTCTTCTTCTTCTTCATCCCCAAGATACACAATCTCCTCATTGATTGGATCTTCGACAGGCTGACCTCTTCCACGACCACGGCCTCCACGACCTCGGCCTCGGCCTCGGCCTCCACCGCGGGCTCCACGCGGCGCATCCATCCTGCTTGCAGCTTCAAGATCAGAATAGACGAGAGGGAAAACAACTTAACCCCTTAACCCTTAACCAGCACACATGGCAAAAGCAATAAGACTCAACAAAAATGCATTAATAGCAAAAGGTAACATATCGCTACACCACAACCTGCCGGTGTAGTCGATATCTCAAAGTTCATCACATCCAAAATAACTAACGTATTATATTATTAAGGTCCTCAATCATATGGATACTACGGTCTACTACCACTCAAAGAAAACCACCACCGCAACCTCTGTGGGGGCAGACACTGGGACCAGGGTAGTCCGCAGCTCGAGCGAAGGTCAAGGTGAACTTCGACTGCGCCGTGTCATCGAGCGAACCCTCGGACTCCTCGAACTCAACCTCCATCGGCTCCTCCTCGGAAGGCTCTGCAGGGATGGGCTCCACAGCTGGCTGCACCTGTGGTACTGGGTCTACGGCTGGCTGCACTGGAGCTGGGTCTGCGACTGGCACCACTGGAGTCGGTGGAGGAAGCAGCTCCAAAGGCTCGTCGTACCAGTTGATCTTGATCTGCACAGGGTGACGAGGCACAGACTTGCGAGCTGTGCGCCTGATGCGAGGACCACGGGGCTGGGGAATGTTGACCTCTGGCGCCGGTACCTTGGGAATCTCTGGCTCCGGTACCTTGGGAATCTTCTCCTTGAGCATCTCGATCTCGTCAAGCCTCATCATCTTCTCCATCACTAGAGCATCAGCCTCGTACTTCAGATTCCCGGCACGGGTCTCTAGTGCCTGAATCAGCCTAGCCATCACTACGATGGTCTCATCTGTCTCTCCGAAGGTGCCACGTCCTCGACGCAACACGGAGTCAGGACTCCTCCTCGGGAAGAAGCGGTACGGTGTATCTGACCAGATCCTTACGGTAGAAGTCGGCCACTGCACCAAGAGCCTGCTGAGCCGCCTGCTCAACAGCGTCTGCCCAACTGTTCCCCACGACCGGAAACTCGATCAGCCTCCCTGCTGGCTCCTCACGGGGTGGGATCTTGACGATAAGCGACCAACGAAGCTCTCCGGTGGGAAGGGAGTACTCATGGCCCGAGATGTCGATCTCCGTGAGGCCCACCTGCTGCATCATCCCACTGAGCAACTCGCCGAAGGGGTTCTCCTCTGCAATGTTCGCTACGGTCCGGGCAGCCATCTATAACACAAGTTTGAAAAGGAGAAGCAAAAGTAAGTGACATTTTCAAAAATTTATATAAGATGGAGAAGCAAGAGCAAAAGAAACTTAGTAATTTTGCAATTAACATTTTTAGCAACATAGTCCTTAAGTCTGTCCGTTCTAAACGAAGGTCACGTGCCTAAGGTCAATGCATGCTCTGATACCACTTCTGTAAGAACCTGGTTTCAACTACCAGATCCCCCTTGTATACATTCTCGTCAGTCCCAGGATCATGCTGACGGTACACAAGCGAAATGAATAACATCACATGCATTCAAGATAAAACATAATTTGAGTACAATATGCCACATGGCTTACAAAGTACTATGTCTTAACGACATTTATTACATCAGAGGCAAAACAGCGGAAATAAAAGCGAAGCGGCTCCATCCGTGCCACAGGCAAATTGACGGAAGCCCACGCGACCTATTCTTCGGGATCATCGTAGAAGAGGTCTTCCTCAGCTCCTTCTTCAGCATAATCCTCTGCACACCACCACAAGACACATGCACGATGAGTACTTCGCGTACTCAGCAAGCCACCTGGCAGCAGATGGTCCTATCAAACTATATGCAAGGCTTCAAAGGAAGGCTGTAGGGTTTATTTGCGTAACTGCGGTTCTAGTTGAAATATTAGGATAGATTCGAAGGCAGCATTTTGATGTAAAACAATTTTATTAACAGGGGTATTTTTCCAGCGTGTGGTCCTCGACCAACACCTTCGAGCAAGGAACTCCTGCCTTAGCTCGGCCATGGGTTTCATCAGCATAGGGGTAGAGGGAAGTAGCAAGGGGGAGAAAGACAGGTCCTTTTCATCCAGAATGAGTCATGTGCTGTCCATAACCGTGGACACGGCTAATCGATTAGTTTTAACTCTGCAGAGTGTGTACACTTTACCCACACGACACAATCTCGTCTTGTTGCCACTGGCCGTCGCCAGCATAGTACACACCCATCGGTGTACCGGCAGGGAGATTGTGACGAGATCTTTTAGCTAGATCCCCCTAAGGTGTGACGTGCCCACCGGGTCTGGCCCGGAGTCGAGAGTACATCCCCGCACTCCGTTCCCCCCATCTGTGCCGAGGGTCCTCGTCGCTACGTCCACCCCTTCTGCGGTACGGCAACATCGGCACCAAAGGCTGACTAACCTACTTGACCAAGCCATTGCCCATTTAGCGTGTGGTTGCACTGTGGTCACAATTTCTCCAACTTCAAGACTTCGGCCTTATGCGGTACGGACGACTTATGGTTCCTTTAAACCGGCCTTCTGCGGGTAGGCAACCATCTGCTCCTTCATCACAATGATCCAGCTGCCGCCCGCACCATATTAGATGGTAAGTTTCACCCAGAGTAGAGTAGGAGGAATAGAGAGAGAGAGGAATCATCGGGCATCCGGCCCTAGCTCAGCGAGCTCAACAACAAGTTTCAACGAGGATCATCAATCCGGTATTCATTCCTCCGAGGAGGCAATTCAAAAGCAACCTAGGGATATAATTGAGCATGGCTAAGCATTTCTACTCTATTCAGAATAAAACCTACTAAACTACTCAGGGTATCAAGATAAAAGGGCGACAAGCGGACATGGTAAAAGTGTGTCAATGGACACGCTAGCTACTGGATTAAAAACAGCATGCATGTTTGTAAAATAACAAAATATAATGAATTCAAAAATATGGGATCAAATATGATCAAGAAAAGATGGCATGCCTTCGTTGTAGAACTCTCCCTCTTCAGCTGCTTCGGTCGTCGGGTCGGTCTCTTCACTCCCTATTGACGCAACGCAACGAGCAAAATAAATAAACATCGACGTCAAAAGACACACCGGAAAGCAACACGAGAGAAGCCCGACGAAGGTAAGGTAAGGTGGAAAGGATCGATGGCGCGATCGCGTCATCGCGAAGAAGAATGGTCTTCTAGGGTTGGCCATAACCATAGACATATATATATAGCATATAACCCCTATCGGGTATATTTAATAGATATTCAATTATACATACACACATACACCTTAGCATGCTAGGAATTATAATAAAAGGATAAACAATTCATAATTAACCACAAATAAATATTTAGGTGAATCCGAACTATTTATAATGGTTAACAACAGTAAAAAAAATAGATTAACAACATATAACTAGATTTACACATGCTTTTCTAATATTTTAAAGACTAGAAATTAAGCTAGATTATATTCTCTACTATTAACATGTACTAACTAAGCATGAAACAACTTGGAACATGTTAACAGTACTGGAACAGTACCAAAATGATTTAATAATAATTTCTAATCTGAACATTATTTAATTAAAGCATTTTCTAGCATTTCTAGTGTAACAAATAAGTAGAAAATACTAAATAACATCAAAAAATCATACCATTGGACTAACATGTTCTAATACTAATTCCAGAGACATTTCATAATTACATGTGTTCTGGAAATATAATTTAAACATTTATAAATATTAATCTAAGCATGAAAACTACGCTAAAAATATAATAAAACATTAATTAATTAAGCAAAATTGGGTTTTCATGACTTGACAACATTAACATAATATAATATGAATTATTGGGTACTGGACATGCATTTTTAGAGGTTAAAACAGATTTATAATGGACTTAGTACTAGAAACAGCATTTAAATAACAATTTAAAAAGGATCTAGAATACAACTTGATTTCTATAGCATTAACCATTACAGGGAAAATACTTTGGTTGACATGGTAAATTGTCTTTAGGGTTCTCTGATCCTAAACTAAAATTGAACAAAAATAACAGAGAGCATTACCATTTTTAATAATTGATTTAAAGCTTATTTTAATTCTAGGAAATTCTACATTAATCCAAAAATCATGAAAATTTCCAGAAACACTCCCTATCATACTAATGATCTACAGAAAAAGATTCACTTCAAAATAACTTTCCAGTACAAAGATATCACAAAATTTGCTCAAATTTTATACTAAATTAATTATAATTCAAATTCCGACGGTCGGATTAAAAATCCGACTGCGCCGTTGGATTCGTGGGGTCCTAACGATTCCATTTTAATCCTAAGATCACAGATCGGACAAGATTTGATTTGGAGCAAAAAATTAGACATGGAAGAGGGCTTAGGGTTACTGTAGCATATGAACAGTACGCGCGAGTACTGTTCACGCTACAGTACAGAGGCAAGAATGGGAGATTCAAAGATTAATGGTCCCCAAGATTGATGATTATTGGTAAAATTAGTAGAGGGGAAATATTCTTTGGGCTGGTGGGAGGCTACCTCGAGAGGGGATTGAAGAGGGGCTCACCGAGTGCGATGAAATCGCGAAGAGAAAAGCTCGCCGGAGTTGAAGAAGATGGTCGCGGATCGGTTGATGTAGAGGACGAAGCTCGCGGATTGTTGCGGAGGAAGATGTGCACCGGCGTGGGGAAGCTCCTCGTGGCAACGTCTCGGTGTGGGGGTCGCCGGTGTGGCCGGAATTCCTCGCCGGAGCTTCGCCGGAGTTGGGGAAGAAGAGAGGAGGTGGAAGAAAAATTGGTGAGGAAAAGCAAAGAATCAAATATGGGGAAGGGGTCCCTTTTTATAGAGGAGGATTGGGAGAGGAAGAGGCAACAGGAATTAAGGAAATGAATTGCTGTATCAATTAGGAGAGGAAATTTTGGAATTAACTCGGGAGAAGAATCGGCGGCGGCGTAACGCACGGCTCGCGCGATTTACGCACTCGGGCGCGGCCGCACGCGCGCATACGCGAGGAGGCAGCAGGGCTGCATGCATGCATGCATGCATGTGGGGCCCTCAAAATCTTTTTCTTATTCATTTTCGGATTAAAACAAATAGAGAAAAGAGGTAATTCCAAAACTGATCCAAAAGGGCTTCAAAAATTACGAAAAAATTCCAGTAAATCAATTTAGACATGGAGAATCCAATAAAAATATTTTCGGAGCAATTTTTCAAATGATGACTAAATTAAAAATCAAAAACACACTTTTTGCTCTCAAATTAATTCTAGGGCTTGGATTAATTTGAAATAAAAATCCAATAAAATATTTTTAACATATATTACATAGTTGCACATCCCCCTCTCTTTAAAAAAAAATTCAAGCTCGAAAAATTGAGGATGTTACAATGTGATCAAGTGATGGTAAGCAATTGTGTATTGCATTATATGAACTAACCCTATGTGCTATGTGCTATGTGTATGTTGAGGGTTAGGTACCATTCATGGGCAAGCATCGAGAGACTGATCGTAAGTGCCCATGAGAGGATGTCATCATAAGTCAATGGTCATCACGGCAAGCTCAAGATTGACATCATGCGAAGACATATGCTTGAGGCTCGCGGGTCCATCAAGTGAAGATGATTTCAAGAGAAAGCTTCCCCATGAGGATTATGGGGGAGCTATATGAAGAAAACTTCATGAGGTGACGATGATCAAGGTGATTCCACTTGGAGCAAGGAAGATGACATCATCGAGCTCAAGTGGAATACGCAAGACAAAGGTATGCCTAGACTAGGTTTTTCTAGTTTGATCGGTCTCAAGGAGTTTGGAGAGAGATCGGTTTATAGGTTAGATAGCCGTACTATAAAGAGGGGCTATCGGATGATTAGCTTGTTCACGTCGTGTGTCGAGTGCTCAAGTCTTTACATATGTTGCATATCGTCGTGTTTCCTTTGTGGTGGAGGTGCTAGAACTCGTGTTCTAGTGTGTCCGGAGGTTCCGAGGTGCGAGTGCTCCGAAGCTTCGGACGTAGTTCGGTGTTACGTGTGTTGTTCCTAGACTTGGTGTCTAGGTGTGTGCGATCCAACCGACCTAAGTGGTTTGGTTGATTGGCTAGGTTCATGGACTCCGGGAGGTCTATTTCCAGAGTATATGACCTAAGACAAGCCCCCAAAGTGTTCTGGGTTGAATCAAGGTGTTTCGGGTTTGTTCGGAAGTGATCCGGGCTCTTTGAGTGCTCCGTGCGAGTTGCTGTCCTGGAAAATCCGGACCCTCCGGGCTAGGGTCCGGGCCAGGGTCCGGCTTGAATCCGGAGGGTCTGGGTTAAATCCGGAGGGTCCAGGTTGAACCCGGAGGGTCCGGGCCAGGGTCCGGATGAGAGTCCGGGTTGTACAGAAGGTTTCCTGAGTGTCACCCGGAGGGTCCGGGTGAGGGTCCGGATCTGTACTGGACAACCCGGACCTCAACCCGGAGGGTCCGGGTCAAGGGTCCGGATTTTTCAACGGTCACTTTTCTGACTGTTGGTATGTACCCGGAGGGTCCAGGTCAAATCCGGATAGTTCGGATTTGCCCAGATTCCTCTCCAACGGCTAGTTTTCAAGGTTGTCTATATATAGTCTCCACCTCTGGTTGGCTTGGTAGACGAGTTACTACCTCCATACTTCATTTGTGAGCATCTCTAGTGCTCTCCTCTCTCTCCAAAGCCTCAAGTGCATGTGTTGCCATTTGTGTTCTTTGTGCATAAGTTGCACAAGATGTGTGCATAACTTGCATTGTTGGGCACTCGGCGTCGATTGTGTTCGAGCGAGAGTGCGAGAGTCTATTACTCTTGGAGGCCACCGACTCCTAGACGACTTGGTGGTTGTGGCTCGGTGATCTCCTCAAGAAGCTTGTGAGGAGGCCCGCGAGATTGTGAAGTGGTTGTGGAGCTCGCCATCTCCGGGAGTGGAGGAAAGAGCTAACCATAGTGATCGGGGAGACTCCGGAGAGTCCTCGAGAGGAAGTGGCTTGAGAGAGAACCCACCTTTGATCAAGCGTGATCGGGTCCTCAAACGGAGATGTAGGATATCAGTGGATATCCGAACTCCGGTCATACATCGTTTGTCTCTTGTCTCCTTTACTTATCGCATTTCATACTTGCAATACATTACTTGTATATCTCCTATAGAAGTTGAATTGCTTGCTTGTCACCCTAGGATTGCAAACCTTGACATATTAACATAGGGTGGTTATGCTCATATGAAAAACTAGCATATTAGGATTTGAGCTTGTGAAAATCCAATTAGTATACTTCCGCATTAGGATTAAACTAAATCCGTAAGTGAATTTAAAAAGCCTATTCACCCCCTCTAGGCGACATCTTAGTCCTTAAGGTCCTTTTAGTGGTGGGCCTCTTTTATTAATGGACCGCAACAGGTATGTCTTCATATTGGTATCTAAAAATGCATCATCTGATATTGATTCCCTGTACCTTAATTAACATACGAACCAACGATTGACCCAACGATCTAAACTTTAATTACGTGTACTAATATTGTCGATGTATGGTATATGAGGGGTACCGGTAAGCGTACTCGTACAACACGTATTTATACGGTAGCGGGGCGATAACTCAGGTCAGCTTGATCTTGCGACATAGATTTACCCAGGTTCAGGCCCCCAAGACGGGTAACTGCCCTACGTCCTGCTATGATTGGATTGATATGCGGTATGGAGTACAGGAGATTACAAGGGGAACTCGACAGGTAGGGAACCCGGCGAGATTGGTCTCGAGGCTGAAGGCTCTCGAAGGTGGCTAGTCGACTATGGCTATATGATCGAGAGTAACTTGTGCTTCTCCCCCCTCCTGGAGGGGTCTTGTGCTCCTTATAAAGGCGGAGTAACGCGATAGCCTCGTCTCGAGTCCTCGTAGTACACGAGTCGGACTCCTCCCCGAGGGTATGTCGAGAGTTGCTCTCCGATTCTGATCAGGACACACCGACTTGGGGCCCACGCCTCCTCCAAATCGGGCCTTCGGGCCACGGCTTCTCTCTGGAGGCCCATCGGAGGACTCACGGGCCTTATTACGGATATATGGTAGTAGCACTACCCATCATCAAGGCCCCCATCATTATGCGTGATGAAGCCAAGATGAGATTGGACAAAGCAAACCCGAGTGGAGTTGATGCTTCAACGCGAATTGCAGCCCGATTGATCAGGTGACGTTGAGTTGGTTGCACTCGGAGCTCTGCCTTGATCTCCCCGAGCTACGGAACTTGGTGAGCTACGGAACCCGTCCAGCGGAATTCACGGATGGTGATGTCATGATCCCACTTTGTTGCATGGTGAGCCTGTTCATGCACCAGAATGGTTGCGATTTCCTAGGCGTAGTGCGCCGAAGCGTCGGAGCGGCTGCGATTCCCCAGGCATAGTGTGCTTTCTGCGCCTCAGTATGGGCAATTAAATAATGTTTCCTTGCTCTTCTCTCCTTCCATTTGCTTTTGCTCCCAATTCTCCACAGCGCTTCGTCTTCTTGTTTCCTTTCTTCTTCCTCTTAGCGCGACGAACGATGACTTAGTTAGCTTCCGAGCTTTTGGGCACCAGTATGCCAGCGAGCCGCCTTCCCCTGACTCGATGGGTGTTTCATCCGACGAGACGATGGCGGCGGAGTCGAGACCGGTAGCGGAAGAGCCCATGGAAAGGGCCGCTGAGGCACCCACGGGCGAGGCTTCATCAGCCGTCGTGGCAATCAGGGACCCGGCCCGTGGCAAGGCGCTGGTGGCGGAAGATCCGGGGTCAGCTCGGTTGCGGGGGGTGGAGCGACCTCTGGCCCGGGAATGGCTGGGTTGCCCACCTCCCGTGTTACTCCGGAGGATCTTTCGCGCATGGCACGCGAGGGAGAGTTGCCCGAGTCGGTGGCTTTCTGGTCGCCCCGCCGATCGGAACCCACCGTTCTCCCAAGAGGAGGAACTGGTCGTCTTCCTAGATTTCTTCAACTGTGGGCTCGGGCTCCTAATGTCCGAGTTCTTGCACGATGTCTTGTCCTTCTTCGAGATCGAACTGGTAAACCTTCCGCCCAACTCGATCTTCTTTCTAGCTGTCTTTGCGCATCTTTGTGAGGCCTTCGTGGGGACGAAACCGGACGTCGAGTTGTTTCGGCACTACTACACGCTCAAGGTGTCGACGGCTGGTCAAGTCCACAGCGCCTGCCGCTTTTCCCTCCGTGACGATGCGAAGGCGAGCTACATCCCTTTTTCCCCGAAGGATTCGTGGGGGAAGTGGGCTTCCAACTGGGCCATCTCTACTCGGTCCGAACACGACCCGGCGACACGATGCGAGGTCTCGGTCCCTCGGGACTTGTGGAAGGATCACCCACGATTGACGCGATGGGTCCGAGCTATGAAGGATCGCATCACTGAGCTGCGTTGGGGAGGTTTAACGGCCGTGCACGTAGTCGGCGACTTCATCACCCGCCACATTGCGCCGTTAGGAGCACGACAACTCCCCGGGTAGGTGGATGAAGTCGGCTTTTTACGAGCTGATGATGGTGAGCTCCCTCGCTCCTTCTCTTTTTCTTTGACAATTCGAACTGCTATTGGTCTTTTCGAGTCCTCATGCCTTTCGTCCTGCGACAGGGATAGTCCAGAGCCGAGTCGATGATCTCTTCAAGGCCGAGAGAAGTGATGACGGCGCCAAGACTTCGCCCTGGGAGTCCTGAGTTCATCTAGAGATGGAATCGCTCGCCTACCAGGGCGGGATGGTTAGAGCCATGATCATCTCGGTAAGATTTCCTCCACGCGTTTCTCTATTAACGCCTCCGAGACTTTGGGTGGTTGATTACAATGGTTTCATCTTCTATTTGGCTTGCGCTCAGCGTCCCTTCCTGGGGATCGGCCCGTGGGAAGGTGCCGAGGTCTTTGTAGAAGAATTGTCGGGTGTTGGGGCGATTCGGCCCCGGAAAGTTCCAACTTCCAAGGGCAAGAAGTCATCCACGGCGTCCAGCGGAAGGGGTCAACCCGCCGCGGTGAATTTTTCTTTTGCTTTTTCACGAAGTTGGGTATTGTGTTGCCCTCTTAGTGTTCTTTGACTTCGGGTTCTGTCTTCTGATAGCTGTATACCCTTAAACGGCTCTCCAGCTCCACGACCTCCCAAGGGCCAGCGAAGAAGGCAGCCCTGCCCAACTCGAGGTAGGGTTCCTCTTATCTTTTCCCCGGAGTTCCTTCTTCCTTTAGCTTTTGTTTGGATTACGAGCCCTGGATTTCAGCCTTGAGCCTGTTCCCATTACAACATCAACATGCTCCCCCTTCGAGTGCCGGGACCTCATGGTGATTCAGGACGTGGAGCTTGGTGGCGCCGAGGGGCATTCGGGAGGAGGTGCCGGCTTTTCCAGTGGCAACCCTCTCATGGGAGCCTCTCGGGACTTGGCGGCTTCCACAGCGGGCGTGAGGGAACTAGAACTCGCCGGCCAGGAGGTCGTCCCCGAAGTAGACGATGGCGAGTTGAAACGTCCGCTGCCTCACAGCGAGTACCAGACGTATATTGACTATGCTTTGACATGGATAAAAGTCAGTGATACCATTCTTGGCCTTTGACTCTTTCTTGTTTGTAATGGCTTTTTTGAATTTCTCAGTTTGTTTTGTGTCTTGTGGTAGCGTGCAACTTCTGCGGCGGCTGCCGAGTAGGAGATACTCCTCAACCGAGTTCACAGGAGCGAAGAGGAGGCCTCACAACTGCGAGCTGCTAACGCTGAGTTGGTAACCCAGTTGTCGGCTGCGACCTGTCGTGCGGAAGAGGCCGAGGCTCGAGTCGGGCGGGCTGAGGAACTCGAGGCATTGAAGGTGGCCAACACCGAGCTAAAAGAGCAACTCGAATCGGTCTCGCTCCGTGCAGAGACGACTGTAGCGGCGGCCAAGTCAGTGACTGACCTTCACCGGCTCGTCAGTCAGGAGCTTGAGGAGAAGAATAAAGATGTGGAGCTCTCTTGTGAACGGCTGCAGATGCAGACTCGAGCTGCTACAAAGGCGTGCTCTCTTCTTGACCAAGTCATGGCGAGTTTGAGATTCCATCGCCATCCCGACTTCACGAAGTTTACTCCGGATGACTCCCCGCAAGTCGTGGCCGAGTATCAGGCCTGTCGGAGTGACTTCGTCGCCTTCGTCAAAGAGGATGCAGCCATGGGGGTGAAGGGTATGGCCAGGCCTTGGCGCCGGAGCTTCCTGCTAACCTGTTGGAGCGGGAGATTAGCGAGTTCGTGCCTAGTCAACCGGGAGCGGAGGACACGCGAATCGACGACTGGCGCGAGTCGGTGGAGAGGTTCAACGGTGAAGCCGGGTTTGAGGCGGTGGAAGACGCCCCGGTAGCCCCTGAAGATAGCGATAGCGACTATATGTCAGGGGGTAGCAATACTGCCGGGAGGGAGGATTAGGCCCGCATTTCATTACTCGTATCTCTTTGTTTTGTACTATGAAGAACTCTAACTCGTGTAATATAGGGCCCGTGGCAGTTGCAGTCTTGGTCTTGACTTGATGTGGCAAACTTTTTCTTGGTAGCCCTATCACCGTAGGGTTATGTAGTATATTCCTCCCAGCCCCCGACTGTTTATGCGAGTTAGTAGGAACTCGGATGAACAGTCTGACAAAACTTCGATGTGCCAGCCCTCGACTACTTGTGCGAGTTAGCAGGAACTTGGATGACCAGTCTGACAAAACTTCGCTATGCTAGCCCTCGACTGCTTGTGCGAGTTAGCAGGAACTCGGATGAATAGTCTGACAAAACTTCGCTGTGCCAGCCCTCGACTGTTTGTGTGAGTTAGCAGGAACTCGGATGAACAGTTTTGAAAAAACTTCACTGTACCAGCCCTCGACTATTTAGAGTTAATGCGAGAGGAGATTTGTACTCGGGGCTCAGGGTAGGCTGCCGTAGTCGGGGAGGCAAAATGAATTGAGAAACTCGTGCCGTGCCTAGCCCCGCGCAGATGCAAGGTAGCTGTCCGCCGTTGCATTTGTGAAGAGGCGAAACGAGTTAAGAAATGTCGTGTACATGCTAGACTTCGGATAGATGCAAGGCGTGGGGCGGCGCCGTACGGGGTGGGGAGTTGAGTTGTGGAACTTGTGCTCCGCCTAGCCCCCGGGTGGATGCTAGGCGTGATGCCTGTGTGCCTGCGTCAGGGGCAACAACATGGAGTTGAGAAACTCGTGGAGAAGTTGGCCCCTGGACGTCTTGGCAAGGCGTATGGACAGCTGACCGGACTCGGGGCGGCGAAACGGGGCGCGAACCCATGTACATGCCAGCCCCCGAGTGCATACGAGGCGGTTATACGGCGACCAAACTTGAGGAGGTGGAACGAGGTGCGAACTCGTGTTCGTGCCATGCCTCGAGCTGTCGAATGCTTATGTGCCGAGGTCTGGGAGGGCGAAACGAGGTATATACTCATGTACGTGCTAGCCCCCAAGTCTTAGCGAAGCATATTAGAGGCGTTTGAGTAGCATGATGAACCAATAATTGTTTGATGGAGGCCGAAGAATTTAGTACCAGTAAAGTATAGATACTACGTCCGTGGAGTCACAGGTTACTAATAGGGAAGTCATCCGGGATGGAGTTCCTGGGAAGCTATACATAGTACTTGGAGAGTTGATCAATGTTCTATGTGTTGGGTAGCACGGAGCCGTTGTCGGTGAGTTTGAAAGCGCCCGGTCGCGGGTTGGCGACGATGGTGTAGGGTCCTTCCCACTTAGGGGATAATTTGTTCTTGTGCTTAGTCGACTGGACTAATCGCAGGACGAGGTCGCCAATCTCCAGGTGTTGGTGCTTGACGTTGCGCTCGTAGTACCGGTGTAAGTCCTGTTGATACTTGGCGGCCCGCAGGCACGCACAGTCACGCATTTCCTCGAGGAGGTTGAGATCGTTGATCCTTTGCGTCGCTGCTTCGTCTTCGGAGTGTTGCTCCACGCGGGGAGACCTCATCCGGATTTCGCACGGGAGGACCGCCTTTGCCCCGTAGACAAGGGAAAATGGAGTTGTACCAGTTGCCCGGCTGGCCATAGTACGAAGCGCCCAGAGTACGTTGGGCAACTCGGTCACCCAAGACTTGGCGTGACGTTGCAGCATGTCGTATACACGTTTCTTGATCCCGTCGAGTATGAGGCCATTGGCGCGTTCAACTTGGCCATTGCTTTGAGGATGAGCTACTGAAGCATAGCAGACTTTGGCACCGTTGGACTCGTAGTAAGCGATGAAGTTGGTGGCTGCAAATTGTGGTCCATTGTCGGTGATGATCCGACTGGGTACTCCGAAGCGAGTGAAAATGTTTCGCTGCATGAATTTTTGTGCCGCTGCCGTCGTTGTACCAGAGAGCGACTACGCTTCGATCTATTTAGTGAATGTGTCGATGGCGACGATCAAAAACTTGTGACCGCTGCGTCCTGGAGGAAAAGGCCCGAGGAGATCCAACCCCCAAGTCGAGAAAGACCATGATAGTGGTATTGTTTGGAGAGTTTGAGCGGGCTGGTGTGCTTGTCGTTTGTGGAATTGACAGGCCTCGCATTTGGACCAAGTTGACGCATCGTGTAGCGCAGTTGGCCAGTAAAATCCTTGTCGGAAAACCTTTCCGACCAGCGTGCGATACGCGGAGTGTGCACCACACAGTTTGCTGTGGATTTCTTCGAGTAGCTACTTGCCTTGTTTGATAGGTACGCGTTTCATGAGGACGCCGAGAGCACCCCTGTGATAGAGGGTATCGTCGATCATTGTGTACTGCATGGCCTTGCGGGAGATTTTCTCGGCTTGCTCGTCTTCTCCTGGTTTGATTTGGTTGAGCAGGTACTGAGGTATTGGGTCCCTCTAGTCCGTGCATTCGTCAAGTTGGGCGATGACTTCGCCAGCGATCCCTTTGGGGGCGTCGAGCTGAGGCGTCCCGATCCGCTCATAAGTCTCGTAAGGGGTGGGGGTATTCTCATCGTCCACCAGAATTTTGACGGATGGTTTGGAGAGTTGCTCGACGAAGACGCCTACCGGAGGGTATGTTCAACTTGAGGCAGTGCGAGCCAGGGCGTCGGCGATGTGGTTGTCTCGCCGTGGTATATATTGGAATTCCAGGCTGGTGAACTTTTTCTCCCAAGTTCATACTTCTGCTAGGTAAGCGGCCATCGTTGGATTAGTAGCCTGATAATCTTTGCTTGCTTGTCGGACGACGAGTTGCGAATCGCCTTTCACGGTTAGGTGGCGGATGCTGAGAGCTGCGGCAATGCGGAGGCCGGCGAGGAGACCTTCGTACTCCGCTTCGTTGTTTGTGGCACGGAAGCGTAGCTGGATGGCGTACTGAAGGGTTTCTCCCGTTGGTGCGGTGATGACGACGCCAGCCCCCCGAGCCTGTGAGGGTAAATGATCCGTCGAAACATAAAGTCCAGACCTTACTTGCGGCCGGTGATCTCTCTGTTTTTGGTGATGGAGCCGAGCGGGTAGATGGACGGGACAATTACCTTGTGAGCCTAGAAGTAGTGCTTTAATTTGCGGGAGGCTAGGAGCACAGTGTACAAGAGCTTCTGGACATCTGGGTACCGCTCCTTAGGTCCATGTAATATTTTGCTCACATAGTAGACAGGTCATTGAAGCTTCTCAGTTTTGCCGACTTCTTCTCGCTCGACTACGAGTACCGTGCTGACTGGTCGAGGATCAAGGCGATATAAAGCAGGAGTGTTTCGCCGGGCTCCGTGGAACCAATACTGGTGGGCTGGCTAGATATGTCTTGAGCGCTTGAAAGGCCTTCTCGGCTTCCTCTATCCACGTGAAGCCTTTATACTGGCGCAGGAGTTTAAAGAAGGGGAGTCCCTTGTCCCCTAGGCGAGAAATGAATCTGCTAAGTGCGACCATGGACCTGGCGAGCTTTTGGATTTGGTTTGTGTTGGTAGGTGTCTTCATACTGAGGATGGCTTCAATCTTTTTCGGGTTGGCCTCAATGCCCCGGTGTGATACCATGAAACCCAGAATCTTGCCGGCCTCGACGCCGAACATACACTTTTCTGGGTTCAGCATGATTTTGTTGGCTCGTAGGTTGTCGAAGGTTTCTGACAAGTCGGTGATTTGGTCATGTTCTTCCTTTGACTTGATCACCAAGTTGTCGATGTAAACTTCCATTTTCCGTCCGATTTGCCTTACGAAGGTTGTCTGCATAGTCCACTGGTAGGTGCTGCCAGCGTTTTTTAGTCCGAATGGCATTGTTTTGTAGCAGAAGGTGCCGTAAGGAGTAATAAAGCCAGGGTGAGGGACATCCGATTCCCACATACGGATTTGATGATAACCTGAGTATGTGTCAAGTAGGCATAAGTAGGTGGACCCTGAAGTTGAATCCACAATCTGATCTATGCGAGGTAGCGGGAAGTTATCCTTCGGGCAAGCTTCGCTGAGATCCGTGTAGTCAATACACATGCGCATTTGACCGTTTTCTTTCTTGGCTAGGACCGGGTTGGCCAGCCATGTCGGGTACCTGATTGGTTTGATGAAGTTGGCGTCAGTGAGTTTTTTGAGTTCCGTCTCGATGACTTTGCGCTGCTCCGGGCTGAACTTTCAAAGTTTTTGCTTAGCCGGTTTGACTGCCGAGTCGATGTCCAGTTTGTGCTCAGCCACCTCCCTTGGGATTCCTAGCATATCAGACGTCTTCTAGGCAAAGACATCTGGGTTTGCCCGGAGGAAGGTGGTGAGCGCGAGTTCCTATTTGGATTCGAGGGTGGACCTGATTTTGACTATTTTCTCTGGTTCATCCCTGCGGAGTGGAATTCGCTTGACCTCGCTGTGCGGTTGTACTAATAATTTGAGCTTTGACTTGGCCGGCCCCGAGTTGTCAGCCGCGGGCGAGGAGTTTCTGGCTGCCTTGTTGTCATTGGCGATGCTGGTGTTGTCTTGTCGAGCACTGAGGCTGTAGTTCTGCATGTCGCACTCGACAGCCGTTGGGAGTGATCCTTGACTGTGATGACCCCGTGTGCAGCAGGAATCTTCATGATAGGGTATGCGTAATGGGGAATCGCCATAAACTGGACCAGCTAAGGTCGTCCGAGTATCGCGTTGTAGACCATGTCGAAGTCGATGACCTCAAAGATGCATTCCTCTGTCTGGAAGTTGTCACGAGTTCCAATGTTAGGGGTAGCGTGATTTGTCCGATCGGGTCGTGTTTTAATCCTGGAAGAATCCCGTAGAAGCGCTTGACAACAGGCCTGATGATTGAGCGGGGGTCCTGCATCTTGTCGAGTGTTGAGATTGGAATAAGGCTGAAGGAGCTACCTCCATCAACCAAAACTTTGTGTAGCATGATATTTCGAACCCGGGGGGATATGATTAAGAGGTATCGTCTCAGCTGGGGCAGTTGTCGGGGCAGTCAGTTGCGTCGAACATGATGGGGGTTCTAGCCCACTTCAACTTGGAGGGTACGGGACGTGGATGTACGGCTAGAACGTCATGTGATATCTGCTTGGCTTGTCGCTTGGAGTCATATGTGGATGAACCACCCCACATGTGACATACTTGGGAGTCGATGCTGCCGTCGATCTGCTCGGTGTCCTCGACTTGCTATAGATCTGGCTTGTGCGCGAGCCAGAGGGTGTCGTCGCTTCTCCGGACGTTGTTGACGTGGATATCCTCGTCGTCTAGGTAGGCTTTTCGTTTCAGGTTGTCTTGAACTCGGGGGTTGGGTTTGTTTGCCGCCTCAGCGCCATTTTCCTCTTGGAGTAGTTTTAGGAGTTCGCGGCACTGTGATTGGCCGTGGGACCCGCTACGGTGGTATTTACACCAGTTGTGTCGGGTCCGCTGTTCCTTCGGTATCCAATTTTTATCCAAGATTTCGACAACGGTGTTTCTCTTGGGTCTTGGTTTCCACTTGGTCGGTCGCTCCTCTCGGCGGTCAGACGTCTCTTTGTCTTGGAAACCGACGAGGACTGCATCAGGGTTCTTTTTCCCCTTCTTCGCTCTCCGACCATCTCGGGGAGAGCGTCTCGAGTCATTGTCTGGGAATGTTTTCGTCTGTCACGGTCATCCGACCTGTGGAGGCCTCGATTAATCTCAATGTTGTGAAGGCGTTGATCCTCGTAATTTGCCCGCACTCGGAGAATTTCCATGAGCTCCGCGGTATTACGTGGTTGAGCGGTATAGACGTGGTCCAGGCATCTTTCGTCGCGGACGGCGGCTTGAAAGGTCTCGAGTACTTCAGTGAAGGAGAGCCCCAGGACGATGTTGACTTTACTTTTAAACCTGGTGACAAAGTCGCGAAGGCCTTCGTCCCTTCCCTGCCGTATATGCTTGAACTCGGACCTCAAGGTTGAGGCGTCACGAGTGGTGGAGAAGCTTTTGATAAACATATCTTGGAACTGCGCCCAACTATGGATGGAGCCTTCGGGTACATTCTGGATCCAGGCGGCGGCGTCTTCGATGAGGCACACGGGAAGGAGGTTGGCCATTGACGTTGTATCCCCTCCTATTGTCAGGATGTCCTGTGTAAATCTGATCAGGAACTCTTTCGGGTCTCCTTTTCTGTTGTCCAGGTTCTTGCTAGAACATACATGCTTCGGTATCCGTGCTCCTCGTAGTCTGTGTGAAAGCGCATGACAGCCGGTGATAATGCCGGGGATAATCCTTCGTCTTCTGACGAGTAGTCGTGGTAACGGTCGTGGTGGTGGTAGCGATCTTTATGGTCGCGGGAACGGCATCTTTCGTTGCGGTGGCGATCCTCCCAGCTGTAATCGTCCAGGCGAGCCTCGCCGCGATCACGACGGCTGCCGTGGTTGTCCCGATCTTCACGGCTGTGGTTGTCGATACGTGTTGTCCGAGGCGACTATCTATTAGGCTGATATCTAGAGTTCGTGTGCTGGTCCCGATTGCGCGCTCGGTCTTCTTCGGAGCGTCCACGTGGCTCCCTGTTCAAATCGGCGTTGTTGGCATCTAGACCCGAGTTGATTAGCACCCTAGCTTCGTTGTGCGCGGTCTCGGCCACATATTGGATGTCAGTGAGTCCTCGCTCGTGTTCCTCGTAGAGTTGTCGAGTTGAATCATCGAAGCGATCGGATAGCGCTTGCTTGATCTGGGCTGCAAGGGCCCGCGAGTGAACGGTTTTCTTCCCGGCTTCGGAACTCGGCGTGGCAAATGAAGACGCGTTGACATCGGTTGGAGGGCGTGTCGCACGTGGTGTGGTTTCCGTTCCTGCCATGTAAACATGCGGGAAGTCGTAGTCGAACCGTTTCTGGAGTTGGGATTGAGCGAGTGCTGGAGCGGTTCTCAGGGAAGACATCCTCGAGAATATTTGATCCTTGACTGCTGCGCGGGGAGTCGTCCCGGTGGGAGCTACCACGAACCTCGCGGCGGCGGCATCGGGTAGTGGAGCAAGGACGCTTCCTGTTCAGATAATGCCTGAGCTCGGTTGGGTGCAACCTGATCTGGTGGTGATCGAGTCCGGTAGCAGCTTGTCGGGGCGCGATCTGGCGCCGGGAGTGCCTTGAGGCAATTTTGCTCCGTAGGTCGCGCGGATCGGAAGTGTACGGGTTGAAGCTTGTGCGGCCACGTGGAGTAGCAACGACTCGTAGAGCCGCAGGATGTGGTTGCTTGTTTACCTCCATGAGTTGACGTTGAAGTCGGAGAGCATCTGTTTGATAAGGGGCGCTGACGTAGCTATTGCGAGATCTGGACGAGACATCGTAGAAGTCCTTGTCGTCGAAGCCCATGTATACCATCTTGTCGGTGAGTACCGTTGAAGCAGAACCAAGCTGATCTAATATCAATGCAAACAATCAACTAATTCACGACCTGAACTTTAATTTTGTGTACTGATTCGATATCATGAACACCAACCGATAGGCTCGGTACAAACAACTAAGCGTCTATCTCCGTATACTTCTGTACTTCTAGATATAGTGGGCTCGATTAGTTAAACGACCAATCGGATAGCTATATGAACTTTAATTCACATACTAATATCACATATAAACGATCTACCAACCTATGTATAAATTATTGACTAGATCCAAATTTTAGTCATGCGCACCGATCTAATAGTATGTATAATTAACACATCCAGCTATAATATGATATTCTTTAAATAGCATAATAATATAAATCTATGTAATTTTAAAACATTAAATATAAATAAATACACTTTTTGTGTAATTACGTGGAACATTATAATAGTTTAAAGTCTAAGGGAAGAACATATGGAGCTAAGAAGCAATGGTCAATTTGTTGACTTGCTGACGTCGTCGTCAGCGCATGCAGTACAGCCCGTCTAAGCCGAGTTGCTCCCTGGTTGACGGTGCTGCCGCCTCCGTATATATCGTCTATATTTAGTTTAAATCTTAACCGCTATGCTTAGGACTCATCGAAGACCAACGAATCAAATAATTAGCCGTTCTTTTATTATTTTAATAATATATTAGATAGACGCGTGGTCCATCTGTCAAGCATGTCCTGAAGCACTAGCACACCGGCTCTCGCAAAGCACGAACAACTTCTTTGCGTCCGACGAGAGCCGGTGAGCTCAAACGAATCTTATCACGGCAAAATGAGGTCTGACCGCCTGAAGAATCGTTCAAACTTCAAAATCTGCACGGGCTCTGGCGACGTGCACGTGAGCTAAACGAGCTGGCTCACTGACGATGCCACGGCATGCTTGCTGCTGTCGGGGCTTGGTGGCGTCTCTCTCGGCTGCTGCTGCTGCTGGTCAAAAGGCTGAGCTTACCGCCTTGCCTTGCGTAGGTGAGGGCATTATTCTACTCGTGATGCTAGCTGACAGCCTGACGGAGGCTACATACCTCGCAAAAAGCTAAAACTAAAGTCAATAACAAAAATAGTCATATATCTTAATTATTGCTAAAAAACTTAGTACAGCTCATTCTAAAGTTGACACGTACGTACTGTCGTACCTGGGAACTGCGGCACGTTCTTGCTGTACATCGGACCCATGGCACACGGGTCAGGCCCGTGGGTGGGGCGCATGCCACCTCACCTACCGCGGTTTAGACTTATGGCAGGTGAGGTGCCACGGGTCCAGTGTGCTATATGAGCGTGCCACGGATCCCGGGTACGGCAGGAGGCACTTTTTTGACATTATTTAACATAAAAAGTTACTTTTGCTATTGATCCGTGGTAAAAGGCTACTTTTGATATTTTATCCATTTACCTACTTGTCTGGACGTGTCGTTCATGTAAACCGTGAAGTTGTAGGAGTCAGGCACTCCGTGAAGATAGTAGTGCACAGATCTCTCGGTTCTCTCAATTGCGAAGCTAGAAAATGTTGACATCCAAGCAAAACATCCGGTGGATGCCGCCTCGTACTAGCAGCTAACTTGTGAGCTACCATATTAGCCTCATGCGGACAATGCTAAAAAATTTCCTTAACAAGAGTACTGGCAATTATCACATAGAGCAGCCACATCAATTGATCTTCCCCCATTCAGCATGGTATCGATTATCTCCATGCAGTCAGACTGGAGGTCATCCTACGAGCTAAGCCAACTCCAGGGCGTGGCGGAGGGCGAGGGCTTCCGCTATCTTGGCACTAATAATGTGATCCACACATGAGGTCGCACCTATAGAGGTCTTTTACGGTACTCAGAATAAATATAGATCGTTAATCTATTATAATCTAATGGCTAATCTAATTTGGTACTCCAATGCTATGCTTAAGGAGTACCACCTCCAAAGGCTTTGAAAAATTTATGGAGTACCTTGGTATTGGCGGTAAAACTGGTATTTTAAAAATAAAATTTTCTTTGCTCAGATATTTTTTTAGGAATATCACGTCCTCTCTCCATTTAAACCCTCTGGCCGCTCCCTCCTCCCCATCGTCAAAGTCCTTCGGCCGCCCCCGCTTCCGCCAGTCCGCCCCTCCGGCCGCCAGCGTCTCCGCCGGCCCCCGCCCCTCCGGCTGCTGGTGCGCCTCCGCCGGCCTACGCCTCCGCCCCGGGCGCCTGCTTCCACCAACGCGTCCGGCCGCTGGCGCACCTTCGTGCGCAGTCTCCTCGAGCTCTCCCTCGGCCGCCCCGGCGCAGGCTCCGCCTCTGCCCTCCGCCTCCGCCGCGCCGCCTCGCGGGCTCGCCCTCCGCCGTGCCGTTTGGGGCTCGATCTCCGCCTTCGCGTCGCTGCGCTCGTTCAGAAGGAGAGCGGCGACATGCGGTCGATCGAGAGTACGTTATAAGTCAAAACTACCCTTCGTTAGTGTCGATGTGTGGTATATGGAGGTACTCGTACAGCACGTATTTATACGGTAGCGGGGCGGTAACTCAGGTCAGCTAGATACTTCGACATCAATTTTACCCAGGTTCAAGCCCCCGAGTTGGGTAATAGCCCGACATCCTGCTTTGATTGGATTGATATGCGGTATGGAATACAGATGATTACAAGGGGAACTTGACGAGATTGGCTTACAGGGAGAACTCGACGGATAGGGAACCCGGCGAGATCGGTTGCGAGACTAGGGGGCTCCCGAAGGTGGCTAGTTGACTAGGGCTATGAAGTCAAGCATAGCTTCTGGCTCTCCCCCCTTGAGGGGTCTTGTGCTCCTTTATATAGGAGGAATAAGGCGGTGGCCTCATCTTGATTCCTCATAGTACACGAGTCGGACTCCTCTTTCAAAGGCATGTCTTGAGTCCTCGTAATACACAAGTGGACTCCTTCTTAATCGCATATCTTGAGTCCTTGTAGTACACGACTTGGACTCCTTCCATACGGTGTGTCGAGAGTTGTTCTCCGGTCCTGATTAGTACTCATCGACTTGCGGCCTACACTTCCTCCTAATCGGGCCTTTGGGCCATATCTTCTTACTAGGGCCCAGTAGGGAACTTCACGGGCCTTATACGGTAGTAGCACTATGAAAGGACCGAATGTGCCGACTAGAGGGGGGTGAATAGGAGGCTAATTAAATTTACTTCTTTTAACTTAGTTGATCAGATTAAGACTTAGCTAGTTGCAGGATAAGCTAACTGTGTGACAGGTGAACAGCAAAGGCAATATATAATGTACGAATTAACACGTAGCTGTCACACAGGTGGCTAACACAGGTGAGCTAAAGACTTAGAAATAAATGTGTAACCTAAGTGGCTGTGTAACAGGTAGCTGACACAGGTAAGAGATATGATCTATAGCAACTGTGACACAGCTAAGTTAGCATAGGTGAAAAGGTGATTTATCACTGATAAACAGAATATATCTAAGAGTACACAAGCATGCAGATATAGCAAGTAACTGGAAGCAATACAAGTAAGAACTCAGAGAGACAAGGTGTTTTTCACCAAAGTTCCCAACTCTTTTCAGAGTGGTACGTCTCCGTTGGAGAGGCTACTCCGAAGAGATCGTCAGCATCGAATCATGCTTGTTCTCCGAGTACCTGAACGATCAGGCCTCTTCCTTTGCTTGTGGAAGTCCTTTTGCTTGCAGCATGTAGACTTCAGATCACCTTCACAGACTACTGGTTCAACCCACACAAGCTTGGGTGATAGCAGCAACTCCTACGCCCGTTTAGGAGTAGACACTCCAAGAGTAATAGATTCAGCAGCAATAACTCTTGGAGGAACCATGCTCTTTGCTCAAGAACTCTAACTCTCCCGAACTGACACTTAGGAAACTTGGCTTTTGTTCAGAGGTGAGGGGCTTTGCAACGGTCAAATATGATTCACTGGGTTGAGCAAGGTTGAGGTCAACGACCTCCACTGGTCCCCTATTTATAGGATCCACAGGCACCTGACCGTTACACTGTTGCCACGTAGGATTGAGTGGATCACCGGTGTCAGACACCGGTGACACAGCCAATTACTCCGCTCAACTATAACCGGCTCAGGCAGACCAATACCTGTGTCACCGGAGGCACACACAGGTAAACCCTTAACTGACATAGCCGCACTACTCAGCCCGGTCTTGGCACATGACATGCCCTCAGCACACAACAACCTCTGAAACCTAATAAGGAGAGAACCTCCGACAGCCTTCTGACTCAGCAGACAGACTATCACAGTGCTGGTCCCTTAGCATCTACAAGCTCTCCCCTAGTACAGAGATGTACCTGAGTCATAGAACGCTAGACTACCTATGACACAGCCGTGTCACACGGTGACTCTAACCCCTAAGGTTTTCTACTGCTAGCACTGCAGAGTGCAAGCACAAACCAGTTTCACACTTGTGCAAAACTGTTGACACAGGGCCACTAACCTCAAAGCATCAGTGCCACTGTCCAACATCCTGATCATTGAGCAATAGAACCTCCACAGATCACTACTACTTCATCCCTCTTGATAGTACGAACCTATGGACTCAAAGAAACTAGCAAATCTAGGCTTTACCTGCCCACCAACTGCAGTCACAGCCCTTGACGCATCAAGCCACCATCGCCTTAGTTGCAACTCCTTGTACAACACCGGTTTCTTCACAGCTGTGGCACAGCTACCTAACACAGCCATTCCCTTAGTCCTGGAAACCACCTTTGTACCTTTTTAGTGGTCATCCTTTCCTTGATGACCCTTCTTCCTAGAACCTACTAAACCTGCTTACACTCACTGTAAATGTTAGATTCCAGTTTGAGTTGCCATTAACCATCAAAAACCACTTAGGGGCCTAGATAATCTTTCACACTACCCATCATCATGCCCTCCATCATTATGCGTGATGAAGCCGAAATTCAAACAAAATAGGCCCAAGGGATGCTCCTCTGTGATATAACTTGGCGGGCTTTTTGCCCCTTATGGTAGTCTGAACCCATCCGGCGGAATTCACGGATGGTGATGTCATGATACCACTTCATTCGCGTACGGCACCGGTTTGTACGCCGGGTTGGTTGCAATTTCCCAGGTGGAGTGCGGCGAAGTGTTGGATCAGTTGTGATAGCCCCGAGGTTAGTGCGCTTTCGGCGCCTCGGTATGGGTCGGTTTAAATGACGCCCGTTGCTTTTTCTTTCCTTCCTTTCGCTCACATTCCCCAATTTCCTACCGCGCTTCATCTTTCACTCTCTTCCTTCTTTCTTTCGAGCGGCGAGCGGCGGCGTAGTTGGTTCCTGAGGTTCCCCTGTTATCCGTGCGTCGGCATGCCACCATCTCCCGGTGTGAGGGGTCTTTCTTCCGGTGGAACCGCGGTGATGGAACCGA
>JAGXJF010001894.1:0-110074 GCA_019208055.1 Stipa capillata
AATTCGTCCTCCGTGATGATACCCGGGTGCCATGTCATCATCACCTGCAAACTCAGACACATGACCAAGTTCGTTTGTGGGTACAGTTGTGCACCTCTGCAGAGTGTAATAAAGTGCGACAGTGTCACTCCATGTTCCTGGTTGGAACTGCGAACCCGGCAAAAAAGAAATTCATTGGGGATCCTAGCAGCTTGTGAGACATGAGATCATAGTCTCTTAATTAAAACTTGACTCCCTTATCTTACAAAATGCATTGTTTTGGAGAACACTACTGTTCTCAGTAGATAGTGCATCAAACACCTCTTTGCTATTCCTGGACTTGTTGAGTACTTTTTGTACTCATCTCTCTATTCTAATTCCTTTGATTAGACTATAAGCCTACAACGAACCAAGACATCGTCTACATCGAGGTCGAGGACAGAATAGCCGAGGAGCAGGCACCAACAAAGGAGAAGGAAGGAGTCGACTACTACTTCGACTACGCCAACGAGAAGCCTGAAGCATAGAAGTATAGGATGGGTGAGACAAGAGTTGTAGATAAGTCTTTTGCTATAGCCGACTGGAATGGTTTTAAATTTCTAGTAATTTGGGAAGAAGTTTGTATAATTATACCTTGTTCTTTGAGTTTGTAAATTATGTATTATAATAAATGGACCACTAGAATGCTTCTGTCGTGCTACTCTATGTGATAGGTTGCAGACGAGAAGGCACTTCGTCTATGACATGTCAAAGACTAGCATATTATCCGAGAGGGTAGTATGTGGGTCACCACAAAGAATTAGAAAGCTTGTATTCATGTCCAGTGTGCAAAGCATATTGTTACAAGCGTCAGAGCCAATCAGACGATGATGAGTATTGCATCGAGGTGAAGAAAGGAATTCCCACTAAGGTGGCGTGGTATTTGCCTGTAATCCCGCATTTGAAGTGTTTATTTGTGAATCCAAAAGAGGCCAAATTATTGTGCTGGCACTCGGAGGACCGTAGGGAAGATGGAAAACTAAGACACCCTGCTAATTCTGCCCAGTGGAAACATCGACATGATTTTCGAAGACTTCGGTGCGGAACCGAGGAATATAGGTTTACGTTGAGCACGGATGGGATGAATCCTTTTGGCAGCATGAGCAACCGGCACATCACTTGGCTAGTTGCTCTGAGTATGTACAACCTACCTCCTTGGCTATGAATGAAGCGGAAGTACATCATGATGTCGCTGCTTATCCAAGGGCCGAAGCAACCTAGGAACGATATTGATGTGTACCTAAGACCATTGGTGAAAGATCTCAAACTGCTGTGGAACGAGGGGCGCAGGTATGGGATGCGTACAAGAAGGAAAATTTCATGCTATGCGTGTCACACGCCAATTTTCCAAACATGAAAATTAGGGCTAACAAAAACTTTTTTGCTAATGATGTCAGTTAAAACATGCTAGATTAAAACTTTATTTCAAATCGTGCTAAACCCTAAAGCAAAGCAGGCTAAGATCTTCCGCCCTTGTTCCTCCTTTTTTTTAGTCGGTGTAATCTAGACCGACATCTGTAGCGAAACACCCACACGGTACTTCTGTGAAATTAAAACATATATATGTCACGAACATCTTCCGAATGCCGTCGTCTTCCACCATCTACCTCGCCATGCTCTATCATGAGTGTGTGCTCATATATACTGCTTTTATATATGCACATATATGCTTAAATCTTCGAGTGTATGTAGGCACATACGCCCTAAACCCTAGCTCGCTTCCTTTGAACAATTGCGAACTCCAAAACCCTAGCTCCTCGTCCTCCCTCAGCCCTCCTGCTTTTGTCTTGATTATTAAGCCATGTAAACATATTCCATTAACAAGATGTTTAGGACGATATTCCTGAAACGTTTAAAACATGACCTCTCACCTAATCTGGGCTATACCGAACCTTTCAAAAATAATAATAATATATAGCATGTGTCCATTTCAAGTTTATACCTAGATTAGTGACCTCCGCATCTTAGTGGTTTTAATGGAATGCCATTTGAAACAAACCTCCTCTTGTAGTAGCTAGGAGTCAACCAATTTGCATATGTATGATCATGAGCCTATGTGCGACATTTATTCCCTCTATATCACCATACGTGATCACTCCTCAACCTAATCGGAAAAATATATATGCACCTATGCAAACTACCAATGTAGGTACGTGGGCATAGAAAGCGAATCCTAATTCTCCTCCTGAAGCTATCATGTGTCACACACCATCACCAGCAAACACAACATCAGCCCGAAACGAATTAAACCTTAGTAGTACAAGCTCACTGTTCTACCAAGCGCTGCGCTATTTTCTCTCCAACACCCCATCAACACCCAACTTTCCTTGTATTTTTCTGCTTGGCTGTGACACGCCCTCTCCTCAACTGATTTCAATGCCAAATTTTCCCTATACTTCTATAGCACCTGCTCTATGCAGCCAGCAGTGCCACATCACTCACTGCAATAGTTTTTGGCGCCTACCACCACTGATTAACTATACTCTGGAACCCATGTGCCGTGCTCCTCCTTTCCTCATTCTTTACTCCCTTTGCTCCTTAAAAGCAAGCACCTGAGCAGCTGCATCTCTACCCAAGCTAGCAGTGAGCGGCACCTAATCCCCTCCGTGCAATCCGGCTCCCAAGCCACGTCCCCTGCCGCATGCACCAGCACCAGCATCATCACAGTGCCCCCCTGCTCTCTTCCTATTGGGCCAGCTCAGCTCACACTACCCCAGAAAACACTTTTGCTGAACCATCTTCGCTGACAGGTACGGAATACCTGTCGGTAGTACTCATCTCCACTGACGGGCCGTTGGGGAACCGTCAGTGAAGATGAGTGCGGAACGTTCAGATTCAGCAGAAAAAGTCACCACTGACGGGCACAAAGTTTGGCCCGTTAGTGGTGACAATAGCACCACTGACAGCCTATATCACTGACGGGCACATAGTTTGGCCCGTCAGTGAAAATTTGTCACCTATGACGGGCCATGAATTGCCGCCCGTCAGTGAAAATTCCGGCCCAAAAACCCACTTATTCAGTCCAATAGTATAAAAACTCCTCTGCCAAACCCTAAACCTATTTTCTCACCTTTCCCCACTCCTCCCAAATCAAACTCCCACCCCCTCCTCGATCTCCTCCTCTCGATCCCCCTCCCCGAGCTCCCGACGGCGGCGCCCCGAGCTCCCGCCGGCCCCCTCCGCCTTCGTGCCCCCCGCCGCCTCCTCTTCCTCCGCCTCCGGCCGCCTCCGCCTCCTCCATGACGCCACCGACCCCCTCCGCCTCCTCTCTCCCGCGCCGCCTCCTCTCCCTCCGCCTCCGGCCGCCTCCGCCTCCTCCCTGACACCGCCGGCCCCCTCCGCCTCCGCCCCCCCCCGTCGCCGAATCCGCACCCCTCGCCGCCGGATCCGCGCCTCAGACCTCCGCCACCGGATCCGCGCCCTCCATCACCGGATCCGCGCCTTCCACCACCGGATTCCCCTGGGCCGGCTGGACCTCCGTCTGGGCACTCGATCGACAAGGCACTGGCTCTCCTCGCCCGTCCTGACCTCACCTCCTACTTCCCCCACCACACGGCTACCGGTGGCCGCTCCCTCCACCACGCGGCGGCGCTCGGCATCCACCGACCAGCCCAGATCTAGCCTCTGCCGGTCTCCACTGACCACACCGCCACCAGATCCTGGCCTCCACCGACCAAGGTCACCGGAGTAGGAGCAGCTACGAAAGCGTCAGATTCAGAGCCTCCCCTGGGGGCTGCCATTTTTTTGGGTTTTCAGTGTATCTCCACTGACGGGTGGGGCCGCCCGGTAGTGGCTTTTTTATCTCCACTGACGGGATCTTACTGACAGGCGCAAAACCAGTCAGTGAAGGCGGTTTTGTGCCCGTCAGTGGAAGTGTTTTGTGAGGTAGTGTCAAGCCCTCCCTCCTCCTTACTCATGTGCTGCCGCAGGTGCCCACCCCTCCTCTCTGCTCTTCAAGCACAAGAGCCGTGCTTCCCCTTCACTCCTCTTCAACACCCCGAGCTACCTCACCATTCCCCTTGCTCACATTCCTCATTGCTTCCCTACCCGAGTTCCTCCTTCCCCGTTCTTCTCCCCTAACTTGCTCCCTGTTCTCCTCTTCTTCCTCATTTCTTTTTCAGCTCAGTCCCATGCCCGAGCCCTCGGAAAGCTCCGTTCACTGCCGCCCCAGCTTCCAAGCGCCGCCCCCACCACCCGCCGGCAAGCACCTCCTGAACCACCTCCTCTCGCCACTGGCTCCAGTTGCTGCCTCCTGGAGCCTCTGCTGCCACCGCCATGGCCACCGTCGGAGCCGGCCACCGCCCCAGTTGACTCGCCCCGAGCGCCCAGGTATTGAGCGCCCTTGCTGCATGCCTTAGAGCATTAGTGCACACTCGTCGGAGTCTATTCTGCTCCGTTGCTGCTCTCGGTAGGGCAAATCATCGCCGCCGGCCACTGCGCGAGAGTTCGCTGCCGGTAAGTCACCACCGAGACGCTCGTGTAGCCTGTGCTGGTAAGTGCCGCGTGCCCCGTCTAGCCCCAAACCTCGGGTTAACCGTGTAGAGGATTGGAATACAATTGATGCTCCACACCAAGTCTATTGATCATCAGTGTTACAATATATACTCAGCATACACGTAGTAACAGAAGAGACCTATACCTAAGCTACGCATGCGAGAGAAGAGAGAGGAAGTGGCACAGGAGTAGAGTCACGTAACAGCTGCATACAACATGCTAATTATGTGCTCAACAAATTGTAATACGTAGCTAAAGCGCGCCAAAAATAAGAAAGAGAGGGAGATAGGTTTAGCCGTAGACCAGAACTGATAGGCGGGCCCAATTTAGCTCAACCCCGGGTGGCCCACCAACAGCCACTGTTATCCGGAGTCCACCGTTAGGTTGTTTGGAGGCGTAAATCACATTCTACGCTTCTGAATCAGGCAAGCGCACCCCATTTGGTTCGTTATTCTGCCAATGCTCGCCGCTATCGGAAGCGCATTTCTTCGCTGAAGTGCATTTTCCCTACATGGAATGTGCTCTCTACTACCCCTGGATCCGAATCCATTTGATCTAGCCAAAGCCGTAATTCTACCCTACATCATCGTGATCTCTTTTCCCCCATCAAACGGAGTCTTTCCCTCTCTGATTTATCATCCGATAAATCTCCAGAAGCCCGTACCTCGTCCTTTTCAACTCCAAGGAATCTGATTCTTTCTCTCATACTCATGTAAACCCACAACCTATCTACCAGTACTAATTTCATAATTTTTGTATTTACCTAAATATCAATTTTGAATACGAATCACATATGAATGTCTTATATCGATACCTTCTCCGAGTGGGTTCCCATTTAAATCAATTCTTTTCCCTAAAACACCTGGGAATCCAATTCCACATTTTGAACCTAGTAGCACTCTGAAGTTTAAATCATTAATCCCTTAAAATGATACAAAACTCTGAATATTCCATAAACTCCAAATAATTATATCTTAGTATATTACCCCCGAAAGCCTTGTTAATAAAATCTCTAGAATATTTCAATATTCATATCTACACTCTGGACCCAAATAAAATACGAGAACCATGAACCTCTAAGTCCTAGAACGAAGTTAATCAAATAAACTAGGGTACCCAATTGTATGAAAAATCCTTATCTCATGTAATGCTACTTTCCTCTCGTCTCTTTGAAAACCCTAACAGTCGACTACGCCCAGGACGCATATCGTGATGTTCATAAGCGTATGTTGTTCTTACTTGGTTTTTCCTCGCACCGCTATTTATTCGTTGTTCTCCGACGTGTAGTTGCGACAATACGATGAATCATGCAAAGGAATCTGGGGAGCCACCAAATCGAATTCGAGAATGAGACTCGGCCAATATTTGCAGGACAAGCATTCCCACTTTGATCATGTTGAATCCCATATGTGTGCAATTAATTATTTTGCTTGCGAAACTTGCATGTTATGTGGATATCAACAGTATTTTATGTAGACCTAGTTATTCCCTATAGTTGCATATGACTTAGGTTTGAAAATCCGACCCTTGTAAACCTAGACATATTAGTTGGTTGGTATTCGACCGACAATAGTAATAAGGATATAGGCATTAGCCATGCTTAGACCTGCTATAGATAAAAACTAAATTTTTGTTCGGTTTAGATGAACTCCTTTGGGACATGGGAATAAAATCCTCGGATAGTATGTGCTTTCCGAGGTGACTGTTTCGAAAGAAATGTTTGCCAAAACCCCAAATAAAACGAAGGATGATTTCGATTCGGGTGAGAATGGGGGCAGCCCAAGGCTGTAGAGTACCAGGAGGTAGCGTGGTCGTCGAGGACAAATATGGAGTCTTGCTTGAATCAATCAAGGACCGAGCCTAAGTGCCGCTAAACCAGTTCCTCACCGTACGTCCACATGGCCTTTATGGGAAGGACTTGGCTTATTAACCTGGCAAGTACTAGAGTATGGACCCGTGGGAAGTAGGAAATATGTGACTAGGCGGTTTAAAGTCCTAGATATCCACTACCGCTGGGCATTTGGATGTCGATTCGATACAAAGGAGGAGAGTCCCATTTTTGGTATGGGGTGCAAAAGTTGGGTTACCCATCTAGCGGGTCCAGCTCTAGTATGGAAGCAGGTGAAAAGTCTCGTTGCGATAACCCTGCCAGCACACCTCACGAAGTGTGCCCACTGGTACCTGGCAACAAGGGGGACTTGCATCTTGTGGGTAAAGCCGTACAACCTCTGCAGAGTGTTAAAAACTAATTCCAATAGCTGCATCCTCGGTTATGGATATGAACTGGTAAGGCCACACATTGGTTAGACTGAACTTTGTTTGGGAAAACTTGAGAAAGGAACTAAGGACGTGGGCATGATGTGCCCACGGAGAGCAATTTACGCTACACGGCTGGTAGCAAGGAATTGCCGGAGGAGGAGGCTAGCCGCACTACTCGGGGTAGTGCGGGCTGGAGCCATGAGTTAAGCAGTGATAGAAGGAGCTATCACTCAGAGATGAGAAAAGGAGGTAGCGGAGTCTACCTCGAGTGTTGTTTGTTACTTGAATTATTCTAGCTTTCAAAACTGCTTTGGAATCTACTATTCTCGTATTTAAATTGAAAACTTACATTTCCACACAACATGCAAATTAGAATAGAGCTACTCCTTTGAATTACACCTTGCATGAAATATTGCCGTGATATTCCCCTGTGGGAATAGCTTGCGAGTACATTCAATGTACTCACCTAGCTTGTTGATTTGGCCAGATGAAGGAGACATCAATTCTAAAGATCCGATTACGATTGCAAAAGCTAAGGCGTAACCCCAGTCAGTTGCCTGTCGGGTATGGCATATTGATGGGCCACATCATAGCTTGTTTTTCCACTGCAAGTTTATAGCCGTTGGGCTACAAGTATCAGACAATCGACTTTGACGGTTTATTTACATAGTGTATATTGATATACGTATGTATGACGATGATATACAGGTTAACTTGTGTGTACCGGCTACTGATCCAGGGACCGGTACAGTAATCACAAGGAAGTATCCGGCCTTAAAACTATGGCATGTGGAAAAAGAGATCAATATTTTGGGAGTTACCGTATTGGCGGCACCTTGAAGTTCGCCACTGCATCAACGTGATGCACATAGAGAAGAATGTGTGTGACAGCCTGACTAGTCTCTTACTTAATATTCCAGGCAAGACGAAGGACAGCCTCCACGCACAACTTGACTTGGTTGATATGAAGATCAGGCCCGAGTTGGCACCTGAGCCCCCCCCCAAAAGGCAGAACGAGGCTTCCTAAGGCCTACTATAATTTAAATAAGGCCGAGAGAACCGAGCTGTGCCGATGCTTGCATGGTATGAAAGTTCCGTTCGGATACCCCGCTAACATCTCAAACTTGTTTCGATGGAAGATTTAAAACTAGTCAGCATGAAGTCCCATGATTGCCATGTGTTGATGACATAGATACTTCCTGTTGCAATCTGAAATATCCAGCTGAGCTATCTCCCAGACACAATCATCAAGCTATGTTACTTCTTCAACACAATTTCTCAGAAGGTCATCGATCCCGAAGTACTAGATGTGTTGCAGGCCGATGTGGTGAAGACTATGTCATCTTGAGATGTATTTTCCACCCTTGTTTTTTGATATCGTGATCCATGTCATCGTTTACCTCATGAGAGAGATAAAGATCTGTGGACCGGTCTTCCTATGTCAGATGTACCCATTTGAGAGGTACATGGAAATTCTGAAGCACTATGTATGGAACCGATCTCGTCCGGAGGGCAGCATCGTCGAAGGTTACACAACCGAAGAGGTAGTCGAGTTCTACATCGATTACACGGACCAGCTCAAACCAATAGGTGTGCCAACATCTCACCACAAGGGGAGACTTCATGGGAAAGGGACCATAGGAAGGAAATCACTCATTGCTGACTATGCTGCGTTGTCTCAAGCCCATTTCGCGGTCTTGTAACACATGACAGAAATATCCCCGCATATCGAAATGCATAAGGACGAGCTATGCCAAGAGAATCCAGGCCGTACGGAGGATTGGATCACAAGACAGCACAACCGCATGTTCAGCAACTGGTTGTATGTGCGAATAACTAATAGTTCAACCGAGGACAATATTTTCTAGTTGACAAGATGGCCAAGTCACACAATCGTGAAGTTCGAAGCATACGACATAAATGGGTATGCCTTTTGTACCAGATCACAAGATAGAAAGACCACAAACAGTGGTGTGCGCATAGATGTCTTTTAGGATAAACGTGGGGTGTGCGCATACTACGGATATATAGAGAAGATCTGGGAACTTATGTACATTTCAAGATCCCCCTCTTTCGGTGCTGTTGGGTCGCACTCTCAAGTGTTAAGGTTTACATTATGACATGACTACACTGGACCTCGAACGTGCCGCATACAAAGATGAACCTTTTATACTCGCTAAGCAAGTTGTTCAGGTCTTTTATGTGCAAGACCCGGCAAATCAAAAGCTGCACGTAGTCCTTCAGCGAAAAAGAACGATTGTTGGAGTTGAGAATGTCATGGAGGAAGAAGATTATAATCAATTTGATGAGTTCCCTCTCGAAGACCGCTCTACCCTACACGAAGAACAACCTCCAACTGGAGCCACTTGCTATCTGCGCGTCGATCATCAAAAATGTCTGGTAGTTAAAGGAGATGGTCAAGCTCCATGATGTGATAGTGCAGGTGAGCATGCATTCTTGTTCCTTCTTGGTCAATCCTGGTTGTTAAAATCATCACAATTTGCTTTTATGTGATCCAGCGTTATAGAAAAGGAGTGCAAAGAAGGCTATGGCTAGTGGCATAGCAAAGAAGGCCATGGGTAGTGGCGCCAGCACACCAAAGAAGGCCAACACGAAGCAGGAAGAGGGAGAAGAGAGAACTAATGTTTTCTCACATGAAAGTTGTATGCACATGCTAGTACTTTTGGTTCTGCTAAATTGACTCTCAGTACAAGGAGGCTATTAACATGAATTTACAAAAAAATTCATCTCACTTGGAGTTTGCATGATTTTGTTATGAATTTGCAAATATTAATGCAACAAAAAACTTAACCAGAACAACTTTGATGCAATTATCTTTTTCAAGAACCAAGATTTGAAGCCTCAACCTCCTAATTATAAGTTTATGCACCCAACCATTTAAACCATCTTGTAGAAATGATAGAGAAAGTTAAGTAAATTCATAAAACCCATAAACTAATTAGTACAGACGGTTCCAAAACCACAACCACCTGTAAAAATGAATACAGACAGCTCGTAATTCTCCACTGCCTGTGAGGTAATAGTACAGACGGTCAGTATAATACAACCATCTAAACTACTGGTTAGTACAGACAGTTGAAACTTTCGGGCCATCTGTACTAATAGATACATAAGGTACCTGAGCCTGCGCCGCCAAGATTTCATTCTAACCCTAGCTCCCGCTCTTTCTCCGTAGCCGCCGTCGCCGCTGCTCCTCCTCCCTGACACTGACGCAGCTCCTCCCCGACGTTGACGCAGCTCCTCCCCGACATCGATGCTCTCTAGGTCGACGCCGCTCTAGCCCAATGCTGGCCTCCCCATTGCCGACCTCCCCGATGCCGACCTCCGTGATGCCGATCTCCCCCGCTCCTCACCGCTGCCGCCGCTGAGCTCCGAGTTTCGTGTTTCTTCCTTTTTTTCTTTTTTTCTTAATGCTTAGCTCTATATTGTTTTCTTAATGCTTTAAATCAGATGTCAATTCGAGAGCTGAATGCATGTATCATTTCCATCGTCAGGTAGGTCACAAATCTGATTTGAAAAAAAAAGATTTCACAAATCTTCATTCCTTCTCAAACTTGTATTATCATGTCTGTACGATCGTCAGCTTATGCATTTACCAAAAGAAAATTTACAGAGCTTGGGAATTATATTTGCTTTATTTAGACCTTAATGCGGGTACACATTAGAAATTCTAGCTCTTTCTCTTGGATAGTACAGCCCTAGTTAAGCTCGCTTTTAGTAAACAAAAGCGTCATTAACTCTCCCGTCGCGGGTGGTGTGACTTATCCAGATTTGTTATACTCCACGACATTGATTTGTTTAATTTCATTCTAATTTTGGCAAAGTTGCGCCACTACATAGGCAGGTCAAGTTCAGCAATGATTTTTTAGTGGATCAGCACCAATTATTGGTAGGCAACCTGCTCTAGAATACTCTGATTGGGTGGTATTGGCTGAAACATGCTACATGTTGACTTAGTGACATTACATAAATATTGTAATACTTACTCCCTCCGTAAATTAGGTGGTTTTTGATTTTTCTGCGCAAGTGTCCAGTGCAATAGTTTGATTATAAATTTCAATATGGATGCAAGTCAACTACTAATTACACTAGTTTACTTTAGGTATACTTGCATGCAAGGTTCCTGGGCTGCACGCTTGCATTCCTAAATTTCAATCACAATGTACTAGCACAAAATAATGAAAGATGCATATCTTAAAAGGATCTTGTAAGATGAATCTAATAACATTGTGTTCATATATACGGTCAATCTGTATGCTTCTATGCATATTAGCAATGAAAGTCTGAAAGTCTCAAACGGCTGACCACACGATTACCACTACGACCTATGTTTGCAGTTGGAATGAGTAGTCATTTGGTGGAACACTTTTGGTCATTAAAATACATTTTTCAAAACCTCTTTGGCCTCGATTTCTCACTTTTATGTCCCGAGTGCTCTTTCCAAGGGGGGAAACGACTCTGTGCACACTTCTCTCCTACAATTTGAAATAGTGCTCCTTCCGTTCCAGCGATAATGCGCTTACCCCCTATTCCGTTGCCATCCGCATTGCTATCATCTTCTCCTCTCCGACGCTGACACTTGCTATGGTACCCGGCCGGCCTCTTTGGCTATTTTCCTTCATATATAGGCCGCTTGTGTCGCTCCTAAAACCTATATCAACATCTCAACTCTTGTTAGTTTTTTGAAATCCCTTTATTGAGTAAGTAACTTACAAAGATGCAGTTTAATTCCCTATTTTGAAGATAGCGTCTAGAGAAGAACGTGAAGTGCCTCAGGCCTCTTCTCGTCAACATGAGCTGGACTCGTCTCCTTAACCAGCTCAATTGCTTCCTGAACTAGCTGCGGAGGCATCATCTCATGAGCAAACAGATGAAACAGGGGTGCAAAAGTGAAAGGGAGGTGGCTGAGGAAAAAAACCAAATGCCCACGGGTCACTACACCATAACTCATGTCACCGAGGAGGGTGTGCCCACGTTGCCCCTGAATGCTCAAGCGGTATTCCGTAGAGCATGCGTTGCACTTGGGAGGACAAAGGTCCAGATAACGTACCCCAACTGGAAGGCAATGCCGCGGAGTGAAAAAGAGTTCCTGTGGGACACAATCGAAAGATTATTCGACTTCCCCGAAGGTACGTTGGAGACCGCGGAAAGACAGGCAATAGCCAAGATGGGCAAGGTGTGGAAGACCTTTAAGAGCGAGTTTCACAACAGGTACATAGCATGATCTTATGCCCTACCGGTAGTACCCGAAGGCCTATGGGTACTTGTAGGATCAATGCACAGAGTTTGTGGAGAGGTGCCACTCGGAGGAGTTTGTGCAACAAATTCAGGCTAACAAGGCATGCCAGGCATGCAACACTCACCCCCACAGGCTCAGCACCGGTGGGTACGCATGGAAGGAGCTGGACTGGGACAGAGAGGACGAGCAGGCAACTCGGGAGAATCGCTCCACTCCATTTTCCCAGATCCCAGAGAGGCAGGATCAGAATTGGTACCGAGGGAGGGCTGCCGTCTCGGCAGATGGCAAGGTCACCTTCAAGAAGCCCGAAACTGAACAAGTGGCCGGAACGATCATGCGTCTCTCAGAAGAATCCTCTCAAGGAACATTCTAGCCATCCAGAGAAAAAGATATACTAACCTAAACTCTAGAAAAGGTAATACCCTACGTCCATAGGGTATAGGGCAATATTAAATATAGGGCAGCGTGAGCACAGCAGATCTAGATGGGTGCACACGGGAGATAAAGTTTAGGCAGGTTCAAGTCCTTAAGAAGAGGTAATACCCTACATCCTGTGTTTGGTGATTGGTATTGCATGTATCCCGAGTGTTGCAAGACCTCGAGAATATACCTCTAGGTTGCTAGGGCTATGTGGATATGAAAATACGAGAACGTATGTTGCCTCGTGTGGATCTAGCTTACTGATCGGGGGATCCCTACCTGGCCTTATATAGGCGGCAGGAGTAGGGTTACAAGAGTCCAGATCGGTTTACAGATTGATTTCCTAGTTAGTTATAACTGAATCTGGGATTACCAGGCAGGTACATATCCCTAACTTGTGCTCCAAGTCGATGAGGCACCCCTGTGTAGAAGTCTGACTCTGAATAGTCGGCCTGACCTATCTTGTGTCCGGAAGGCCGGTTTTTCCTTCTTGATGATACCCGGGTGCTATGCCATCGTCAGTAGCCCCCGAGTCCTTCATGATCTGACTGCAGTTTGTCATGATAACGCCCAAGCCGAGTGCCTTTGCCGCCTTCCCTTTTTTTCGAGTAGCATTTGATTGGGCGCGCCCTTTTTGTTAGCTGCGGGAAGATGGTGAGGGACTCATAGAACTCCTGTAGAGTTGAGATAATAAGCCGAGTAATATTCACCCGTAGGGTAGGAATATCATGGCGGTTGAGTTAATAACGGGTAAGTTCTGGAGGTATCCAGTCATTTCCAGCGGATGGAGTCTAGCTGATAGCCCAGCGGGGGACATACCATGAATCCCGACTAAATTCCCGAGTGGCATCTGGTTTCCCAAGTGGTTCGGATCCAACTAGTGTCCCTCTAGGGGAATGCCCTCGAAATTCGCGTCAGAACCAGAACACAAGCTGTAGCGCTTCGGTCCCGAGTGGCGGAGCCTAAGGCCCGGACGTTCCACTGAATCCAGAAATTTCGGATCCCAGAGATTCCAAGGTAAAGTCTCTAGAATATCTGGGTGGAGAAACCGGTGGCTCCGAGTTGCTCGGTGTCCGACTAGTGGCCTGCTAAAGGTGCACCACAACTGCCCTTCACTCAGGTGTATTCAAATGATTGCGTTCCTCTGGAGGCCAACCATTGAAACCCTTCAAAACCGCAACATTCAGTTCTGAGTTATTCAGTAACCGACTAGTGACCCGTTAAAGGTACGTTACAGTCGCTCTTTATGTGGGGTGTATTCAAACGGCCCGTTAGTCCTGGAAGACCGACCGTTGAAACCCTGATCAGAAGGATGCTGGAAACGGTAACGCCTCGCCGTGGAAACGGAAGATTTGCGCAGTGAACACGGAGGAGTTACGCCGTGGAAGTGGAAAGGTCGTCCCGTGGGGGGCGGAAGATTCGCACGCGCCAGGCAGTCTCTTCTTTAAAACCCAGTCCGTTCACACCGGCTCCACTTTCACACTTTGTCTCTTCTGCACCCAAATCCTTTCGTCTTCCTGTGACCTTGAGCCGAGAGCGCCGCTGTGTAGCAGACTCAAATCGTCGTCGATTCCGCATCCATCTCGCCACTGTTTAGATTCCGCCTCGTCACTGCTTCGCGCATCTGCCTCCTCATCCTACCCAGCCGAACCCTGATTAGGCATCCCAGAGAAAACCTAGATTGGGTCCGCCGCCACTGAATGCCCACCTCCAACTGGGAAGTGGATCCGATTGAAGAGGAGGAAGATGTGGTGGTTTGGGCATCCCTCAGTGAGAACATCTCCTCCGCTGGTTCGATGGCGCCCTGGACCAAGTCCACCGCGACGAAGGCCCGGCTGCGCACTTTGGTGGATGCGGGAGTGCTTCCGCCGAGGGAGCTGATCGAATGGTGTCCTGCCATCGGAGAGGAGGTCCCCACTCTGAACACCGGCGAGCTCGTCGTCCACACCTCTTTCTTCCATCGTGGCCTCTCTGTCCCGATGCATCCTTTCTTACGCGGGCTCCTGTACTTCTACGGGCTGGAGCTGCACAACCTCAACCCCAACGAGCTGCTCCACGTGCCGTGCTTCATCACGCTCTGTGAGTGCTTCCTCGAGATCGAGCCGCACTGCAACTGTTCATCGTCAAGCCTCACCCGAGTAAGGACAGTCTAGCCGTAGTCGGGGGGTGCTAGATTTCAGCTGAGGCCGGGGGCCGTCAAGTATTACCTCGAGCTGCCATTTCAGACTTTCAACAAAGGATGGCACTGGGACTGGTTTTACTGCAGCAACCCTGAGCCCTCACTCCTAGGGTTTGTGGGTCAGCCTCCTGAGATTAGGGCGAGCTGGACGGAGCTTCCGCTAGAATGGGAGCAGCCTGGTGTCAAGGTTCTCATGGCTCATCTCTCCTAGGTGCTCCAGTCGGGGGTCACTGGGGTCGGCATTGTAGCAACCTTCATCAGGCACCGAGTCCAGCCCGCGAAGCTTAAGGTCCACCCGATGTATGCATACATCGGCCAGTAGGACGTGACCCGGGAGTCAGCTGACGATCTCACGGAGGAGGAGGTCAGGCGCCGAGTCGGGAGGCTGATGGCCCAGGGTGTGGATTTGGACACCTCTAGACACCCGGCGCCCCATAACTGTTCCAACCCTCTGAGTCAGGTGACCAGCCAGTCCTCCAACTTCATCATTTGTACTATATGTTTCAAGCGAGTCATACTCGGTCTTCGTCTATGCCCCTCGACTTCGCAGGATCTATTCGGTTTCAGTTCCTCAGCTCCCCTTCCAGAGAAGGAGATCTGGAACCAGCCCCAATACGCTGACATTCCCAGCAGTGGGCAGCTGCCGCAGGGAAGTGCCCAGCCGTCGTCTGCTGGTGCCGGATCGTCGAGGGGAGGTGCCTCTACGTTGGAGGAGCCCAGCGCTCCTCCGCCGATTGTAATAGCGGCTCCTGAGGAGGAAGCCCAAGAAGACGAAGATGATGTCCCCCTTCGTATACATCAGAAAAGGGGGACAGCCACCGACGCCGCCCGGGGGGTCAGGACAGCTCCTTCGCCCAACCTACCCCGATGGTGCCAGCCGCCGCCGCCACCAAGGAGACTCCTCGGGTGGCTGAGGATGAAGTCCCCCCCGAGCGGAGGGGGAAGAGGACCGCCGATGCCGCCTTTGGGGTGCAGAGTGGTTCTTCGATGTCACCGACTCCACCGGCCGTTGCATCGGGGCGGCCAGCCTCGGGGCCCAAGAAGCATGTCCCCGTTCCCTGATCCATCAAGTAAGCCACCGAGTGAGCATCTCCTGTTTATTTTGTCTTCATACGGAGAGAACTAACAAACTGGATGCTTCTGTAGGTCAAGGAGGACGGGGGATATTCCAAAGGACTTGTTGAGTGCCCCAGGGTCTGGTCAAGGGGGGAGCTAGTCGGGGCCAGATGCCCGGCCCTCGTCTCCTCCAAGGGCAGCTGCAACTCCTTCCCCACGGCCTTCTCCCCGATAGGAGGGCGCGCCCCCATCTTCACCTTGCGCTCCTCAACTGGAGAGGCCCAGCGCCAAAGCGCCGGCTCCGGCTACGTCAGAGGAGGTGGGCCCAAGTTTGGCGGGAACCGTCCTATCAGACCGCAGGGGCAATCTAGCGATGCCGGTGGAGGAGGTCGAAATCGACCGCGTGCCCCCTCCTCTGCCGGGCTCCCAGCTGGCGATCCAGCCGCTGCGGGTCTAACAAATGGACCCCGCACGGCCGAGCAAAGTCCTCTAGGAGATCGACGATGTCCGGGAGGCAGAAGAATGGGAAGAGGTGATGGACATCGCCGCCCAGCTCGGAGAGACGCTCCCAGCACTGTTGAAGACGGCAAGGGAGAACGCCAACCTGTTGAACGGCAGACTACGGCCGTTGATGCAGGTAAGGCTTTCGCCCTTGCCTTTCTGTTTCTGTTATTCTATTTTTGCTTGTGAGTGCACCGATGGTGCACCCACTAGGGAGTAGCCCTCGAGCTTTCAGTCGACTATAGTAGTCGGGTGGAAGCTCTTTGTTTGTTCTGTAGACTATAGTAGTCAGGCGGAGGCTCTTTGTTTGTTTTGTAGAATTCACTCTGGGTGCACTGTGCACGATCAATGCACCTAGAGGGTGTAGCTCCCAAGCCTTCGGTCGAGTAGAATAGTCGGGCGGAGGGTCCTTGGTTTGTTCTGTAGATTTCACTCTAGGTGCACGATCAGTGTACCCAGAGGGTGTAGCCCCCGAGCCTTTACTGGGTTCAAGGAATCGAGTGGAGGGTCTTGACGCTTTTTTCCCGAGTAGCTGACTTCCTTTGCTGTTTCTTGCAGAATTTAACCAAATGGTCTAGGGACAACACCGAATTCCTCCAGGAGCAGCTCCCGGCCTTCGACGGACTCGGTCAGCGCAAGGCCGAGTGGGACAACTTGAGGGGAAACCTCCAGGCGATGCAGGAGGTAGCCCACGCTCGAGGGGTCGAGATCGCCACTCTGAGGAGGGGCCTCTCCCAGGAAGCCGCCCGGGCTCAAGGTAAGGAAGCCGAGCTTCTTTGATCATTTTTTGTTTCTTGCCGTGTTGACTTGCCTTCTGCAGCTGCTAAAGACGAGGCCTCCAAGCTCAAGGAGGAACTTGAGGCGATGAGGGCCCGTGTCGGTCAACTTGCCTCCGCTAAAGACAGGGCCGCCAAGCTTCAAGAGGAGCTTGGGGCAGAGAGGGCTCAAGTCAGGCAGCTGGAGGAGGAGGCGATCGTCATTGACGGTAGCCTGAGAAGGGCTTTGGAGGCTGTCGAATCGGCCACCAAGAGGGCCGCAGACTCCGCCACCGGTAAGTTCTTGACTCGGGTCTTTGTTCGGTCAAAGCTTGCTGATCCCCTTGCTAATGCCTTTGTTTTGCCTTCGTAGCCTTCCAACTGCGCATTAATAAGATCAGCGAGACGGCCAAGTCCCTAAAGATGGCAGGTCGGACAGCCTGTGACGCTCTGTGGGAGAACGACCCTGTGCCGAACCACGCAAATGTGATCATGGAGCGTCTTTGATGGGTGCTTGATAAGGCTAGGTGACTGCAGAGGGACGCTGCGTGATTCAGAGCTATGTTGTTGCTCACGGTGGCGAAGTCCCACTACCCGTTGCTTGACATGGAAGGAATAGGGGAAGGGTATGCTGTCGACGTTCCCGACGAAGAAGTCGGTCGAAGGCACGGCGCACTCCCTCGTCGACCACGCCGATCTGTAGGGATAAACATGTGTGTCAACTGCTCCAGGAGTCCGAGTGAATATTCTTTCATGCATTTTTTGTAAAGAACTTGGCTTAAAGCCTATCATCTTTCTTTCTTCCTAAAAGATTTGTTCGTGTGTAGGTTAATCCGTTGTATGTGATCTTGCCGACCCGTCGTAGCCCCCTTTGCGTAGAGAGTAGCCATGGGCTGTTTCCCATTTAGTGCAGGGTTGTGGTGTAAACCAGCAATCACGAGCAAAGAGTTAACGTCAGATTGTATACACAGTACTAAAATAAGTTGCTCGAATGAAAAAAAGCCCGAGTGCATTTGGGCGCACCTAGGGTGGTGTAGCCCCCGAGTGTCCATTATGCACAGCCGTGAGAGTGCATAAAGGGCCAGTCGGGAACTCCGAGAATTGCGTCAAATTGAGCGAACAAAATTTAGGCATAGAAGCGACGTAGCTGTTTGATGTTCCATGCGTTGGTGATGATGTTGCCGTCATGATCCTTTAGTCAGTAAGCCCTCGGGCGTAGTACTTCAGCGACCACGTACGGACCCTCCCACGGTGGTAAGACCTTGTGCTTGTCTTTGTTGGACTAGACTTAGCGTAGAACCAAGTCGTCAATGTTGAACGAGCGGCCGCGTAAGTGCCGGTTGTGATAGCGTCGTAGGCCCTGTTGGTACTTTGCCGACCGAAGGAAAGCGACTCCACGTGCTTCTTCGGGTTGGTCGATAGCATCTTGTCTTGCTTCCACTGACTCGGTCTCAGTGTAGGCGTGGATGCGCGGAGACCCGTGGTCCAAGTCAGTAGGAAGCATGGCCTCGGCTCCATATACCATGAAGAAAGGTGTGTACCTGGTTGATCTGTTGGGTGTAGTCACAAGCTCCAGAGTACTGAGGGCAACTCGGCTGCCCATTTTCCCACAAATTTCTTTAGGCACTGGAAGATCCGAGGTTTGATGATGTGGACATCACCTGCACCAAGGGTGAAGACTCTGCAACTCACTCAAGTCACTCAAGCCCACCCCCAAAACCTAGTGTCCTAATGACAAGAGCTCAAGCTAAGGCTTTACAACATGAAGTGAATCTATTCCTTGATACATCTCCAATTGACTTGAGCTTGAATGGTGTGCTACCTAATGCTTCGACTCTATGCTTGCTCAGGTATGAAGGACCAACTGAATGGAGCGAAGCCAATTGGAGGAAGGACCCGAGTGGCTGCCTAGAATACACATCCGGACATTCCAGAAATTCTAGTCCGGACACTCCGGACTCCACATCCGGACACTCCGGAGGTTCTGGCCCGGACACTCCGGATGCACACGCTGAAGATCCCTTCTCGGGATGGTGTCCGGACACTCCGGCACCAACCCCGGATACTCCGGATGGGTACTCGAGAGCAGCGTGTTTGAAAGGGATCTCAGGAGTCGACTAGAGGGGGGGTGAATAGGTCGGCTCTAGAAATTAAAATGCCTAATGGGTTTCTCTTCTGGAGATAGGTCAATCCTAGAGAAAATATATGTAACTGATGCAGGTAACTGAGACTCAGCAAGATATATCAGATAAACACCAGACACTCAGATAGTAAACTCAGCTGATGTAGAGCAAGTTATATTCAGAGCTAACTGAGTCTCAGGTGTGAGAGTCAGGTGAGTGCATCAGATGACGTGAACAGGAAAGGTACTAGCTTTAGCAGGAGCTAACTGAGTCTCAGGTGAGGAAACTCAGTTAGTGTGCAACAAATAAAGGTGCTCTAGTGATCTAAGCATACATAGATATCAGAATAAGTAAGAGCAGATCACAAGACAGAAAGTAAAGCACACAATGATTTGTTTTACCGAAGTTCCTACTTCTTGCGAAACAGTACGTCTCCGCTAAGGAAGCTATTCTCACAGCCGGCACCAAATCGTGCTCTTTCCTCGAGTACCTTTCTTGTGTGGAATCCTTTTATCTTGCTGCTGCAAGACAGGCAGACCCGAATCGCCCTCACAGACTCTTGGTGGCAGCCACACAAGACTTGGCTTGCTCACCAACTCCAAGAGCACTCCCACTCTTGGAGGAACCAGTACCTCGAAGGTTACACCTGAAGGACTAAGTAACTCACTCTCACGATGGATGCACGCAGGCAACACTCACTTGGAGACCTAGAGCTCTTTCTTTCTCAACAGGTTGCTTTCGGGTTAGAGGCAAAGGTTAGGTAAAGGTTCTCACTTGAAAACCTCCCCAGGTTCCCTATTTATAGGGTCCCTGGCAGCTAGCCGTTACCCTCATGCCACGTCAGACAAAGAGCCACCAGACCTAACCTATCTGAGACTCAGCTAACGTGCACCTCTGGCAACCTACTAGCCGCGGCTGAGCTACCCACCTGAGTCTCAGATGCCAAACTCAGGTGGACTCGGTTGCCTCAGGCAGCACCTGAGCACAACTCTGGCCGGCTCACTACAAGCCTAAAACTGATCAGAGAGCAATGGCCTCGCCACAGTCCCTGACCAGCTCGCTTAGACCCTTGGCACTGGTTCCAAGCTTCTTCACCGAAGACGACTGCCCTTGTAGACGCACAGCGAACCCTTGGTCCTGATCCACCAGCTTCCTAGCTCCTCCAGGACTTATCAAGCTTGCATTCACGGCCCTTGAACTCCATCAAGCAACCATCACCTCGCTTGCCCTCGAGCACAGCCTCGGCTTCCTCGCAACTGTGCCTCAGGAACCTAGCTCAGCTGGTCCTTCTGACCTTCCCAGTTCCTTGCTCTTTTTAGGGCTCATCATCAACAGTTGTCTCACTTCAGCTTTCACCTGTCCATCTAATCCCTGTTCACACTCATTGCAAAACATTAGACACAGGTGAGGATTGCCAATAACCATCAAAACCAAACTCTGGGGCAAGATAGCCATCCTCCCAAGCTCCATGGGAGTGGATGCACTTTCAATCTCCCCCTTTTTGGTGGTTAGTGGCAACCCCTTTAAAATATTCATTTAGATAAAAAAGAGTATTGCATTTAACCTTGTTTAACATCAACTCCCCCTTAAGATGTGCACAAGTGAGATTTTGCATTTGAATACAAGTGTACAGATCAGATTTAAACATTGGAGAGTTGATGCAAAAACAGATTCTCACAACATAACTGAGAATATAAGCACAGCGGAATAGCAGGTATGTTGGAGGAGTACTCAGCAAATAAGATAACAGAAAGGATTGCATGCTTGAGTACAAATATCAAATATCAGAGCGTCATGTATATATCGAATATCAGAGCATAGAGCTAAAGAGAGTAATATCATGTATCAGAGCAGATCAGAGCAGATGTGATAAAGAGATCAATGTATTTCAATATATTTGAGCAATAACAGTCAATACAATACAAAAACGAGGTGTTCAAGACTGATAAAACCGTTTTGCAGTACATAGAATGTCTTGACACACATGCAGTCTAGTCTACCCCCTTTTACATACTGCTCCCCCTGAATATAATACTCTCCCCTTTAAGCTATTCAAGCTATTCTCTCCCTACTCTCTCCCCCTTTGCCACTAAGCACTAAAAAGAGATAGGAAGAAGAAAGAAAAAAGATCCTCAGGGAGCTGGCTTTGGTTGCAGGAGGGATAGGATCTGATCAAATTTGCTGTTGACCGAGGCCTTGAGATCTGCCATCTCACCCTTGAGTTCAGATTTCAGCTGAGCCATTTCTTGTTGCAGTTCATCTTGTCTTCTCTTGATAACAGAGATCTGTACTGGCACAACCCGTTTAATGAAAGCATCAATAGCTGCGGGATTGTCTAGACGTTGAACCAAAGGAAGACTGTCTGAAGAAAGGTTCACAGAGACCGATGCTTGTCGCTCAGCAGGAGGAGATGATTCTCTAGCTGAGTCTCGGGTGGGAGACACCTGAGGCTCAGGTAGGACTGCTGGGAGATCAGCTGCTGGCTGAGGTGGTCTGACTGAGACTCTGGTGGCTTGCTCTGGAGGCTCTGAAAGGTCTGACTGAGATGAGTTGAGGATGTTGTAGAAAGGAACTTCATCTTCATGGTCATCCTTCTGAGGTCTAAATTTGCTGAGATATGTTTTCTTGTCAAAAGAGAAGACTTAAGATGCTAAAGATGTTCTTTAGAGAATCATATGCATTAGATATGAGCCATATCTCATCTTGTCAGATCTGTTCTTCTGGCACTCATTTATTTCTGAGAATATGTATCTGGCCACATCAAACTTTTCGTTCTTTGCTATGAGCTCAAGAATTCTCCATACTGGATTGTATATGGCATCAGTTCCTCCACCTTTGGCACAGATGGATATGTTCAAGATCTTCACTATGTGCTTGGGTGTCTTCATCAATCCTTTGAAATTGGAGATATGCTTAGGGACTGCACCCTTAACAGGAGGAGGCACAAAGCCTGTAGGGAAGAACTTCTTCCTTTTCTCATTTGGAACCCAATCTGGCAGGAGACTCTTATCTTCTTCTGAGCCTTTGGATATGCTGATCTTCTGTAGCTTTGACCCTGATGGTAGATTGAACATCTCTGCAAACTCTGGAGCTGTGATGCACAGCAGTTGACCTCTTGTCATCCAGAGCATATAATCTTGATTGTTCTGCTCTACAAAGACTGTTGCATAGAATTCCTTGATAGCTTCAGAATCATAATCTTGGTTTAAACTGCATATCTTATCAAGTTGAACAGCAGCTAGAATCTGCTTCAGATTTCCTAAGCCGTTCTTGGCAAGTTTTTCCTAATCAATTGGCATGCTGTCAACAAAACCTTTCTTCTGCAGCAAGAGATGATAGCTTGATTGCTGCTGATCATTCCAAAACCTTGGATCAGTGCAATGTCTTCTTTTCAGATTTCCTTCACTGTCAAAATATGGATTTGTGGTTCTCATGGCAGTGTAGTTTGATGTGCTTCTTGAATCCAGGTTCATGGAGGCTAGACTGGCATCTGCCTTTGGTAGCTTCTTGAAAGCAGTTGCAGATATGAATTTCATCATTGATGTGTCAGATCGTGCAACTTTTGATAATATAGCTGAGTATTTGGCTTCCAATGTCTCATCTGACTCTTCTAACTGAGTCTCAGCTGGGATATCTTCTGAGTCAGATGCAGAGGGGGATGAGTCTGATTCTTCTGCTGACTCTTTCCTTCCGCCACTCTCCTCTTCTTCTTGATATTCTTCATCTGATTCAGACAGCTTTTGCTTCTTCTTGCGAGGAGATGGAGGATGAGGGTCACTTGGACTTGAATAGGAGTCATCTGAGTCTTCTGACTGAGTCTCAGTTGACTGTGCCTGAGACTTAGTTGGCTCTCTATGGACTGACTCAGGTGCTGGAGAAGATGCTGCTTTTTCTTGCTCTTCAAGTCTTGTTTCTTCTTGAGCTGGTTCTAAGTCTGATAGAGACTGAAATACAGAACCCATGCTCACTGATACTCCAACTGATGGATCTGCTTGTGGCTCAGTTGGGTTTTCATGTGCTTCAGTTGACTTCTCTTCAAAAGATGATCTTAGCTTATCCATAGATTCCTCCATAGTCTGCTCAAGTTCTTTTTCTTTTGAGTCAAGCTCAGCCAAGATGTCTTCAATTGATTCTATGGCAGCTTTCTGTTGAGGTTCCACTTCAGTGAGGACTAATTCTAGTCCAGCTGATGCAGCCGCCTGAGACTCGGCTGGCTTACTCAGCTGAGGCAGTGAACCACTGGCTTGTTGAAGGGGCACTGCATCAAGTGCTTGAGAACTGGATGCATAAAATATCCTTGAGTTTGTTTCAGCAATCTCATTTTGTAGATGCTTCTTACGAGCTTCATCAGCACAAGAGTTTAACTCCAACATGTGATTCTCTATTCTCCTTTGAAGAATGATATCTGAGAACCTTGTCCAGAGAGGCTTATAATCTTCTGAGAGTTGAGGGAATAGACGATCAATTTGTTTGATCAGGTCTGCTTTCTCTTGTCCAGAGGCTTTTCCTTCTTGCTTCAGCAGCTTTTTGAGTTCTTCATGGATTGCCTTGTCCTTCAGCTGAGTTTCTCTTTGGAGTTTCACACTCTTTGGAACATCTGGTGATTCAAAGATTTGCTTTGCAAGGGCATCTATTCTTTCCTTCATTTGAGGCCTTTCCTCATCTGTGGCATTAGGCAACTTATCAGTTAGGTCTTGCCATTTTTTTATAAGTTTGCTGTGTTCCTGTCTTTTAAGAGCTTCTACTCTCCATTCAGCTTCTTCCTCTTCTTGGAGTTGCTTCTTTGTTTTCTTCTTGACTACCACAGCCTCTGATCTTGGCTTCTTTGGCACTTTGCTCAGGGATAAATCTGTTGGCTTGCCTGCAGCCCTTGTCCTTTTGAGTGTATCAACTACTGGAGCCTTCTTGACTTTGATAGCTGCCTCTTTCTCAGCAGCCTTCTTGGCTCTTTCTTCAGCTCTTTTCTTCTTTGCTTCTTCAGCTTGGGCTTTCTTTTCAGCTGCTTTTGCTTTCCTCTCTTGCTTCAATTGTTCTTCCTTGCTAGCTTTCTGAGCTTCTAATTCTCTCATTCTTTGAGCTGACTGAGCTGCAGCTATGTCCATCTGACGTTTCTCCTCTTGTAGCTCTTTGAGCCTAGCTTCTCTTTTGGCTAGCTCAGAGGGTGACATAGGCGCTTTTACTGATTTTTGTGCAGCTTCTTCTGCATCCAATTTCTTTGCAAGACTTTTAGCCTGCTCTGCCTCCCACTCTAACTGCTGCTTCTGACTTAGGAGCTGAGTTCTCAGACCAATGGGCAGATCATCAGTTATATCCTCAGGCACATTCCTTGATCCAGACATCTGCATAGGTGAGATAGGATAAAGAATAGATAAGAGATAATCCTATTGCAGAGAAAACAGGAATATTTGGCCATTTTTGGATGTTTTTAGGAGAGTTTCACAAGTCATCTCATGCTACCTGACTTAGCTACCTGACACTCAGGTGAGATAAATTGTGTAACTCAGGTGGAGTAGCAGAGCAACCTAGGTTTATCGAATCTTGCTGAAATTTGAGAATTCTGGACAATGAGTTGCAAGAAATCGTTCTAGAGGTTAAAGGTACATCATCTCTACCTAATTCCACAACTAAAAGCTACTCGAGAGCTTGGGATTCGCATTAAGGCGGAAACCACCCTAGTTCCGTGAAGAACAGCTCGAGGAGACTTACATTTGGAATTTTGATTGGAGATGAAGGCGCCAAAACAATCAGAAGAGCTTTGGGAAGCTTCGGAAAGAGCGAAGATCGTCGGAGAAGCGCACGATCGTTGAGAATCAGATGGCGGCGACGGGCGCAAGGGCACTGAGACTCTGAAGAGGGTTTAGCGCGAACCGTTACAGAGGTGGGTTTTTATATCCCGAGTGGCCCTGTGGCACCTGAGGGTCAGCTAGATTGCTACCTGAGACTCAGGTAGGAAAGAAAAATTGAGCTGAGCTCCAGACTTAGGAATTTTCTCCGGAATTTTTGAATGTGTTCAGCTGAGACTCATGTGGAAGACTCAGCTGACAAGGTTTTCAATAGGATTACCAGAGAGAGCTTAAGGATAAGAGATGAAAGCAATAGAGAGAATTTCTTTTCAAACACAGCTTGCCAAACAATCAATCAATACAAAGCTAAAGCTGTGTTGAATTGAAATAGATGGTGAGATCCAACTTATCTAACCCAATGGTGAATCCATGAGTTCAATAAGATGCAAAATCAGCATGGTATCTATAAGACCTTAACCCACCTGAGGTACAACCGAGACTCAGGTGGCTGACTCATGTAGAATGCAGAGAATGAAAAACCAGAAATGCAATCATGTGTACACGTGTATCATCATTTCCTCACTGCACATTCGAGATATCCATGATATTTAGCTCATGCCTGAGGGTACAGAACCTATTCTCATCTAAAGGCTTGGTGAAAATATCAGCTAGCTGAGCTTCGGTTCTAACATGGCACAGTTGGATATCTTTCTTTTCTACATGGTCTCTTAGAAAGTGGTGTCTCACTTCTATGTGTTTGGATCTTTGGTGTTGGACTGGGTTGTTGGCTAACTTGATTGCACTTTCATTGTCACAGAAGAGGGGTACTTGAGACATAGATATGTTAAAATCCTTCAAGGTCTGCCTCATCCATAACAATTGAGCACAACACCCACCAGCTGCTATGTATTCGGCTTCTGCTGTGGATAGGGCTACTGAATTTTGTTTCTTGGAACTCCAGGATACAAGGGAACGCCCTAGAAATTGGCATGTACCTGAGGTGCTTTTTCTGTCAACCTTACACCCGGCATAATCACTATCTGAATAGCCTACAAGCTCAAATGGTGCACCCTTAGGATACCATAGACCAAACCCAGAGGTATGAATCAAATATCTCAGTATTCTACGAACAGCAGTGCGATGAATGTCCTTAGGATCAGCTTGAAAACGTGCACACATGCAAACACTCAACATTATATCAGGTCTAGATGCACACAAATACAACAAGGAACCTATCATAGACCTATACTCCTTCTGATCAGTGGACTTACCTTGTTGGTTCAGATCAAGATGAGCATTTGTTTGCATGGGAGTAGATATTGACTTAGCTTTGTCCATGTCAAACTTCTTGAGGATGTCCTTGGCAAACTTCTCTTGAGAGATGAAAGTTCCCTGCTTGAGTTGTCTGATTTGCAGCCCTAGGAAGAACTTCAGCTCTCCTACCATGGACATCTCAAACCTTTTTATCATCATCTTGCTGAACTCATCACTTAGCACACGGTTAGTACTTCCAAATATTATGTCATCGACATATATTTGGCATACAAATAAGTCCTTGCCTTTAACTTTAGTAAAGAGTGTAGTATCAACAAGCCCAATTTTGAAACCATTATGTATAAGAAACTCCTTTAGGGTATCATACCAAGCACGAGGGGCTTGTTTGAGACCATATAAAGCTTTGTGGAGAACATATACATGATGGGGTCTTTTTGGATCTTCAAAACCAGGGGGCTGTTCTACATACACAAGTTCAGCAAGCTTACCTTGGAGGAAGGCACTCTTGACATCCATTTGATAAAGCTTGATGTTGTGATGATTTGCATAAGCTAAAAGTATCCTGATAGCTTCAAGTCGAGCTACAGGTGCAAAGGTCTCACCAAAATCCAAGCCTTCTATTTGAGTGTAGCCTTGAGCAACCAACCTTGCCTTGTTCCTCACCACTTGGCCTGTAGAATCTTGCTTGTTGCGAAAGACCCACTTCGTTCCTATGACATTGTGATCCTTGGGTCTTTCAACAAGTGACCAGACTTCATTTCTCTCAAATTGGTTCAGCTCTTCATGCATAGCATTGATCCAGTCTGAGTCAGACAGAGCTTCACCTACATTTTTAGGCTCAAAGGTGGAAACAAAAGAGTAGTGAGCACAAAAGTTAGCAATACGAGAACGAGTAGTCACTCCCCTATCAATGGCACCAATGATTTGGTCTACAGGGTGATCCTTCTGCAGCCTGCTGATCACAGGGGGTTCTGGGTCAGCCACCTGAGTCACAGCTGGATGTGGATCAGCTGGGTGTATCTGTGACTCAGTTGGCTCTTCCTGAGACTCAGCTGGGTGCATGGAGGCTTCTGAGTCCAATAGATCATTAGCTGGGTTGTACTCGAACTCAATGCCATTGACTTCATCTTGCTCATCAGCTGGGTCAGGTAGGTTTGTAACTCCAGATGAAGCTTGCTCCTCAACTTGGGGCCTGACTTCACCTGTTGACTTGTGAAGTATATCTACCTTCCCTGAAATATCATTAGTAACTTGCCCATCTTGTGAGCCATTAGATTCATCGAATGTCACATCTACAGCTTCTTCAACAACCTTGGTGTTGGTGTTAAAGACTCTGTAGGTGTGAGATTCTGAGCTATATCCAACAAATATTCCTTCATCAGATTTGGATTCAAATTTAGAGAGACGCTTTGCCTTTCTTCAGAATGTAACACTTACAACCAAATACTCTGAAGTAGGAGACGTTTGGCTTCTTGTTGGTCAGCAGCTCATAAGGTGTCTTCTTTAGGAGTGGGTGAAGATATAGTCTATTGATGTTGTGGCAGGCAGTATTCACAGCTTCAGCCCAAAACCTTGCTGGTGTTTTGTACTCACTCAGCAGTGTTCTTGCCATCTCTATCAGGGTCCTGTTCTTCCTCTCCACCACTCCATTCTGCTGAGGTGCATAGGGACCAGAGAACTCATGCTTAATCCCATGCTTGTCCATGAAGGCTTCAACTCTTGAGTTCTTGAATTCTGTCCCATTGTCACTTCTCACTGCCTTCAAGTTGATGTTCCATTCATTTTGAACTCTGACAATGAGGTGCTTGAACCTTTTGTACACCTGTGACTTGTCCTTCAAGAAAAATACCCAAGTGAAACGTGACAAGTCATCTACAACAACAAAACCATACTTGTTACCTCCAATGCTCTCATATGTAGTTGGACCGAACAAATCAATGTGTATGAGATCGAATGGAGAAGTAGTGGTCATGATGTTCTTGGGTGGATGAGGGCTTCCAACTTGCTTTCCAGCCTGACAAGCACAGCATGGCTTGTCTTTGTTGAATTGGATCTGCTTCAGGCCTAGGACATGTTCTTCTTTACTGAGTTTGTTCAGCAGCCTCATCCCCACATGACCTAGCCTCCTGTGCCACAGCCAGCCTAACTGAGCTTTGACTATAAGGCAACATGGCACAGCTGCTTCTTGATCCTGAAAATCTACAAGATATAGCTTATCTACTCGATAGCCTTTGAAAACTTGTGAGTCATCTGTTAGTTTCTGGACATAGACCTCTTTAGGATAAAATGTGACTTTCATTCCAGCATCACATAATTGAGAAACAGATAAAAGATCATATGAAATAGACTCAACAAGCATTACTTCAGTAAGAGAATGTTCCTGAGATATAGCAATTTTACCACAACCCAATACCTTGCCTCTTGAATCATCAGCATAGTTGACATACTTGCAAGGAAGGTTATCTTTTCTTATCTCAGAGAACTGCTCTTTGCCTCCAGTCATGTGCTGTGTGCAGCCACTATCCATGACCCATTTTGTTCCACTGGAGGCAGAGCCCTGCACGATTAGTTTCGAGACTTAGGAACCCAAATAGCTTTGGTTCCCAAGTTAGCAGGTCTCTTACTGTAAGCATCAATAGCAGGAATAAGATTAACATTAGGGTTCTTAGCAGCTATGGCTTTAGAAAGCTTAGAGAACCTCTGAATCTTTCTCAGATTCTTATCTCCTGCAAACTCAGATGGAAGGGTTAGCAAATTTGCATTGCACCTGAGTGAGCTACCTGAGTTACAGGTGGCTTTCCCTGACTTCGGTACCCAACCGAGTGAGTCACCTGAGACACAGGTGACTACTGACTTTGGTACCCAAATGCTTGGTACCTTCTTGTACCTACTCCAGGGTCCAACATATATTGCCTCAGGTTTGCCCTTTTTCCCTGTCTTAAGCACATAGCTTGGATTAGAGGGAATTTTCACATAACCACCTGTCTTTCGATGGTTTCCTGCAAGAGAGTTAGTATCATATTTCCCTTTCTGAGGAACAAAGTGATTCTGCAAGTATTTCTTGTTAGTAGCAGAGGGAATATATGAAGACTTGTTCTTTATAAGTGCAGGAGTGAAACCAAGTCCCCTTGTACCATTATTCTTTAGTACTAAGGTGGACTGAAGCCTAGCAAAGTTCTGCATGCCTATGTTAGCACTGCATAGGCCTATTCTCATGAGCCTTTTTAGCTCTTCATGCTCCTCCTTGAGCTCATTGTACTTTGCTGCATCAACAGAGTTAGTAGCAGTTGAAGTGCTTGATTCACTGGGTGAATCTACAACAAACACTGTACTAGAAGTAATAGCATTGATGCGAGATGCACAGTTTAAACAAGTTTCTATAACAGTAGGAGGATTTGCATCAGGTGTAACAGCAGTGCAAGATGAGTAAGTTTCTTTGAGTTTATCATGCTCAGAGATTAGGAGCTCATGTGATAGCTTAAGTTTGTTTTGAGCTTCCTGCAATAAGTAAACCTCCTCATCAAGATCTGCCTTAGCATCTTGTGCATTATCAAGGGACACCTGCATGTCAGTTAGTTTGTCCCTGAGAGAGATGTTTTCTTTTCTCTCTTTCCTAAGGAGCTTCTCTGTCCTGTCAAGAATGTCCATTAGTTGAGCATAATCAGGGAAGTCATCCTCAGTCATTACCTTGCTGCCTTTAGCCATAAGGCATAGGGCTGGAGTCTCAGCATATGTAGGATCTGCATCCTTGTCGAAGAGAGAGTCTGACTCGGGTGTGCAGCTGAGTGACCTAACTGAGTCTTCTCCTGGCTCAGTAGGGCTGCTGAGTGATCCACCTGAGACACAGATGGCTAACCCAGCAAGCTCAGTTTCTTCCTCTGACTCCTCCTCTGACTCTGAGTCATCTGAGACCCAGGCTTGTCCCACATAAGCTCTGGCAGCAGAGGTCTTCTTCTTTCTGAAGGTGGGAGGCTTCCCTTCTTTGTACTTCTTCTTGACAATGATCTCCTTCTTCTTGTACTTGCCATCCTCTTGTCTCTTGCTCTTTTTGGGACAATCAGCAATGAAATGTCCTGAGTCACCACACTCAAAACACTTCTTGTCACTGAGTTGCTTCTTCCCTTTGAATCTATCAGCTGAGCCTGAGAACTTCTTCCTTCGATAGAACTTTCTGAAGTTCCGAGTAAGCATGGCAAGCTCATTCTCCTCATCAGTGGACATCTCTTCATCTGGATCTTCTTCTTCATCACTTGAGTCCCTGTGAGTGGCCACTGCCTTGAGAGCTATGTCCTTGTTCTTCCCAGAGGTGATAGCATGCTTCTTGGAGTGGTTTAGCTCCATCTCATGAGTGAGCATCCTACCAAGGACATCTGTGGGCTTTAATCTGTCAAAGCCATCCTTTTCTTTCATCATCAGACGCAGAGTGTGATAAGGCTTGGGAAGCACAAAGAGGAACTTCTTGATCACATCTCCATCTTCCACTCTGTTGGACCCAAGGGCTTTCAGCTGGTTAGTGATCATGGTAAGTCTTGTGAAGATGGAATTGATGTCCTCTCCAGGTTGGTAATGGAAGTTGTCAAGTTCATGCTCCAGCACATCTTTCTTGGACCTCTTCAACGTGTCACTACCTTCATAGATAGCCTGAAGTGTGAACCATATATCTCTGGCTTCCTCAAAGGTGCAGACACGGTTGAAGTCATGCTCTTGCAGTCCCATATAGATAGCATTGGCAGCTCTAGCATTGTTCTTGATGCTGATCTTCTCTTGATCAGTGGGATTGCTCTCATCAACCACATCAAGACCTGTTGTGACAATCTTCCATACATCTGGGTCAAGTGCAGTAAGATGCATTTGCATCTTCCGCTTCCAAAAGGCATAATTAGTACCATCAAACATAGGAACTCTACCCTCATAGTTCGACATCCTTTAGACTCTGGCTGTTAGGCCAATTATGAGCAACGAGGCTCTGATACCACTTGAAAGGGATCTCAGGAGTCGACTAGAGGGGGGGTGAATAGGTCGGCTCTAGAAATTAAAATGCCTAATGGGTTTCTCTTCTGGAGATAGGTCAATCCTAGAGAAAATATATGCAACTGATGCAGGTAACTGAGACTCAGCAAGATATATCAGATAAACACCAGACACTCAGATAGCAAACTCAGCTGATGTAGAGCAAGTTATATTCAGAGCTAACTGAGTCTCAGGTGTGAGAGTCAGGTGAGTGCATCAGATGACGTGAACAGGAAAGGTACTAGCTTTAGCAGGAGCTAACTGAGTCTCAGGTGAGGAAACTCAGTTAGTGTGCAACAAATAAAGGTGCTCTAGTGATCTAAGCATGCATAGATATCAGAATAAGTAAGAGCAGATCACAAGACAGAAAGTAAAGCACACAATGATTTGTTTTACCGAAGTTCCTACTTCTTGCGAAGCAGTACGTCTCCGTTGAGGAAGCTGTTCTCACAGCCGGCACCAAATCGTGCTCTTTCCTCGAGTACCTTTCTTGTGTGGAATCCTTTTATCTTGCTGCTGCAAGACAGGCAGACCCGAATCGCCCTCACAGACTCTTGGTGGCAGCCACACAAGACTTGGCTTGCTCACCAACTCCAAGAGCACTCCCACTCTTGGAGGAACCAGTACCTCGAAGGTTACACCTGAAGGACTAAGTAACTCACTCTCACGATGGATGCACGCAGGCAACACTCACTTGGAGACCTAGAGCTCTTTCTTTCTCAACAGGTTGCTTTCGGGTTAGAGGCAAAGGTTGGGTAAAGGTTCGAGGTTGAAAACCTCCCCAGGTTCCCTATTTATAGGGTCCCTGGCAGCTAGCCGTTACCCTCATGCCACGTCAGACAAAGAGCCACCAGACCTAACCTATCTGAGACTCAGCTAACGTGCACCTCTGGTAACCTACTAGCCGCGGCTGAGCTACCCACCTGAGTCTCAGATGCCAAACTCAGGTGGACTCGGTTGCCTCAGGCAGCACCTGAGCACAACTCTGGCCGGCTCACTACAAGCCTACAACTGACCAGAGAGCAATGGCCTCGCCACAGTCCCTGACCAGCTCGCTTAGACCCTTGGCACTGGTTCCAAGCTTCTTCACCGAAGACGACTGCCCTTGTAGACGCACAGCGAACCCTTGGTCCTGATCCACCAGCTTCCTAGCTCCTCCAGGACTTATCAAGCTTGCATTCACGGCCCTTGAACTCCATCAAGCAACCATCACCTCGCTTGCCCTCGAGCACAGCCTCGGCTTCCTCGCAACTGTGCCTCAGGAACCTAGCTCAGCTGGTCCTTCTGACCTTCCCAGTTCCTTGCTCTTTTTAGGGCTCATCATCAACAGTTGTCTCACTTCAGCTTTCACCTGTCCATCTAATCCCTGTTCACACTCATTGCAAAACATTAGACACAGGTGAGGATTGCCAATAACCATCAAAACCAAACTCTGGGGCAAGATAGCCATCCTCCCAAGCTCCATGGGAGTGGATGCACTTTCAGTGTTCCGACTCCGCGCCCGGACATTCCGGATGTCACCCCCGAAATCTCCAGATGACTGGTGCCCGGAGTGTCAGCTCCAATCCGCCGGACATCCACTGATCAAGACGTCCGGACATTCCAGAAAAGTTACCCCGGAATGTCCGGGCACCACGTCCGGACATTCCAGGCAAGGTACCCCGGAATGTCCGGGCGCACTGTTTGCGCACAGTAAGGGGCCGAGGCCCATGTAATGAGATGGCTTAGCCTCCAAGGGTTACAGGGTTAGGACTATAAATACCCGTACCCAAACCCTAATTGAGATTAGACCTGTTGTTAAGACTTAAGAGAGCTTTGCTCCTCATCTAGGGTTAATCCCTCTAGATTAGGAGTTCCATCTTAGACCTTGTAATCTTCCTTGGATTGTAAGGACTAGCGCATACCCCCGGATGGTAATCGAGGTATTCATTGAGAGGAGGAGTTGATTTGAGTCCTAGTTCCAAAGGCTAACCCGTTGGGGTGTTGTTGTTGGTTTGGGATTTCATCTAGGCCCTCCTAGTTATCCTTGTCCAAATCGTGAAGATCGAGAGCCACCGTATCATTTGATGCCTTGCATAATCAAGCCATTTGTCTGCTCAACCTGCCTGTTGGTGCGTGGGTGTGCCACGGTGGCGAAGTTGAAGCCAACGTTATAGTCATCACAAAATTGGAGGAAAGCGCCGCCGGTGAATTGAGTGCCATTGTCTGTGATGATGGTATTAAGAACGCCGAAATGATATACTATGTCACGGAAGAATTCGACGGCCTTTTTAGCGGTGATCATGGTGACTGGCTTGGCTTCAATCCACTTGGTGAATTTGTCGACGGTGACGAAGAGATGTGTGTAACCCCCGGGAGCCTTCTTGAGGGGACCAACCATGTCCAGACCGCAAACAACAAAGGGCCAGGTGATCGGGATAGGCTAGAGTGCCTGAGCTAGCAAGTGTGTCTGTTGGGCGAAGTATTGGCATCCCTCGCAAGTGCACACAAGCAAGTGCTATGACCATCTTGTAGGAAAACGCAAAGCTTGGAAGAAAACCTAAAGTAGAGGAGTAGCCGAGTGTGCAAATCCTTAACCCTACATTTTGCAATCGAGCTAGCATCTTTCCTAGCATTTGTGCAACATGAGACTTTAGTCTTCGTTAGACAAATCTTGTACTAGCTCGTTCCTTTGGTTGCACAAATCACATTATCGTTGTGTGTGAGTTGTTGAGCATCACTTATATCCTTTGAGATCAACTCTTATTGCATTGTTTCTATTGTGGATTATTACTGACGGGGGGAACCCATCCGGGTAGGCCCAGCACAGCGAGTCGGCCCAACAGGCTCGGGGAGTTCCACGGAGGCCCACTAGGATGAAGGCCCAAGTGAGGCCCACACAGAAGCAACGTCCGAGTGTCATCAAGGAAGGCGTTACAACCTCATCAAGGCAGCGTTTCGCTAGCATGAAGGCTAGCGTTACTCGTAGAGTAATATAGAATAAAGATGTCAATTAAAGTACGCAGTTACTATAGCTCAGCCGACTGGCCGAGTCGGCATGTGTACAGCCTATATAAGGCAAGAGCCCCATGCAAAGGGGGAGTTAGTTTTTCTCAGTGACTAGAGGCTAGGCATTGTCTTCAACCTCTAGACAAGAATCCACCATTTTTCTGTAACCTTTCTCACACAAGACCAGTAATACAATCAGCAGAAGTAGGGTATTACCTCCGCCATTGGAGGGCCTAAACCTGGGTAAAAACCTCTTGTGTGAACCCGCTTAGATCTTCCACGTGCGCTCCCCTAAATCCTATTAGAAATGTATATTGCCGCGAAATCCCCGCAACAGTTGGCGCACCAGGTAGGGGACGCGCGTGTCGGAGCTATGATCCAAGCGGGATCCTCTCCAGCTACCGGTGGCAAGTTGGTGGCCGGCGACGTGCCGTTCGCCGCGTACCCTGAAGGCACGGAGTTTTTCTTCGGAAGCCTTTGCTTTGTGGCCGACACCTTCAGCCAGCTAAACCTTCAGGATCCGCTTCCCCGTTCCACGGTGGAACCGGAGCTAGAGTACCTGCTGGGATCTCCTTCCGCTCCAGGCAATGGCGTGAAGCATTCCCAGCTCGTCGGCATGGTTGGCTTTGAATCCCTCCTCCCTGTCCTGGATTCTGAATCCGATGGGGACAAGAGTTTGCATAGCCGAACCGCCTCGGCTGAGGTATACGTGGTCACGCCCGGCGCCACGAACGACGCGGGCACGTCAGCCGCGGCGGCCAGGGCGACGGATGAGCACCTGCTCACACCCATTGATGGGCAATCGGAAGCTGAGAAGGCCTTAGAGGCATCTCGGCGAGCCATCCTTGCTGAGCAGGAGCGTCTTGATCAGGAAAGAGCAGCTCTCGAGGAACGAGAATGGCAACATGATGAGCCACACGGTTCACACCGACACTCGAACCGGCGTGCTTCTTCAACCGCCCGGTCGCACTATCCACTGCTGGACATGCAGGCGATCGGGGAGGGGTATGCTGCTGACGTCCCAGACGAAGAGATTCCGGAGATAGTGAAGACCGTTGAGTCGACGGACGACTCCCTCATGGATCGCGCGGGCCTATAAAAGATAGTGGTAGCTGTGAAGAGCTCGGAGACGCTGCCGAGTGATTTTTGTAAGGACTCGGGAATCTCGAGTGATTTTTGTAAGAACTCAGGGATGCCGAGTCATTTTTGCATGCACTCGGGGATGCCGAGTGGCTTATGTACAGACTATGCAATCAGCAAGTTAATTTATTTTAGCCATGAAAAGACTTTGTTCCTGTGTATGTTTGCTCATTTGTTTCTGCCCTTTGCCAACCCGTTGTAGCCTCCTTTGCGTAGGGATTAGCCGTGGGTGTGTCTCCCGTGTAGCGTAAGGTTGCGGCGTAAACCGGCGATTGGAGTCAAAGAGTTAACACTGGACTTTATACCCAGTACTAAAAGATTTCACGAGTGCGGAGAAAGCCGCGTAGTTGCCGAGTGCCCGCTACGAACGAGCGTAGCGGGTCAGTCGGGAAAAGGAACTTGTTCTGAGTGAACGAAAGAGGTCTCTTTATTCATGTTTTCATGTTTATCATATAAAGTGTTTAAGCGTAGAAACAACGTAGCTGTTCGATGTTCCATGCGTTGGTGAGGATGTTGCCGTCGCCGTCTTTCAGTCGGTAAGCCCCCGGGCGCAGCACCTCAGCGACTATGTACGGACCCTCCCATGGTGGTGAAAGTTTATGCTACTCTTTGCTGGACTGGGCTCGGCGTAGGACTAGGTCACCGACATTGAACGAGCGGCCGAGTACGTGCCGGCTGTGATAGCGTCGCAGACCCTGCTGGTACTTAGCCGACCGAAGGAACGCAACCTCGTGGGCTTCTTCGAGTTGGTCAAGAGCATCTTGTCTTGCCTCCTCTGACTCGGCCTCGTTGAAGGCGCGGATGCGTGGGGACCCGTACTCCAGGTCAATCGGGAGGATGGCCTCAGCTCCGTAGACCATGAAGAAAGGTGTATAACCGGTTGACCGGTTGGGCGTAGTCCGAAGGCTCCAAAGTACTGACGGTAACTCGGCTGCCCACTTGCCTGTGAATTTATTTAGTCACTGGAAGATCCGAGGCTTGAGGCCTTGCTGTATCAGACCATTGGACCGCTCGACTTGCTTGTTGGTGCACGGGTGTGCCACGGCGGCAAAGTCAAGGCTGATGTTGTAGTCGTCGCAGAATTGGAGAAAAGCTCGCCCCGTGAACTGGGTGCCGTTATCTATGATAATGCTGTTGGGCACGCTGAAACGGAAGGCGATGTCTCGAAAAAATTCGACGGCCTTTTTTGCAGTTATCGTCGCAACCGGCTTGGCTTTGATCCATTTGGTGAACTTGTCGATTGCGACGAAAAGGTGTGTGTAGCCCCGGGAGCCTTCTTGAGGGGACCAACCATGTCCAGACCTCAGACCGTGAAGGGCTAGGTGATCGGGATGGTTTGGAGCGCCTGAGCCGGCAAGTGTGTCTGCCGGGCGAAGTGTTGGCATCCCTCGCAGGTGCGGACGATGTGTTCGGCATCTGACACAGCGGTTGGCTAGTAAAAACCTTGTTGGAAGGCTTTCCTGACTAGTGACCTGGGCGCCGCGTGATGTCCACACACTCCCGAGTGGATATCGTGCAGCAGTTGCTTTCCTTGGTCTTCGGATATGCAGCGCTGGAGGACCCCGGAGGTGCTCTTCTTGTAAAGTTCGCCATCGACAATGACGAAGCCCTTGGCGCGTCGCGCAATGCGGCGCGCCTCGGTTTGGTCCGGCGGGAGGATGTCCCGTAGGAGGTGATCTAGGAAGGGCGCTGTCCAGTCGGGAGTGACGGCCAGGGCCTCTGAGGAGGGCTGCTGAGTGGCGTCACTTTCCGGGACTTGCTGTTCTTCGGTCTCGGGTGTTGTTTCTGCCTTGAGAGAGGGGGTATGCAACTCCTGGAGGAAAACTCCAGCTAGGACGACGTCCCGACTGGATCCCAGCTTGGCGAGTGCATCCGCAGCTTCGTTATCTCGGCGTAGGACATGGGTAATCTCAAGACCGTCGAACTTGGTTTCGAGCTTGCGCACTTCTTGGCAGTAGGCTTCCATGGAGGGGTCTCTACACGACCAGTCCTTCATGACCTGCCGGACTACCAGTTCTGAGTCTCCACGTGCCAGGAGGCGATGGATCCCGAGTGAAACGGCAAGACGAAGACCATGAAGCAAAGCTTCGTACTCGGCAACATTGTTAGATGCCGGGAAGTGGATCTGTAATACATACTTGAAGCGCTCGCCTTTGGGGGATATGAGCACGACACCAGCCCCTGCGCCCTGAAGCATCAGAGAGCCATCGAAGTAGAGTGTCCAGTGCTCGAGGTCGACGACGGAGGGTGGAGATTGGACTTCTGTCCACTCGGCCATGAAGTCGGCGAGAGCCTGGGACTTGATGGCCGTGCGGGGGGCATAAACTATGCTGAAGGCCATGAGTTCCATCGCCCACTTGGCAATCCTGCCCGTGGCATCGCGATTGTTGATGACATCGACGATCGGGAAGGAGCTGACCACCGTAATGGGGTGTCCTTGGAAGTAGTGGACTAGCTTCCATGATGTTATGAACACCGCATAGATGATCTTCTGGATCTGAGGGTACCGTGCCTTGGACTCGGAGAGGACTTCACTGATGAAGTAAACTGGGCGCTGGACCTTCTGGATATGGCCGGGCTCGGGGTGTTCCACAACCAAGATCGTACTAACTACCTGAGTAGTTGCTGCAACGTAAAGAAGCAGCGGCTCGTTGGGCATGGGGGACGCCAGCACCGGGGGGTGGTTAAGAACTTCTTCAAGCCGTCGAGGGCATCCTGGGCCTCGGATCTCCAAGTGAAGGTTTCCGACTTCTTCATGAGCTTGTAGAGGGGCATGGCCTTCTCGCCGAGTCGGGAAATGAATTGGCTGAGAGCTACCATGCACCCAGTCAGCCGTTGGACATCTTTGAGGTTCTTCGGTGGACCCATCTTGACGATGGCGTCGATCTTCTCCGGGTTGACTTCGATCCCTCGTTCGGAAACGATGAAACCGAGAAGTTTGCCCGAAGGGACCCCGAATACACATTTTTCGGGGTTGAGCTTCATGCTGAATCTCCTGAGGTTGGAGAAGGTTTCTCCCAAGTCACTCAGGAGGTCTTCTCTTTTTTGGGACTTGATCACCACATCGTCGACGTAGGCTTGTACGTTCTAGCCGATCTGCGACTGAAGGCAACGCTGTATGCACCGTTGGTACGTAGCGCCTGCGTTCTTGAGGCCGAAAGACATGGAGACGTAGCAAAAAGCGGCAAATGGAGTGATGAAAGATGTCTTGATCTTGTCATCCTCCTTCATCTTAATCTGGCGATAGCCCGAGTAAGCGTCGAGAAAACACAAAATTTCACACCCGGCCGTGGAATCAATCACTTGGTCGATGCGGGGAAGAGTGAAATGATCTTTGGGACATGCCTTGTTAAGGCTAGTATAATCAACACACATCCTCCACTTTCCATTCTTTTTGCGAACAAGAACTGGGTTCGCTAACCAGTCGGGATGATACACTTCTTTAATGAAGCCAGCTGCTAGAAGCTTGGCTATTTCTTCTCCTATAGCCTGACGTCTATCCTCAGCGAAACGGTGCAAGCGCTGCTTGACCGGCTTAGCATCCGGCCGAACATTCAGAGAGTGCTCGGCAGCCTCCCGTGGAACTCCGGGCATGTCGGACGACGTCCATGCAAAGATGTCCCAGTTGTCCTGGAGGAAGCTGACGAGTGCGCTTTCCTATTTATCGCTGAGCGCAGTCTCGATCTGCGTCGTCTTGGAGGAGTCTTCGGGGTCGAGCTGGATCGACTTGGTGTCCCGCGCCGGCTGGAAAGATGTCGATGTTGAAGCCTTCTTGGGTGGGGGTGCTTCCTCAACCACAGCCAACTTGAGGTTGCTAAGCTCGGCCTCAGCGATTTGGGCCGCGGCGAGGTTGCAATTTTTCAGGTCACACGTGTATGCGTGCTGGAAACTGCTTTGCACCGTGATTACCCCGTGGGGGCCCGGCATCTTGAGCTTCAGGTAGACATAGCTGGGGACAGCCATGAATTTGGCGTAGCAGGGACGCCCCAGGATGGCGTGGTACGATCCCGGGAAGTCGATGACCTCAAAGGTGAGGGTCTCGGTCCGGAAGTTGTCGGGAGTGCCAAAAGTAACGGGCAGGCTGACCTGCCCGAGTGGACTCGCCATCTTGCCGGGTACCACTCCATGGAAGGGAGCACCAGTCGGCTTGATCTCCGAGCGAGAGATCTTCATGTCGTCAAGAGTTTTGACGTAGAGGATGTTAAGACCACTCCTGCCGTCTATGAGGACCTTGGTAAGGTGAACACCGCAAACGATCGGGTCTACCACCAAAGGGAATCGTCCCGGTTGGGCAATGTAGTCGGGGTGGTCCGAGCGGCCGAAGGAAATCACGGACTCAGACCATCGCAGGTACTTGGGCACGGCCGGTTCCACTGCGTTGACCTCTCAGTCAGTGATCTTCTGACGACGCTTGGACTCGTAACCATTGGGTCCGCCAAAGATCATCAGACAAGCGGTCTCTTTCGAAAATTCGTCACCTTCGTCCTGGGGGGCTCTTTTTTGCCCCGATTGGGGACGTAGGGCTTGTTCAAGTTCTTCAAGAGATTGCAATCACGTGTCAGGTGATTGGACTTGGTCCATGAAAGTGACACGACTGACTCATCATTTCCTCGAAGGTCACGTTGGTGCACTGAGGACGGCGCGGTGGGGCGCGCTCAGCTGCAACAACGAGATCTTCGCCTTTACGCTTCCGGTGCTTTTTCCTGGACGACTCGGGGTGGGCGTCCCGACTGGGGGACTCGGGCGCCTTGCCCTTACTTCTTCCCTTGTCATCTCTGGTAGCACTACGGACAGCCTCTTCGCCGGTGGCGAAGTTATTGGCTATGTCGAAGAGCTCACGCATAGTTTGGGGATTCTTGCGCGTTATCTTGTGGATGAGGTCGGTGCTTCGAACTCCCTTGGAGAAGGTGGTGATGACATCACCTTCTCAGACCTCAGGTAAAGAATTCTTCTTCTTGGAGAAGCGCTAGATGTACTCTCGGAGAGTCTCATCCGCCTCTTGGGTACAACTGTGGAGATCCCACGCATTCCCGGGCCTGTTGTAAGTGCCCTAGAAGTTGTTCACAAAGAGGGTCTTGAGGTCGCTCCATGTCTGGATGCAACCCGGAGGTAAGCTGGTGAGCCAGGCTCGTGCTGAGTCGGCTAGAAACAGCGGCAAATAATGGATCGCGACGTAGTCGTTTCCACCATTGGTTCTGCACGCCGTGTGGTAGTCGGCCAGCCAGATGTCTGGCCGAGTTTCACCCGTGTATTTGTCGATGCCGGTGACTCGGAATCGCGACGGGAAGATAATGCTGCGGATGTGGGTGCCGAATGCTTTCGGGCCCGAATATCCCATGCCGGAGGAAGTTGGGGAGCGGCCACGGCCAGTGGCGCCACTGTCGTCACGGCGGCTGCCGCAGTCATCCCTCTCAGGACCTCGATGGGGGCTTCCTCCAGCGCCTGCGGGGTTTTAAGCGTTTTGTACTGGTCCGAGTCGAGTACGGACCGGCACGGCTTGACGAGCGTTTTTGTCCGCGTCCTGACGGGCGCGGCTTCATGCAGCTATGGTGCCTCGGGCATCACGATTGGGCCCGAGTCACTCGTGAATTGCTCCAGCCGGCTGATGACGGTTGGGGTTTGCTTGACGACCATCCATGATGGGCGGACTTCTTGAAGGGGTAGAGCGCCGACTCCTAGTGCCTGCTGAGGAGCCTGTGCGATCGCCCGAAGCTTCGACCTGCTGAAGGGCGGTTTCCTCCAACAGAACACGGAGTCACCGAAGTTCGTCGTGTCCCGGGTTGCCCTCGGGGATTTCAATAGCGCGTGCCACCATCGTGGCCACGACGATGTTGTGACTCGGAAGCGGGAATATTGGAACCCCGTCCCTTTCACGCATGCGGAGCTCGTTGTGGACTTAGCACCCTTGAGCCCTCATGTCGTTATTGCGCCGCTGTTCGTCGCGCTGGCGAGCGAGCCTGGTCTGTTGTTCGACCAACTCTTCCTCTTTGGCGAGGAGGTGGAGTCGGGTTGCTTCAAGCTCAGCCGGCGTTTGTTCCACGATGGGTACTGCTCGGCCATCGCCATCGTCTGGTGAGTCGGCGTTGGCCATGAAGACTTCCCGGGATGGATGGTGACTGCCAGAACTTTCATAATCGTCCGAGTCATACTCGAGGACGGGGAGGAGAGAGTCAATAGCACCCACCAGTCGGGATCTCTGTTCGACGGGTGCGAACCCGCGCGCAGACAGCAGACCCAGTTTCGGCGTAACCTCTTCCCTGGGGAGAGGGGCCGAAGGCACGGACTCAGGGGTAAATCCGTGCCGAGAAGCTGATGGAGCCTCTGCTGATCGAGACGCCGCCGAGTAGTAGAGGTGAAGTCGGCCGATCTTGTCGGCGATGAAGTCCAACTTTCCGAATTGGAAAAGTTGTCCGGGGTCCGGGATAGCGTTCACGAAAGCGAACCTCATGACACTTCCCGGGGCGAAGGCGTTGTTGTAGCTGAGAAACCCATCCCGATTCGTGTAGATGGATCTATGCGCACGTCCGCTACCTGGCGCGCCAACTGTCGGAGTATTATTCTGGCAATACTGAATATGGGGCGGTGTGAGCATAGCAAATCAGGATGGGTGCACACGGGAGACAGGATTTAGACAGGTTCAGGCCCTCACAGAGAGGTAATACCCTACGTCCTGTGTTTGGTGGCTAGTATAGCTTGTATCCCGAGTGCCGCAAGCCCTGGAGATTCGATCCCGAGGTTGCTTGGACTTGGAAACAATGGAGATTGTCTATGACTAAAAGCTTAGAGACTTCTGGGCTTACTGATCGGAGGTCCCCTACCGTGCCTTATATAGGCGGCCGGGGTAGGGTTACAAGAGTCCGGATCGGTTAACAGATCGATTTCCTAACTTGTTACAACGATTTCGGGTATGCCGGACAGGTATTAGTCCATGTCTTGTACTCCACGTTGATGAGGCGCCCCCGTGTAGAAGTCGGACTCCGAGTAGTCGGCCCGGCCCACCCTGTAGCCAGAGGGCCGAATTCGTCCTCCTTGATGATACCCGGGTGCCATGTTATCATCACCCCGTTTGGAGCTTTTGGTTTGAAAAATTTTGGCGCAACATATCAGCGTTTTATGCAAAAGTGTTTGCATGACCAGATAGGCAGGAATGTCCAGGCTTACGTTGACGACATCGTGGTGAAGACAAAAAAGAGTGCGAATCTCTTGACTGATTTGGCCGAAACCTTCGCCAACCTCAGGAGGTTCGACATGAAGCTCAATCCGGAGAAGTGCGTCTTCGGAGTTCCTTCCGGCAAGCTGCTCGGCTTCATCGTTTCCGAGCAAGGAATTGAGGCGAACCTGGACAAGCTTGATGCCATCATCAAGATGGGCAAACCGAAGGATCTGAAGGCTGTCCAGCGCCTAACCGGGTGCGTAGCCACTCTAAGTCGGTTCATTGCCCGACTCGGTGAGAAGGTTTTGCCTTTTTACCGACTCCTCAAGAAATCCGACTCCTTCGAGTGGACGAGCGAGGCTCAGAAAGCCTTCGATGATCTCAAGCGCCTTCTGTCAACGCCTCCAATTCTTGCTGCACCAATGGAAGGAGAGCCCATGCTGCTCTACATCGCGGCCACGAATCACGTGGTCAGTATTGTTCTAGTGGTGGAGCGTGCAGAAGAAGGCCGAGTACAGAAGGTGCAGCGACCTGTCTATTATGTCAGCGAGGTCCTCTCCGAGTCGAAGCAGCGTTATCCGCACTACCAGAAACTCGTCTATGGCGTGTTCTTGGCGACGCGGAAGCTGGTACATTACTTCCAAGCCCACTCGGTTACCGTGGTCAGCCACGCCCCTTTGTCCGACATCATCAACAATAGGGATGCCACGGGCCGAGTTGCTAAGTGGGCGATTGAGCTCATGCCTCATGACATCAGCTACGAGCCCCGCAAGGCTATCAAGTCTCAGGCTCTCGCGGACTTCATCGTCGAGTGGACTGAGAGTCAGTCCCTTCCGACTCAAGTGCACTTGGAGCATTGGGTCATGTACTTCGACGGTTCGAAGATGCTCGCGGGCACGGGGGCTGGAGTCGTCCTCATCTCCCCCAAAGGCGACAAGCTAAATTATGTGTTGCAAATCCACTTCGCTGCTTCCAACAATGTAGCGGAATACGAGGCGTTACTGCATGGCTTGCGCATTGCAGTCTCACTCGGCATTCGCCGACTCCTTTGCCGCGGTGACTCGGATCTGGTGGTGCAGCAAGTAATGAAGACGTGGGACGCCAAGGACCCCACCATGGCGGCATATTGTGCTGCCGTGCGTCGGCTAGAAGGACACTTCGATGGCCTTGAACTTCATCATGTTCGCCGAGCTGATAATGAGGCGGCCGACTCCCTTGCCAGGATCGGCTCTGCTCGTGAAAAAGTGCCACCTGGAGTGTTCCTTCAGCAACTTTTCCAACCATCCGTTAAACTGGAGTCAGCAACCGAGTCATCTGAAGCCGGGTCGCCAGACCCTGAACTGGCCCACCCAACCCAGGAAGGCGTCTTGGCTGTTATTCCCCTCTGGACTCAGCCGTTCCTTGCTTACCTTTTGCTGCAAGGAGCTACCTGAGGATCCGACTGAAGCGCGCCGCATTGTGTGCCGCGCTTGAGCTTACACCATCATTAACGGTGAGCTCTACAAGCGCAGCACCACAGGAATCTTCCAGCGTTGCATCTCGCCGGAAGAAGGCCGAACGTTGCTCGAGGAAATCCACTCGGGACTCTGCGGCCACCACGCTTCGTCACGGGCCTTGGTCGCCAAAGCTTTTCGCCACGGTTTCTTCTGGCTCACTGCCCATGCTGATGCAGAAGAACTCGTTCGAACTTGCGAAGGATGTCAGAGGTACGCCCGCCAATCACACATGCCGGCTACCGCGCTCAAGACCATCCCCATCACGTGGCCCTTTGCCGTGTGGGGGCTCGACATGGTGGGTCCGCTTAAAACAGCACGAGGGGGTTTCACTCATCTCCTTGTGGCGGTGGACAAGTTCACAAAGTGGATCGAAGCCAAGCCTATCATGAAACTCGATGGTCCGACTGCCGTCAACTTCATGAAGGGAGTCATCTTTCCGATTCGGTATCCCTCACAGCATCATTACCGACAACGGCAAGAACTTCACTGCCGAAGTCTTCCGCCAGTTTTGCCGGGATCACGGAATCCGAATCGACTTTGCCTCCGTGGCTCATCCGCAGTCCAACGGCCAAGTCGAGCGCTCCAATGCTCTCATTCTTCAAGGCATCAAGCCCCGGCTGTTAGTCCCGTTACAACGGGCCGCCGGCTGCTGGATCGACGAGCTTCCGTCTGTCCTCTGGAGTTTAAGGACAACTCCAAACCGGTCGACTGGCTACACGCCTTTCTTCATGGTTTACGGAGCCGAAGCCATCCTGCCGAGTGACATCCTCCACGACTCCCTCGCGAGTCACAGCATACGTGGAAAAGGATGCCGAGTCGGCGCGACAGGACGATCTTGATCTCCTGGAGGAAGCGCGGGAACTTGCCCTTTCACGCTCGGCCATCTATCAACAGAACTTGCGTCGTTACCACAGTTGCCAAGTTCAGGGCCGAGTCTTTAACAAAGGAGATTTGGTCCTCCGACTAATCCAAGATAAGGCGGGCATGCACAACTTGTCTCCGCCTTGGGAAGGCCCGTTCATCATCAACCAGGTGCTGCATAACGGCGCGTACCGACTAGAGGACCTGGCAACCGGCGCAGTCACTGAAAGGACTTGGAATATTGCTCAGCTGCGTCCCTTTTTCACTTAAACTTTGTACTTCCAACAGTTCATTGTTTCATTATAAATAAACATTTGTTTCCCTCGAGCGGCACTCGGGAAGCACTTTGTTTCTTCACTTTTATGTTTGGACTCCTTTTTGTCCCTTTTCATGATTCAACTACGTTCCCTTGGGCACTCCCGGGGGCTACGTTTAAAAACCGAGTGGCTTAACTTCGGGCAACCCCCGGAAGCTACCTCAACCCACTGGGTGATTTATCACTCGGTACAAGTTATTTTGGATCTCCTAACTTTGTTTCTACACGAGCGTCTAAGTAAACGTGTATGGTACCTAAGGCCCACTCTTCGTCCCCAACTACAGTCACAACCCGGCTGTCCGGTTGGCAAGAGCAAAAGCTAAAGGTCGGCCTGCATGCGAAAGGATCCGACTCGGCGGAAAAAGCAAATTTGGACGAACCAAATAACTTGTGCAAAATAAATTGAAAGCATTTCAATTCAAAATAAAACATAGTCTTTACAGTTTTTTCTACTCGGCATACCGAGAGATATTACATGATAATTTTATTCTTCTGGAGTTGCTTCTACGCGCTCCTCCAGGTCGGTAAACTCGACGATCCAGCTGGCGGCGGGGCGGACTCGGGGAAGGAGCTCCAGAGGATCGACCGGCTTTCCCTCTACGTCGAGTGGGGCTCTAGCGGAAATGCTGTCGACGTCCGCATCGGGATGGTGTGCCAACACCATTGCCAGTGCCATGCCGGCTCCTGAGCGGGCCGCCGATTCCTTCCACTTCTCCACCTCCGCCGAAACTTGCAACAGCTTTTGGGTTATATGAATGGCTTGTCATGCCTTTTGGGTTATCCAATGCTCCTAGCACTTTCATGCGCTTAATGAATCATGTTTTATGCCAATTCATTGGTAAATTTGTGGTAATCTACTTTGATGTCATTCTCATATATAGTAGAACTTTGCATGATCATGTTGGCCACATTAAACAAGTTCTACTAGTGCTTAGGAATGAACGCTTGTTTGCTAATCTTGAGAAATGCACTTTTTGTACAGAGAAACTTGTGTTCTTAGGCTTTGTTGTTTCTACTCATGGCATAGAGGTAGATGAGTCCAAAATTGAAGCAATTAAAAATTGGTCTACCCCTATCAACGTGAGTCAAGTGCATAGTTTCCACGGCCTAGCAAGTTTTTACCGTCGTTTTGTCAAAGAATTTAGTGCAATTGCCTCTCCTTTGAATGAATTGACTAGAAAGAATATTCCTTTTGTATGGGGCAATCTCAAGAAAATGCTTTTCAAGGACTTAAGAAATGCTTAACTGAGGCACCCGCACTTGTTTTACCGTATTTCACTAAAACCTTTGAATTTGAATGTGATGCTACTGGGATAGGTATAGGGGGTGTTCTCATGCAAGAAGGTAAACCGGTCGCTTATTTTAGTGAAAAATTGAATGGGGCTCAACTCAATTATTCGGTCTATGATAAAGAATTGTATGCTTTGGTTCGTGTTCTAGAAGTATGGCAACACTATCTTTGGCCAAAAGAATTCGTTATTCATTCCAATCATGAATCTTTGAAATATCTTAAAGGCCAAGTGGAAGGACCGAAGGTGCCGACTGGGGGTGAATAGGAGGCTAACAAAAATTACATCTTTTAACTTGATTGAACAGGTTAAGCCTTAAACAGTAACCAGGGTTAGCTAGCTGTGTGACAGGTGAGTGACATAGCTTTGCAACGGTTGAATATGATTCACTGGATTGGCAAAGGTTGGTTGGTTAAGACCCGACCGTTACACTGTTGCCACGTAGGATTAAGTAAATCACCGGTGACAGGCACCGGTGACATAGCTACACACTACGCCCAACCTATAACCGGCTCGGACAAACCGACACCTGTGTTACCGGAGGCTGACATAGGTGAACCCTTAACTGACGTAGCAGCACTACTCAGCCCGGTCCTGGCACATGACATGCCCTTAGCATACAACACTATCTGAAACCTAATAAGGAGAGAACCTCTGACAGCCCTCCGACTCAGTAGACAAGCCATCGCAGCGCAGGTCCCTTAGCGTTTACAAGCTCTCCCCTGGTACAGAGATGTACCTGAGTCACAGAGCACTAGACTACCTATGACACAGCTGTGTCACACCGGTGACTCTAACCCCTAGGGTTTTCTACTGCTAACACTGCAGAGTGCAAGCACAAAAACCAGTTTCACACTTGTGCAAAACTGTTGACACAGGGCCACTAACCTCAAAGCATTAGTGCCACTGTCCAACATCCTGAGCATTGAGCAATTAGAACCTCCACAGATCATTACTGCACCATCCCTCTTGATAGTACGGGTTTTTCCTATGGACTCAATGAAACTAGCAAATCTAGGCTTTACCTGCCCACCAACTGCAGTCACGGCCCTTGACGCATCAAGCCACCATCACCTTGCTTGCAACTCCTTGCACAGCACTGGCTTCTTCATAGTTGTGGCACAGCTGCCTAGCACAGCCATTCTTAGTCCTGGAAACCACCCTTGTACCCTTTTTGGTGGTCATCCTTTCCCTGATGACCCTTCTTCCTGGAACCTACTAACCTGCCTACACTAAATGTAAACGTTAGATTCCAGTTTGAGTTGCCATTAACCATCAAAAACCAACTTGGGGCCTAGATGCTCTTTCACCAAGCTAAATTGAAACCGAAGACATGCAAAATGGGTTGAATTTATTGAAACCTTTTCCTTTGTAGTCAAATACAAAAAGGGTAAAGAAAATGTTGTGGCGGATGCTCTTTCCCGCAAAATGACCCTTTTGAATCAACTCGAAGCTAAGGTTTTGGGTTTAGAATGCTTGAAAGATTTATATGCCAATGACCCTGAATTTGCTTCCCCTTTCACTAATTGTAGAGAAGGGAAGGGTTGGGACAAATATCATGTGCATGAGGGCTTTCTTTTCGAGCTAACAAACTATGCATTCCCGAGTCGTCCGTGCGTTTGCTACTTTTGCAGGAATCCCACGGCGGTGGCTTGATGGGACATTTGGGCGGGACAAGACCTACATGATGCTGTCCAACCACTACTATTGGGCGAAAATGCGAAGAGATGTGGAGCGATTCGTCCAACGATGCACCACATGCCACAAAGCTAAGTCGAAGCTAAACCCTCATGGTCTTTATACTCCACTTCCTGTTCCTAGTGCACCTTGGGAGGATATTAGCATGGACTTTGTTTTAGGATTGCCTAGGACCAAAACGGGGAGGGACTCGGTATTTGTGGTTGTGGATAGATTCTCAAAAATGGCACATTTTATTCCTTGCCACAAGACCGACGATGCTTCACATGTTGCTAATTTGTTTTCAGGGAAATTGTGAGGCTTCACGGTGTGCCCAAGACCATCGTCTCCGACCACGACGTCAAGTTCCTAAGCTACTTTTGGAAGACATTGTGGGCCAAGTTGGGAGTCAAGCTTCTCTTCTCCACAACTTGCCACCCACAAACCGATGGGCAAACCGAGGTCGTCAACCGCACCTTGTCAACCCTCCTCCGCACCATGATCAAGAAGAACTTGAAGGAGTGGGAGGAATGCATTCCCCATGTGGAGTTCACCTACAACCGAGCGATCCATTCTATTACAAGCATGAGCCCATTCGAAGTGGTGTATGGCCTCAACCCCTCTACACCACTCGACCTTCTTCCACTACCGCTTCACGAACAGGTCAATATGGATGCCTCCAAGCGAGCCGCTTTCATCAAGAGGCTCCACGAGACAACAAGAGCTACGATTGAGCAATGAGTGCTTCGTCATGCCAACAAGGTCAACAAGAGCAAGAAAAAGATGGTGTTCGACCCCGGTGATCTTGTGTGGGTACATCTCTGCAAAGAGCGTTTTCCCGAAGAACGCAAGTCCAAGCTCATGCCACGCGGCGATGGACCTTTCCAAGTCCTTCAACGCATCGGCGACAATGCTTACAAGATTGACCTTCCACCATCCAAGTACTCGGTGAGCAACACCTTCAACATTTCGAAACTTTCTCCCTTCCATGGTTACAATGCAGCCGAGTCGAGGTCGACTCCTTTTCAAGAAGGGGGGGAATGATGTGGACATCACCTGCACCAAGGGTGAAGACTCTGCAACTCATTCAAGTCACTCAAGCCCACCCCCAAAACCTAGTGTCCCAATGACAAGAGCTCGAGTTAAGGCTTTACAACATGAGGTGAATCTATTCCTTGATACATCTCCAATTGACTTGAGCTTGAATGGTGTGCTACCTAATGCTTCGACTCTATGCTTGCTCAGTTATGAAGGACCAACCGAATGGAGCAAAGCCAATTGGGAGGAAGGACTCGAGTGGCTACCTGGAATACACATCCGGACATTCTAGAAATTCTAGTCCGGACACTCTGGACTCCACATCCGGACACTCAGGAGGTTCTGGCCCGGACACTCCGGATGCACACGCTGAAGTGCCCTTCTCGGGATGGTGTCCGGACACTCCGGCACCAACCCCGGATACTCCGGATGGGTACTCGAGAGCAGCACGTTCCGACTCCGCACCCGGACATTCCGGACGTCACCCCGGAATCTCCGGACGACTGCTGCCCGGAGTCAGCTCCAATCCTCCGGACGTCCACTGATCAAGACGTCCGGACATTCCAGAAAAGTTACCCCGGAATGTCCAGGCACCACGTCCGGACATTCCGGGCAAGGTACCCCGGAATGTCTGGGCGCACTGTTTGCGCACAGTAACGGGCCGAGGCCCATGTAATGAGATGGCTTAGCCTCCAAGGGTTACAGGGTTAGGACTATAAATACCCGTACCTAAACCCTAATTGAGATTAGACCTGTTGTTAAGACTTAAGAGAGCTTTGCTCCTCATCTAGGGTTTATCCCTCTAGATTAGGAGTTCCATCTTAGACCTTGTAATCTTCCTTGGATTGTAAGGACCGGCGCGTACCCCCGGATGGTAATCGAGGCATTCATTGAGAGGAGGAGTTGATTTGAGTCCTAGTTCCAAAGGCTAACCCGTTGGGGTGTTGTTGTTGGTTTGGGATTTCATCTAGGCCCTCCTAGTTATCCTTGTCCAAATCGTGAAGATCGGGAGCCATCGTATCATTTGATGCCTTGCATAATCAAGCCATTTGTCCACTCAACCTGCCTGTTGGTGCGTGGGTGTGCCACGGCGGCGAAGTTGAAGCCAACGTTATAGTCATCGCAGAATTGGAGGAAAGAGCCGTCGGTGAACTGAGTGCCATTGTCTGTGATGATGCTATTAGGAACGCCGAAATGATATACTATGTCACGGAAGAATTCGACAGCCTTTTTAGCAGTGATCATGGCGACTGGTTTGGCTTCAATCCACTGGTGAATTTGTCGACGGTGACGAAGAGATGTGTGTAACCCCCGGAAGCCTTCTTGAGGGGACTAACCATGTCCAGACCCCAAACGACAAAGGGCCAGGTGATCGGGATAGGCTAGAGTGCCTGAGCCGGCAAGTGTTCTGTCGGGCAAAGTATTGGCATCCCTCGCAAGTGCACACAATGTGCTCAGCATCGGAGATGGTAGTTGGCTAGTAGAATACTTGTCGGAAGGCTTTACCGACTAAAGTATCGTGTAAAAGTTGCTTCCCCTGTTCTTGAGGTATGCATCATTGGAGTATTCAAGAGACGTTCTTCTTGTAGAGTTCGCCCTCAACGACGACGTAGGCCTTGGCGCACCTCGGTCTGATCCGACGGGAGAGTGTCTCGCAGGAGGTAGTCGAGGAAGGGCGTTGCCCAGTTGGGGGTGATAGCGAAGACTTGTTGCGGAGTCTGCTGAGTACTATCAGATTCTTCGTGGTGTGGTTCGGTGGACTCAGGAGCCGTCTCTGCTTTGATAGAAGGGGCATGCAACTCCTGGAGGAAAACTCCAGTCGGGACGACATCCTGACTGGACCCTAGCTTGGTGAGTGTGTCTGCCGTGTCGTTGTCTCAGCAGTGGACATGCATGATTTTGAGGCCATCGAACTTGGCTTCCAGCCTACGAACCTCTTGGTAGTAGGCTTCCATTGTTAGGTCTCTGCATGACCAGTCCTTCATTACCTGCCTAACCACCAGTTTGGAGTCTCCGCGGGCAAGAAGTCAGCAGATCCCAAGTGAGGTCGCAATGCGTAAGACGTGTAGTAAGGCTTCATATTCGGCGACATTGTTGGATGCCGGGAAGTGGATCTGTAGCACATACTTGAAACATTCTCCTCTCGGAGAAATGAGCACAACGCCAGCCCCTGCGCCCTGAAGCATCAGTGAGCCATCGAAGTAGAGCGTCCAACGCTCGAGGTCGACGACAGAGGGTGGAGACTGGACTTCTGTCCACTCAGCCATGAAGTCAGCAAGGGCTTGAGACTTGATAGCCATGCGGGGGCGTAAACTATGCTAAATGCCATTAGTTCCATCGCTCATTTAGCGATCCGTCCTGTGGCATCACGATTGTTGATGACATCAACAATCGGGAAGGAATTGACCACAGTGATTGGGTGTCCCTGAAAGTAGTGGACTAGCTTCCAAGAAGTTATGAACACCGCATAAATGATCTTCTGTATTTGTGGGTACCGCGCCTTGGACTCAGAAAGCACTTCACTGATGAAGTAGACCAGGCGCTGAACCTTCTGGATATGATCTAGCCCGGAGCGTTCGACGACCAAGCCAGTACTGGTCTCCCCGATGCCTACCTGGCGCGCCAACTGTCGGTGTTTAGATCTGGCATATTGAATATAGGGCAGCGTGAGCACAGCAGATCCAGATGGGTGCACATGGGAGACAAAGTTTAGGCAGGTTCAGACCCTCAAGAAGAGGTAATACCCTACGTCCTGTGTTTGGTGATTGGTATTGCTTATATCCCAAGTGTCGCAAGACCTCGAGAATATACCTCTAGGTTGCTAGCGCTATGTGGATATGAAAATACGAGAACTTATGTTGCCTTGTGTGGATCTAGCTTACCGATCGGGGGATCCCTACCTAGCCTTATATAGACGGCAGGAGTAGGGTTACAAGAGTTTGGATCAGTTTACAGATTGATTTCCTAGTTAGTTACAACTGAATCCGGGATTACCAGGCAGGTACTTATCCCTGTCTTGTGCTCCAAGTCGATGAGGCGCCCCGTGTAGAAGTCGGACTCTGAATAGTCGGCCTGACCTATCCTGTGTCCGGAAGGCCGACTTTGTCCTCCTTGACAATACCCGGGTGCTATGCCATCATCAGATGAAAAGGGAGCTCATTGCTGAAATCTATTCAGATCTAGAAGAAAGGATTGATGCAAGGGTCGAAGAGTGGGGTACGACAGATCAGAGAGCAGGAAGCAGCTGCCGGGGACTTACGTAGCCCCACGAGCACATCCCCGAGGGCTCAGTGCTAGAGTAGTGTCGGGTCCACACAACAAGACTCTCCAGTTGGCGGCGGTAATGAGGGAGTACCAGTCGTCCACCCCGGCGGCGATGACTTTCCAGTTGACGTCCACCCCGGCGGCGACGACTTTCCAGCTGACGTCCACCCCCGCGGTAGTGACTTTCCACATGACGTCCCTAGCAATAGATTTCCTGTGGATGACATAGATGTGTCCACCAAGTGCAAGCTCCTAGTGCCAACCGCCTTTGGCTCTGATCACATGCTTGAGGCTGGTACAGGGTTGGCATTTCCATGCGATGGACAACAGATGGTGCACAGAGTCCCGTTGTCGAGGGGCAACACCAAGGTGTTAGTGGACATGGTGTATCTGAACTGCTCGTCGTACACACTTCCTATACACCCAAAGGATGACGTCACAACACTGGGGCAGGCCGTCAACACATTCATCTAGTAGCCAAAGAAGTACATCTCCTTGGTTGCCCCTACACCGCCTCCACGCTTGCTTTCTCCAATACGTGACGGGAATGACTTCTCATTTTGTGCTCCTCCCCCCAAGGTGAAATCTGCTTTGGTACAATCTCAGTAAGAACTGTCAAGCAAATCTACCAAGCAGGCCGCCAAATTAGAACCTCTCGCTAAGGGCAAGGGCAGAAGTACGAAATATTCGACCAAGGGCAAGGCCAAAGACGTAGAAGAACCCTAGATAACAACATACAAGAAGGGGCAGCCATTAGTGACACAATCAAAATTAGAGCGACTTGGTCAGGCATCTCAGATTATGCACAATTTTTACATGAAGAGGATCAACGAGGAGATGCATCTTCCGGATAATATCAGCGCCAAGTTTGAGTGACAACATTTCCTGTATGCAGGTGGAACCTTCATCGTGCCCTTCGAGGAGTTATCCCTCCTCTTCCATCTCGACGCCCTTGATATCGACCTACTAAGATGTTAGACACTGTAAGTGTTTTGAATTAGGGTATATGCTACATGAACTGCCTACCTCATTGATACGCTCTTTCAATAACATTACTCTTATGTGTAGATATATGATCCAAGAAGCTAGGAAAGACAATCTGAATATCGGATTCCTCGATCCACAAGTGGTTGTTTGTACGCTCATCAAATACCAGCCGGAAGAGGTCGAGGAATACCTTACGCAGACCATGCTCCTTCTCTATACTAAGCGCCTCATTTTATGCCCTACAACTACGAATTCCACTGGATGCTTGTTTGTATTGATCCACAATATCAACATGTCGTGTACTTCGACTCCAAGAACTACCCACCAGATAATTACACAGATCTGACGAAGGTGATCAATGGGCGTTAGCGAAGTACGTTTCAAGGGAGAGATCGTACAAACAGAAAAGCCCAAACCGATCGACTGATTTCATTTACCGGTAATAATTCCTCCGTAGCCCATGAATAATGCTCTCACACATTGTAATATATATTCCGTACAACTAAATTTACCGTGCTAGTAAACAAATTTCTGCAGTGCTACAAGCAGCCGCCCGGCAACAATCAATATGGGTACTATGTGGGCCAATATATGTTGGAAATCGTTGGCTCTAGTGCAATAGATCCGGAGGTTAGTGTCATTATAGTATATTCAAATACATTTTTCATCATTATGACATTGTGCCTAACATTGTTTAATTTCCTTCTACAGATGTTTAAGTTTCCTACAACTTTGCTCGACATTGAGATTGTCTAGTATATCCAAAGATGGCTTATAGGGTTTATACATTTGCAGATCATAAAGGAGACCAGAGAATTCTATGATCCCAAGAACTTTGTGCCTCGACCAATTAGTCAAAGCAGTTGATGTGAATGACTTGTCCTTTGCTTTAGTTAGTAAAAACAATTAATTACTTATTGCTTCATATATCTATCTTATGGTTGAGAATGGTAATTACAAATGCTTGTGTGCTGTGATCACCTACTATATATATTGCTTGTATGCTGTATGAATTGTGTGACGTGATTAATTAGTATAATTATAAATACTTTCCATGTTTAAGGTAAGCCAGAATAGAGCTTTTGCAACGGGTGTGGTATTAACAGTACAGACGGCTCTAGAGAAAAACTGTCTGCAAAACAATTTGCACTGCCCAATATTCCCTTAGTATAGATGGTTCTCCAATTGAACCATCTGTGATAAGTATTTATACAGACGTGTTCCAGTATTAACCATCTATGATATTTCTTTTCCACAGACAGTTTAAAAAAGAAACCGTCTGTGACTATTCCTTTGTACAGACGGTTCCATCTACAGATTGTCTGTAATAATGCTTTTGTACAAACGGTTAGTCAAACTATCTGTACAAATCACAATTTGTACAGGCACTTTAGTACAAACGGTTCATAAAAGTGTCCCGCACATGGGTTGTGAACCATCTGTAAAAATGATTTCCGTAGCAGCGTGGGTGGCAGGTTCATGAACTCGTCCTTCTTGCAGAAAAAGTCAAGAGTGTTCTAGATTGGGAACCACCAAAGACGGTAACCGAGGTCAGAAGTTTCCTAGGTTTGGCAGGCTACTACCACCGTTTTATCGAAGGATTTTCGAAATTTGCCAGACCCATGACCCAATTACTCAAGAAAGATAAGAAGTTTGAATGGACATCGAAGTGTGAAGAAAGCTTTCAGGAAATGAAAAGGAGGTTGACCACAACACCTGTGCTGACCTTACCAGATATTCATAAGAACATTGATGTCTATTGCGACGCATCCCGACATGGCCTAGGATGCGTACTTATGCAAGACAGAAAAGTAGTCGCTTACGCTTCACGGCAACTATGACCGTATGAGATGAATTATCCCAGACATGATCTGGAATTAGCAGCAGTAGTGCACGCCTTGAAGCTTTGGCGTCACTATCTTATCGGCAATCACTGTGAAATATATACTGATCACAAAAGTTTGAAATATATTTTCACTTAGTCCGATCTCAATATGAGACAGAGAAGATGGTTAGAGCTAATCAAGGATTACGACCTCGGAATCCATTACCACCCTGGAAAAGCAAATGTAGTGGCTGATGCCCTCAACAGAAAGACCTATTCACTCAACGCTCTGGTTCAAGCAACGCAGCTGCAGTTATACAAGGAATTGAAAGACTTACCCTAAACCTGGTTAACCATGGCTTTGTGGCCAACCTAGAAGCAACCCCGACCCTCATGGCACAAATAAAAGAGGCCCAAAAGGGACATAAGAGCATAGAAGGGATAAAAGAGAAAATACAGTTGGGAAGAGCTAAAGGATTTAAGGAAGACGACCAGGGTACCCTGTGGTTTGGACACCGAATATGTGTGCCGGCATGTGAAGAACTTAAAGAAACAATTTTAAAGGAGGCCCACAATTCTCGATACTCCATTCACCCTGGAGGTACCAAAATGTATCAGGAATTGAAGGAAAAATTTTGGTGGCATGGGATGAAATGGGAAATTGGCAACTATGTCGCTCAGCGTGACGTATGCCAACGCGTCAAAGCAGAACATCAAAAACCTGCCGGGTTGCTGCAACCCATTAAGACACCTGAGTGGAAGTGGGATGAAGTGGGTATGGACTTTATTACCGGATTACCCAGAACGAGGAGAGGGAACGACTCTGTCTGGGTCATCATAGATAGGTTGTCCAAGTGGCACATTTTCTACCAATCAAGACCACATTTAGGGGGAAACAATTGGCCAAATTATACCTTGCCCGAATAGTCTACACGGAGTGCCAAAGCAAATTATTTCAGACCGAGGCACTCAGTTCACCTCCAAATTTTGGGAGAACTTACAAGAAACAATGGGTACTCAACTGGCATGCAGTACCGCGTACAACCCGCAAATGGATGGACAAACAGAGCGGGTGAACCAAATACTGGAAGACATGTTACGAGCCTATGCATTAACATACAATGATAGTTGGGAAGACAGTTTACCATATGCAAAGTTTTTCATATAATAACAGCTACCGAACCAGCTTAAAGATGTGCCCATTCGAGGCACTATACAGAAAGAAATGCCGAACTCCCTTGAATTGGTCAGAAATGGGAGATGGAAAAATATTTGGCCCTAAAATTCTCCAAGAGGCAGAAGAACAAGTAAGGTTCATTCAAGATCGGTTGAAGGCTGCTCAGTCCAGACAGAAAAGCTACGCGGACCCTAAGCAGCGTGATGTCACGTTCAAACCCAGCGATTACGCCTATTTGAGAGTCACACCCCTTAAAGGAATCCAAAGATTCAACATTAAAGGCAAGCTAGCGCCCCGCTATGTCGGACCCTTTAAGGTTTTAGCAAGAAGGGGGCAAGTGGCCTATCAATTGGAGCTACCCCCGAGTTATCCGAAGTACATGATGTTTTCCATGTATCTCAGTTGAAGAAGTACCATGCACCACTGAAGCAGCAGGTGCAGTATCAAGACCTACCTATTACCAAAGACCTCGTCTATGAAGAGCGACCGATCAAAATTTTGGAAAGTGCGGAACGAAGGACCCAAAGCAAATCCATCAAGTTCCACAAGGTCCAATGGGATAACCACACTAAAGAAGAAGCTACCTGGGAAAGAGAAGACTATTTATTAGACAAGTTCCCTTATCTATTCCAGTCTATGGAATCTCGGGGACGAGATTCTTTTAAGGGTGGTAGGTTTTTTACGACCTGATTTTCAAAAGCATTTGCCATCCGGTTATTTCATGTAAAGAATGCATATAAGAGTTGTTCAAACGAAACACCTCATGCAATAATGACCCTCAAGCGCACTCTGCAAACCCTAATTCAAACACGCGCACGTGAAAACCCTAACGCGAGTAAACGCACATATAAACCAACTCTTCCAACGCCATTCTAAACTCTGGTTCCAACCTATGCGTTCGAACCTCTACCATCCTTCCGAGAGTGTCTCCTGTCATCCTCCCACCTCCGGAACCCTAACTCCAAGTTTCGACCTCTCCCTTATTCCAATAATTCTTTTACCAAGAAACCCTAATATTAAGATCACGTGCATTTGCAATACCCTAAAATCCTAGAAAAATTCCAGAAATACCCTAAAAGAAATTCCAGCCCAAACATGAAATGATTTGAGCCAGTCCAATTCAAAAAATATCAAAATTATTTATATCTGACCATAAGGCAGAAAAGAGCATTGAACTACAACACCTGAAATAAAAATTCAGAAAAATCTAAGAAAAAAAATCTACAACACTCCTCATATCTCTTAGAACTCAAATATATAAAAACATTGATGCCACATGTTCAAAATAGTCAAGTACCCCACATCAAAACACTTGTGGCCAGTTCTTTTTCTTACATAAAATCACAATGAGTTTATCAAATAAATTGCCTGAATCCTTTCTGAAGTTTCGCAGTCGATGAATTAGCTCACCCAGTCCATTGACTCCACTGACAACACAGTCCTTTGTCCTTTCCTTTTTGGATTTGAGACGTTGGCATCCACTGGCATTAAGAATTTCCCTGCTAGGTAGGTACCTAACCCTGGTATTCTTCCTCGTCCACGTTTACAACCATTCCAGGAATATGGCTAACACCACCGTGCACCTGAACCGCTGCTCCAGCACTCTATTACACCCATGCCAAGCACGGACGCACTTTGGGTCATGCCAGGCATTGGCATCGGCATGACCTTCACCGTTGTCGTGCTGCTTCTTGCAATCCAGTGCCCCTACCACCATGCGCCGATCACCGCCCTCGCGTCTTAGCACGCCACGGTGACTCTATACCGCTGCCAGTCTCAGCACCTCCCGTCGTTCCCCCTGAGGAGTCACCTCACCGGACCACGCCAGGCACCGGCATTAGTGCGCCTCCTGCCACTGGGGCACCGCCCAACTTGCCATCATCGCACAGCTCACTGCCAGCTATGCTACCCGTCGTCTGACCGCCGCCCACCCTGCCGGATCGCGCCACGACGTCTTCCCAATCCCATTCCTGCATTGGTGAGCCATTAATCCTATCTGAGCTGCTCCCCCTAGCAATCGAGCTTGCCTCCATGGCCGACCTTAGTGTCCAGTACCGAGCAACTATAAAATGAAACGTTGAGCTCTTCCTCGTCCACACCAAGCTCCTCCTCTCCTCAATTGAGTAGCCAGCAACGCAGACCACCCCTACTCTCACTGCCCCCCCTCTATCCGCCATGGCTCATCTCTGTTCTCAACAATCCAGGCCGTGCTCCAATTCAATTACCCAATCAAAACATTTAGCTTGATGCCTAACCTCCCCTCCCCCTAAAACCGTAACCGATTTTCCCTAAGATCCTCCACCGTCGAAAGCCCCAAATCCGGTCAGTCTCCGGCGCCGGCAGCTCACCGCGGGATCTCAAACCACGATAGCAAGCCACTGGGTTAAACCCACCCAACCGAGCCAAACCAGTAGGTGAGTGTCCTCTGGCGCGTGGGCCGCAGGTAAGAGCGAGGCCCACCGCTGGTGAGTGGCCACGCCTTGGCCCCGGGTCGTTACCCCCACCAGGAGGCGTATTCCAAATCTTTAGAAAGCGTATTTCTTTCAACAACGGTTTTATCTAGTACCAGTTTTGCACTGGTTTGACCGGTTTTGGGTCATCCAGATCGGTTTTGCAGGTCATTTCTCCGGTTCGGGAGTCCTAGGTTTATTCCCAAACTTTTGTCTCAAAAGAATTTCAAAATTTGAAGTTATTTAGGTGATAACTAATGAGGATTTCCAATCGCACCGGGCACAATTGAACCCTAAAATCAGAGAAAGGGGAAAAAGGATAGAAGAGGGGAAAGAGGCCACTTACCCATAGAGGAGGCGATGGCAATGGCAACCGCGTGGTGCCACCAGCGAGGAGTGGGCCCAGCGGAGCGCCGCCGGCGACGGGCTTCAACGCCGGGTCGCGGGCTGCCTCGGGCGGCATGGCAAAGGTGACCATAGGTGGGGTAGCGCGGCGGCCCGAGAGGGGCCAGTGGGGGCTAAGCCGAGCCCAGGCTCGTGGCCGGAGCAAGACCGGAAGGAGCAGCCAGTTGGGGCGGTGCCGGTGGAGAGGCGGATGCAACAAAACGTCCATCCGAGGCGGCGACATACGCCGGGAAGCGGAGAAGAGGCCATGGGGGAAACGGAGGAGGCAGTGGTGCTAGGGGCACCGAGGATGCCGGATCGAGAGGGCGGCAGCGAAGGACCATGGAGGAACCAGTCGGGTCCGGCGTTCGGCTACAGAGGAGAGGAGATGAGAGAAGTGTAAGAGAGGAGGAAGGGAGTAGAGCCGAACAGGGCCATTCAATGTAGGCCGGCAAACAAAAAATAAAAATAAAAATAAAAAGAAGAGGAAGAAAAGAGTAATAAAAATTGAAGAGAAGAATAGATACATATACATATGAGTGCACATATACATCTAAATGTACTTAGCAAAGACCAAGTTGAAAATCTAAAGAAATCCCTTGAGTTGAAATAACTCTTAGAAAGAAAATTTAGCTTAGCTAATACTGTATGTCGCGGGGATTTCGTGGCAATATCCATTTGTAATAGGTTTCCGGGGAAGCACGTATGGAAGATTCAAGCGGTGCACACAAGAGTTTTTACCCAGGTTCAGGCCCTCCAATGGCGGAGGTAATACCCTACTCCTGCTGTGTGTATTGCTGGTCTTGCGTGAAAGGGATTACAAAAGGTTGAAGATGAAGAATCTAGCTAGAGCCCAGCTGTAACACCCAGATTTGATAATTAGGGTTTGCCTCACATTCATGCATACATGTCATCATATTCATGCATGAAAACACCCACGCACACACACCTTATTTAAACTAAGATAAAGTACGATGAAACTTTATAGAATATGTGCATATCTCATCCTCGATGGATAAAGTTGCAAACACCAATCAATTTATTTGAAGTGTCAGGTAATGTTTAGAACCTTAGTAAGTGGAGGGAGATTTGGGTTCCTAGTAGGGCTATCCTCTAGGGTTTCCCTCCCGAAAGCTTCGAGCCTCGCCACTCGACGAAAACGTTCGGATTCAAACCCTATTGAGGTAGGATTAGGGTTAGGAGAACAGAGCAACCTCTGGTGGGTGGAAACTCCCCAAACATCATAATTAGTCTCGAGAGCAAACACTCAAACTACCTACCAACTTTCAAAACCTTTTGAAAGAAACCAAAACCTAGTCGCGGTTCAAAACGCCGAATTAGGTCAGGACTTGGTATGGAACTAGGGACCAGGTCAAACAGTGCCCAAATCAACTCAAATCTTTCCAGTAGGTCCCATAAATCATTGGAATCTCCTACCAAAATTTCATAAATTTTGGAGTAATTCTGACACGTAAAATATCACAAACACAACCCAAATCAAGCCCTAATTTGAAATTGAACAGAAACCTAGGTCAAACCTGGTTCAAATTGATTCAAAATTCTACAGTAGATCAACAATAATGTTTAGAAGGTCCTGTAAAAATTTGAGAATTTTTAGAGCAAAATTGGCACATAAAATGACGTAAATACCTTCTCTGTTGTCATATAAATAGAAAAATGGAAATATTAAAAAAAAAGGGAAGGCCGAGGCCCTTCGGGCCGCCCTGGCCGGCCCATTTAACCCTGCCGGCGCCTCCCCCCTTTTCTTCTTTCCGCCTTCTCCAAGGGAAGACGCCCCCGCGCTTTTCCCGCCTTTCCTCTCTCCCGTTCGCCCGGGCCCGCCGGACAGGCCGCGTCGGCCACGTCGCCGGCGCCGGTTTGCCGCCAGGGGCGGTGCTCCCCCATCCCGACCGGCCGGCCGCCCTATAAACCCCCGTCCCGACCGCGGTCCGCTCCCCCCTTCTTCCCCCACGCCACCGAAACCTAACCCCCCTCCTCCCTTCGGCGCCGGAGCTCCCCGCTGCCCCATCTTCTCCGCCTCCGGCCACAAGGACCGGCGAGAAATTCCCCCGCGGTTGGTGAGCCTCGGCTATCCCTGTTTTGCTCCTAAGATCCTCCTCTTCGCCCTTCACCTCCTCCTCCCCTTCTTTTCTCAGGACCGTGCCCGGAAGCCCCCGCCGTCGACGCCCTGTGCTCCCCTCCGCCGCCGGCCACAGAGGGCTTCATCCCGACTGCCCCAGCTTCTCTGCACCCGTGCGCCGTCGTCCGGGTGAGCCACCGAAGCTGCGCCGCTCATACCCGTGCTCGCCGTGCCCCCTGGCCCCTCCGGCCGTGTCCGGTGTTGCTCCGGTGAGAGCCACCCCACCCGAAGCCACTGTCCGTAGGGAAGAGAGAGGAGGGCGTGAGTGAGGGAGGACTGTGGTGGCGTGGCAGCCAGGGATTGGCTTGCCCGAACCCAGTCAGCACCGGGAGGGGCCCGCATGTAAGCCGGCTAGGTGTAGAAGTGGGATTCTGGTGTAGGTCTAGCCCGGGTGCGCTTAGGGTTTAGGTTTTAGTTCTGGGTGCACCTCGGGTGGGTTTAGTATTTAGGTCTGGCGCAGATTAGGGTTAGGATTTCTCGATTCTCCGATAAAACTTCGAAACGCGATATCTTTCAAACCGTAGCTCGGATTTGGGCAAACTTTACCATTCTGGAAACCTTGAGAGATTTTCTACGACATGGCTGAAACACAAATCTAAAATTTGAACTTGTAATCCTGATGGATTTGGGTTGGATTTAGTTCGTCCCTGTGCGTATGATGTTTTAGTTCGATAGGTCGTAACTTGACAACCCTAGCTCCAAATTATGTGATTCCAGCTGCGTTAGTTTCATATCGCAAGAGCCCTACTGAAATACCAACCCTTTCAAGCCATGACCATCTATTAGGTGTAGTAGTATCCAACCCGAACTTGCAATTGAAAATAATCGACATACATGCATCGTTAGGGTTTCCGACGATTGTTGGAATAGCGTAACTTTTGGACAACAGCTCCATTTTCAATAGATTTTATATATATATCCGACAGTCTCGTGAAATTCCTCACGATCTGGTTCAAATAGATTTCCATGTTTGCACTTGGTCTGTAGGTCCAGTTAAATACGAAATCGTAGTTCCTCTTTAAATGCCGTTCGTTGACAAACCCTAATCCGGTAAACCCTAACTTCGCGAGTCTAACTCCGTGGGCACAATTTCTTTGGCATCGAGCTTGCATGTCATGCTGTTAACCCGATGTAAACCTATTGAACATATTCGCCATGCCCCGCCACTAGCGGCGCCACACTAACGCATCGAAACCCCTTAACCTGACATGCATGCATGATTAGGGTTCCCCCGTAACTTCGACAAGTTAGCCTAACACCATGCACGTAGTAATAACTTCTCGACACCCACTGTACACCTTAGGCACGTGCAGCTCGCATTTTGCATACATGCATATAATTAGGGTTACGAGTTTACTTCCACTAGGTTAGCCGGAGCAATGCTCGCCTTAGTAGGACCCTGACACCACTAACATATCCTAGGAACCCTTTACTAGCACTGGCATCATGTCTCGTGCCTGCCTACACTACTAGGATGACACCCTAGTCCCTACTCACGTCACCTAAGAAGTTGTCGTAACACCAAACCCCTAATATCCCTAAGATTGCCTCATCTTAGTCATACATGTTTATCATCACCTACCATACATACATGCTGAATCTTAATTTTCTCTTTTACCGTTCTTTTCCGGTTCTCCGTATTATTTATAAAAGAGCCCGAAGAAGGAGGCCACCCGGCTCACGACCTCACGCAAGATCAGGAATCCTACGGCCAAGGCAAGCAGAGCTTGTTGCATTCTTGCATTGTTACTTATATATTTTACTTGATTATATGTTGGTGTGTGGATCACTGCTAGGACTGTGTGGTTCAGTTCAGTACACTAGCATGTTAGGATGTGTTGTCTGTTGTGTCCAGCGATGACTGGGAATTAATCCGGTGCTTCTACTAAATTGAACATACTAATGTGAGATGTGAGAGCCGAGGGTGTGCTCGACGGATACGGCTGGTGGGTTCTATCATCCTGAGGAGATTCCGCTCGACGGATACGGTTGGTAGGTGCTACCATCCTGAGGTGATTCCGCTCGACGGATACGGTTGATAGGTTCCACCATCCTGAGGTGATTCCGCTCGTAGTATTTCCCTTATCACCGCGTGGACGTTAGCGGAAATCTCTGCCATGGACGTTGCGTATGGTAAGCCTCGATCACGTGGAGATTAGCTACCTCCGGCTGAAGAGCACTGGTTATTTCCATGGGGATGTATTTGCCGGTAACGATCCGAGAGATTAAGTGAATGTGTGCCATGATGGCTCGTTGTCAAGGTGCGATGGGGGCTGTCCCAAGTGAGTGGGAAGTGGCAAGTGAGTGCCATGTTGCCTATCTTTCGAGATGTATAGTTGGCAAGTGAGTGCCTCTATATCCATCCATTATCATTGTTGCGATCTAGGTTATCCCAAGTGAGTGGGAAATGGCAAGTGAGTGCCATGTTGTTTAGCCATCAAAGTGTGTAACTGGCAAGTGAGTGCCATGTGGTCTATCCATCGAGGTGTCTAGTTGGCAAGCGAGTGCCTCTATGCCCATTAGTGGAAATGTGTGACTTTCGAGCTGTGATTTATTATCTATGGTTGACCTCCTTTCTGTCAATGAGATATTGTATGCTTGTACCTTTCAGCTTGAGTTATGTCATGTTTAATTACTGTTGTACTAGTATGAGTAGGACATTTAATCAAGCACGAATAAGTCTTGCGAGTACAATCGTACTCACCCAGGTTACTCCTGGAGCTTGCAGGTGAGCCAGTGGTCGAAGATTATTTTGATGATGCCTGAAATTGCGTTTCCTCGGTTGTGTTCGACTCATGGGATAGTTTGTAGCTTTTGGGTCAGCGGTCACTGTACCGCTGTGGGACTCATTTACCTTGTTTCCGCTGTCGTTTAAATTCTCCGTACTCGGATATGTTTTCGGTTATGACCGAATGATGTAAGGTGCTGTCCCATCGTGGACAGTTACTATTAATATCGTATTGTAGAGCTTTGTTGTGATATCCGAGTTGTTATCCGAGTTGCCCATGTACAATGCGTGTATGTGATGAAGTATGTGGGCAACGGTGCAGCGGTGGTATTGTGTGCTAGGATTGCGTTTCGTGATGGCAGAGGTGAGCGAACTACTAGTCCTGTGTAGCCTTGGTTGAGTCGATCCAGGGGATTCATCCCGTACTCGCTAAGCCTCCTACGACCGTCACGCCTCGCGCTGACGGCAGAGCAGAGCTGGATCCTCCCAGAGTAGTACATTGTGGCTAGGTTAGGTTGAGGGGATGCATATCCCGGGCTCTAGTCCTCCTACGACTATCGCGGAGCGCAGCATTAGTACGCGGTATTACCCCTTCACTGGATCAGGGATCTATATGTGGTTTGGGGAAGATTGGTCGCTTCCGGCCGGCTCGCACGTGGCGGGTGTCGGATCGTTCCGTCTTGGTGCGTACGGTGCAGGTACCGTGCCACCGGGCTGACGAGTCCTTCGGCCCTTGGCGACTTCGCGTTCCCCTAATCATATGTGGATTTCGGGTCCGTGACACCAGCCCCCCTCTGCATGGGGTGCCCTGCCTTATATAGGCTTGTACATCAGCCGACTCGGCCAGTCGGCCAAGCTACAGTAACCGCCTAAATTAATTGAGGTATTTACACTGTGTAACCGTCCGAGTAATGCCAGTCTTCATGTTGGACGAAACGCACGTCTTGATGAATCGTAACGCCCGTCTTGATGGCACCCGGACGTTGTACTGTTGCAGGCCTTTCTTGGGCCTTCATCCGAGTGGGCCTCCATGGAGCTCTCCGAGCCTGCTGGGCCGACTCGCTGTGCTGGGCCTACTCGGATGGGCTCCCCTCGTCAGTAGCCCCCGAGTGCTTCGAGGTCTCGACACGGAGGCCGACTGACGAGCGGGCTGTGCATGCCCGAGTCGCTGGTGGAGAGACCTTGATGGATTCCCATGATGCCTAAAAAAAGGTTAGATTTGTGCTAAGTATTAGCAATTCGGTGATACCCGCGCTTTCCGGCTGGGAAAGCTGGCTTGTGGCCTTCCGGGAGGCGTATCATGGATTTCGAGTGAATCCAAAATAGCGTCTGGCATATCCGAGTGGATCGTTGCCATCTTGTGCCCACGGGAGGAACGCCTTCGACCTTCAGCTTCGAAACCGAGTCCTCGAACTCCGGCGCATTGAATTCTGAATTAGTGAGCCATTTTGCACCGCTGTGGCATTCAGCTCTGATTCAGGGATCATGTTGCTCCGCTGTGGATGCCGGGTTCATCCTTAGCTTGGGTGTTGCCAAGTGACCTGCTAACCCTGTTGGGTCGGCCATCAGTACCCTTTCGCAGAGCCAGTCTGCTTCCGAGTTTGGCGGCTTGTGCGCCTCGGAACTGTTTGATGGAGTCGGTATAACCCGTGACGTGTCCCAGTGGGCCAAGCCGACTGTTGATTCAGTGCCCAAGCGCGATTCGACTCAGATTGAGTCGAACCCGGTCGAAGCCGACTGGAGTCACGATATCGTCTTGACTGGGTGATGTCGCATCAGCATTTAATGCGTGCAGTCGGTTGGACAGAGTGCTCGCAGTGCAATAATTTCGCCTCGAGTCACGCACGAGCGTGCCCGAGACATCCGCTGCCGCTGCTCTGACTTCGCGTGACGTCCGAGGCGACGGCCCATCATGACTGCACCCGAATCACGCGGGCGGCGCACGCGGGATGGAAGCTGACGTAATGTCTGCCAGTTACATCGCCTAGGGTACCACGCCATGGCGAAAAAGGCGCCCGAATCCCGCGGGTGCGCGCGCGCGCGGGATGGCAGTTGCCGCGGCGGTTTCCCGCCACGTCGAACGCACGACTGCCAGCGGTTGGACTCCCTTGGCTATAAATGTGGATTTAGGGCTGCCGTGTTCTCATCTGCTTTCGTCTTCCTCGCGCTCAAACTTTTCGCCTCCAGAGCTCCGCCACCGCGCACTTGCTCCCGAGAGAAAAGACCTGCTCGCCGCCGTTCTTTGACCGTCGAACATGTCTCGCGCCGGCAAGGGCAAGAAGGCCGACACTTCCTCCTCCACCGCCGCCGCTGATGGGTGGAAGAAAGGGGATTGGGTCCCGTCGATCGTCACCGACCAACTCCTCCTCGGGTTCACCAGCGTCGGCTTGCTGCCGGCCCCGCACCATCGGCAACTGGAGGGTGCCATTCTAGGAAGACAAGCCCGCTCCACACTCACACGAACGCGTGATGCTCGTCCCGTTCATGGAGCGGGGCTTCAAGCTGCTGCCGCACGACTTCTTGCGCGGCCTCCTCTTCTTCTACGGCCTCCAACTCCATCACCTGAGCCCCAATGGCATTCTGCACATCGCGTATTTTATCACGCTGTGCGAATGCTATCTGGGGGACTTGGCCTCACTGGGGGCTGTGGAAGAAGATCTTCACGGTGAAGGCTCAACCCATCAAGGCCGGTGACCGACTGTCCGTCTGCGGGGGAGCCGGCATCCAGGTCAAAGCCGGCGCCAAGTATTTCAAGTTGCAGCTCCCGGACACCGTTCGGAGGTGGCAGGACAGGTGGTTCTACTGCCCGGATGAGCGCACGCCGACTGGACACGAAGGGCTTCCCCCATACACCGAGGGTCCTCCCACGTGGCTGAAGCGTTGGAGCGCCAAGCCTTCCAGCGAAGAGATGCCCGAAGTCGACCGACTCCTGAAGAGAATCGCGAGACTCCAGGACAAAGGGCTCACGGGCACCGACCTCATCGCCACTTGGCTGACTCGGCGCATCCAGCCTCTTCAAGCCTGGGCGCACCCGATGTGGGAGTACTCGGGCTCACACGATTCAACGAGGGTGTCAATCGAGGATCTTTCGGATGACATGTTCTTGGAGCTCCTCAAAAATTTGACCAAAGAATGAACCGGGCTTACCCGGGCGCCACGTGTGATTCCATATTCGATTGCCAAACCCCCGCCGACTGTAAGTGAATTATATCCCGAGTCGGGCTCTTGAATTTTATTGTTTACTTGCTTCTCCTAACACCAAGTCTTTCGATGCTGCAGAACTACCTCGATTTCAACTCCATGCCGCCACTCCCCGAGCAGAGCTCGGCTCCGGCAGCGTTGGACGACGCAGAAGTCGACGAGGAAGCCCCCGAGGGAGGCATCCAGATCGACTCGGATACCGAGTCGGGAGGGTCCGGATACCAAGTCGTCAAACGGAGGCGTGACGACGACGCCTTCGGATCCTAGACCCTGCAGGCGGAAGTAGAGCCGACCCAGACGGAGTCGGCTGCTAAGCGGGCTCGAGCCGCACCTGCCGGCCCCGTCGCACAGGCTCCGGCACCTGCACGAGCCGCACCTGCCGGCCGCGTGGCATAGGCTCCGGCTCCTGCTGTTAAGCCAAGTGCGCGCCGGTTCCTTCGGGGGTCTGCCCGCCCCGGGGAAACTGAAGAAAAAGATGATCCCCACAACCACTAGGTACGAGTCCTTGTACCTCATGCCCCAATCGAAGTAGGTTGGTAGATACTGAAGTCGGTTTTGTTTTTTGCATTGCAGAGTTCAGAAGAAGCTCTCCGACAAAGGAGACTCTTCAACCGGCACACCCGCGGCCCCGACTCCAGTCGCGCCGCCAGAGTCGGCTCCTCCGACTCCGACTACAACCGAGCCCAGCGCTCCGTCGCCAGCCGTCCTCGCTGTGGCAACGGAGTCGGCCGCGGGTACCGTGCCATCCGCACCTCCGGCTATGGCCACGCCTCCGGCTGCAGCTACACCTCCGGCTGCGGCTACGCTAAGCGCACCACAGCTGGTTGCACCCACGCCCCAGCCTGCCGCACCCGTGGAGGTGTCGGAGTCGGACGTGGGCACCTGGTCAACCGAGGATCCGGCTGAGGACCCGCAGCCTCTGCCAACTCCTGCCAGCGCGGAGACGATGGAGCCGGCTGCTACAGCCGGTGCTGACTCTTCAGAGCCGACAAGCGGAGCCGGAGGCCAACTCGTCACCGAGTCGCCTCCAGTGGTCGAGCAAAGCCAGGCTCCGGCTCCGACTCCCGCGGCTGAAGAAACCGGCGCCGGCTTCATCGAGAAGCCTCATCCCCGCACTGCTACTGCCGAGTTGCAGTACAGGGGACGTGACGGCTATGGAGGAAGCCACCAACCGCGTCACTGCCCTTAGCTCCAGGCTCAGGGACTTCGCCGATGCGGCCAAATCCTTGGCGGACTCGGCCGAGGTCCTCGAGTCCTCCGTCGGGGTGAGTTGTCTTCGAACTTTGTTTATTTCTTAACACTGGGAGCACGTTCAGTACACCCAGTGGGTGTAGCCCCCGAGTCTCCGACCGACTGGTTGAGTCGGTTGGAGACTTATGAATTCGGGTACTGACAAATCTTTTTCTTGACCAGGCTGCAATCTGACTGGGCGGAAACAGCCCGGTCCTTATGGAAAAGAATGCCTCCCTGGAGAAGGCACTGGCCGAAGAGAAGGCCAAGAGTTGGCGGCTTGAAGAAAAGCTCGCCGCCCCCGGGAGTAAGTGTCCGGGTCTTTAGCTCCTTTGCCCTTGAAGTTTTTCCAGTACTGACTTTATTGAGTCGGCAGACATCGAAGCTGAAAATGCCCGACTTCAGAAAGAAATGAAGTCGATGATCCCGATGTTCAAAGTGTCTGAAATGCTTGATGCCAAAGTGGTCGAGTACGAAGACAAACTGCGCAAGCTCAGGATCAAATGCAAACTGCCACCAAGCTGCAGTCGGAGCACTCGAAGCTGGTGAAGCAATACGAGCAGTCGCAGGCGGCGAACAAGAAGCTGCAGGCGTCTATCGACGACTTCTCCAGGAAGATGACCGAGTCGCAGGAGCAACATGCCACGGTCATCACCAACTGGGAAAGACGCGAGGCAGAACTCATAAGCCAACTCAAGAAGGCTAATGAGACCCTACTCGATAAGCCCCCGAGTCCTTTGCTTCTTTCTTTTTGCACGCTTCTTTGTTCATTTCCTTTGCAATAATTTATACCCAGATGCTTGCCCAGAACTGGAGGAGCGAACAAGGCAGGCAGCGCTCCGACTTCGCGCACTATCTGACCCGGCGAGGTCAGCTCTCGACGCACTTTGGACACCCGAGCTGATGTCCGACTGCGTCGTGACTATGGAGGACCGACTCCTCCAAGTCAAGAGTTTAGTGCAGAACTTGAAGTCGGCTGCCCAAGCCCTCTGCGCCAAGCTCTGGCCCGGAGAAGAGCTGGGTTCCAGCATCTTCGCTCTCACCGACAAACTCTCGCAGGGCCTGGTGGAGGTTGAAGAGTGGAAAGAGTCGGCAGCCCGCTCGGGAGCCGGCAGGACCAGATCACCTTTGTTGAAGACTCAGCCCCGAACTTGCCGACTGTGGTAGCCGAGCGTGAAAGGGCGAGTTCCCGCACTTCTTCCAAGAGATCAAGGTCGTCTTGTCATGCTGACTCGGCATCCTTTTCCACGTATGCTGCGACTCGCGGGGAGTCGTGAAGGATGTCACTCGGCAGGACTGCTTTGGCCCCGTAAACCATGAAGAAAGGCGTATAGCCAGTCGACCGGTTTGGAGTCATCCTTAAGCTCCAGAGGACAGATGGAAGCTCATCGATCCAGGAGCCGGCGGCCCGTCGTAACGGGACTAACAACCGGGGCTTGATGCCTTGGAGAATTAAAGCGTTGGAACGCTCGACTTGGTCATTGGACTGCGGATGAGCCACAGACGCATAGTCAATCCGGATCCCATGATCCCGGCAAAAGTGGCAGAAGACTTCAGCAGTGAAGTTCTTGCCGTTGTCGGTGATGATGCTATGAGGAACTCCGAATCGGAAGACGACTCCCTTCATGAAGTTGACGGCAGTCGGACCATCAAGTTTCATAATGGGCTTGGCTTCGATCCACTTCGTAAACTTATCCACAGCCACAAGGAGATGATTGAAACCTCCCCGGGCTATTTTAAGCGGACCCACCATGTCGAGTCCCCACGCAGCAAAAGGCCATGTGATCGGAATGGTCTTGAGCGCGGTAGCCGGCATGTGTATTTGACGAGCATACCTTTGACACCCTTCACAAGTTCGAACGAGTTCCTCGGCATTAGCATGTGCACTGAGCCAGAAGAAACCGTGTCGAAAGGCTTTGGCGACCAAGGACCGTGATGAAGCATGGTGGCCGCAGAGTCCCGAGTGGATTTCTTCAAGTAGTATTTGGCCCTCCTCCGGCGAGATGCAACGCTGAAAGATTCCAGTGGTACTACGCTTGTAGAGCTCACCATTGATGATGGTGTAAGCTCGAACGCGGCACACAATGCGGCGTGCCTCAGTCGGATCCTCAGGTAGCTCCTTGTGCAAGAGGTATGCAAGGAACGGCTGAGTCCAGAGGGGAATGATTGCTAAGACGTCTTGCTGGGTTGGACTGGCCGGGTCAGGGTTTGACGACCCGAATTCTGTTGACTCGGATGCCGACTCCAGCTTGACGGATGGCTGGAATAGTTGCTGAAGGAACACTCCGGGTGGGACTTTTTCTCGAGCAGAACCAATCCTGGCAAGGAAGTCGGCTGCTTCATTATCTGCTCGACGAACATGGTGAATTTCAAGGCCATCGAAATGTCCTTCCAGCCGATGTACGGCAGTATAGTATGCCGCCATGGTGGGGTCTTTGGCGTCCCAAGCCTTCATTGCTTGCTGCACCACCAAATCCGAATCGCCGCGACAAAGAAGTCGGCGAATGCCGAGTGAAACTGTAATGCGCAAGCCATGCAGTAACGCCTCATATTCTGCCACGTTGTTGGAGGTAGCGAAGTGGATCTGCAGCACGTAATTCAGCTTGTCGCCTTTGGGGGAGATCAGCACGACTCCAGCCCTCGTGCCCGCAAGCATCTTCGAACCGTCGAAGTACATGACCCAGTGCTCAAGATGCACTTGAGCCGGAAGGGACTGGCTTTCAGTCCACTCGATGATGAAGTCTGCAAGGGCCTGCGACTTGATTACCTTACGGGGCTCGTAGCTGATGTCATGCGGCATAAGCTCTATCGCCCACTTAGCAACTCGGCCCGTGGCATCCCGATTGTTGATGATATCAGACAAAGGGCGTGACTAACCACGGTGACCGAGTGGGCTTGGTAGTGCGGGTAGCACTGCTTCGACTCGGAAAGGACTTCGCTGACGTAGTAGACGGGTCGTTGTACCTTCTGGACTCGGCCTTCTTCTGCACGTTCCACCACTAGAACAACGCTAACCACTTGATTCGTGGCAGCGATGTACAGCAGCATGGGCTCACCCTCCATTGATGCAGCGAGAATCGGAGGTGTTGACAGAAGACGCTTGAGATCTTCGAAGGCTTTATGAGCTTCACTCATCCACTCGAAAGAATCAGACTTCTTGAGGAGTCGGTAAAAAGGCAAGGCCTTCTCACCGAATCGGGCAATGAACCAACTTAGAGCAGCCACACACCCGGTTAAGCGCCGGACAGACTTCAGATCCTTCGGCTTTTCCCATTTTGATGATGGCGTCAAGCTTTTCCGGGTTCGCTTCGATTCCTCGCTCAGAAACGATGAAGCCGAGTAACTTGCCAGCCGGAACTCCGAAGACGCATTTCTCCGGGTTGAGCTTCATGTCGAACCTCCTGAGATTGGCGAAGGTTTCAGCCAAGTTGGTCAAGAGGTCCGCAGTCTTCTTTGTTTTGACCACAATGTCGTCGACGTAAGCCTGGACATTTCTGCCTATTTGGTCGTGCAAACACTTTTGCATACAACGTTGATATGTCGCGCCAGCATTTTTCAAACCAAAAGGCATGGTGATATAACAAAAAACCCCAAACGGGGTAATGAAAGAAGTTTTTATTTGATCTGATTCTTTCATTTTGATCTGGTGGTAGCCTGAATAGGCATCCAGAAAACACAAACGTTCACAACCGGCCGTGGAGTCGACAACTTGATCAACACGGGGTAATGCGAATGGGTCCTTGGGGCATGCTTTGTTTAGGGACGTGTAGTCCACACACATGCGCCAAGTTTTGTTCTTCTTAAGAACCAAGACCGGGTTTGCCAACCAGTCCGGGTGAAGAACTTCCATGATGAACCCGGCTGTAAGGAGTCGAGCGATCTCCTCTCCAATTGCTCTGCACCGGTCTTCAGCGAAGCGGCGGAGAGACTGCTTCACTGGCTTCGCGTCCTTGGCGACGTTGAGGGAGTGCTCGGCGAACTTCCTTGGAACACCCGGCATGTCAGCTGGCTTCCATGCGAAGATATTCCAATTCTTACGAAGGAAGTCGACAAGCGCTCCTTCCTATTTGGCCTCGAGGTCAGTCCCAATTTGGACCGTCTTGGACGGATCCTCAGGATGGACCTGGACACGTTTAGTGTCCTTGGCCGACTGGAAAGTGGACTCGGTTGCCGCCTTCTTGCAAGGTGGGGCTTGGTCCGGGTCAACAGACGCCTGGATATTCTCCAGCTCCTGAGCCGCAATCAGGGACTCGGCAATGTCCGCGCTGGCGAGGTCGCACTCGTTGGAGCGCTCAAAGTCGCCGGTGATGGTGATGACACCCTTAGGACCCGGCATCTTCAACTTCAGGTACGTATAGCACGGCCTAGCCATGAATTTGGCATAAGCCGGACGGCCAAAGATCGCATGGTATGCGCTCTTGAAGCCGACTACCTCAAAGGTCAAGGTCTCGACCCGGAAGTTGCTCGGCTCGCCGAACACAACTTCCAGGGAGATCTGACCCAGAGGCTTGGCGCACTTCCCAGGCACTATCCCGTGGAAGGAAGTGTTACTGGGACGAAGCTGAGTCTCCGGGACCTGCATCTTCTTCAGGGTATCCATGAAGATTATGTTGATGCTGGAGCCTCCATCCATCAGGACTTTGCGAAGTTTAAACCCGCCGACTTGCGGGTCCACCACCAAGGGATGCTTGCCCGGGTGAGGGACTCGGTCCGGGTGGTCGAGTCGGCTGAATCCGACTGGCACCTCCGACCAGTCCAACCATTGAGGGACAGCCGGCACCGTCGCATTGACTTCACGACAGCACAGTTTCTGGCCGCTTTTTGAGTCGGACCCTTGGAAAATCATTAGTACGCCCCTTTGAGGGGGGTACTGTGCGGCGCCACTGCCTGCAGCAGGGCCTCCTTCTCCACCAGCATCCGGCTCGAGCTGCTTTTCCTCCCGGAGACGCTTCAGGAAGCTGCATTCCCGGGTCGAGTGCCCCACCTGATAGTCGGCAGTGCTGTGGAAGGAGCAAGGCCTATCGAGGATTTCCTCGAAAGTTAGCTTCGGTGCTTTGCGCTGCTGTCAGGGGCGCTCTTTCTTCCGGCCAGCATCGCCGCGCTGGGGGCCACGTTCAACGGCCGCAACTAGGTCAGCTCCACTGACCCCATCTCCGCCGCCAGCCTTCCGCTTCGGGGGGCGGTTGTCCGCACTCTTCCGACCCAAGTCAGCGGGGATTTTCCGGCTCGAAGACTCGGCTTTTGCCTTGCCTTTGTCCTCGTACCGCATTGCCTCTTCACCCGTCGCGTACTTGCTGGCGACTTCCATGAGTCGGCCCATGGTCTGGATGTTAGACCGGGCCAACTTGTGCTTGAGGAGCTCGTACTTAACTCCCTGGGAAAAAGCCTGTATGGCCTGCGTCTCGGTGACATCCTCAATCGAGTTGCGCAGCTGAGTCCAACGCTGGATGTAATCGCGGACCGACTCGCCCTTCTCTTGGACGCAGAGCCACAGGTCTTGTGCATTCCCAGGGCGCTTGTATGTGCCCTCAAAGTTTTTGACGAAGGCCTCTTGGAGGTCCTCCAGTCATAGATGCTATCTTCGGGCAGGCTGTTAAGCCATGCCCGAGCCGACCCTTCCAACATCAGGGGTAGGCTTTGGAGGGCGACACGCTCGTTGCCTCCTCCAATGTTGCAGGCGACCAAGTAGTCGGCAAGCCAAGTTTCCGGCTTGGCTGTGCCGTCATACTTGTCGACGCCGCTAGCGATCCGGAAATGATCCAAAAATGGCTCAGTCCGAATCCGCCTGCTAAAGCAAAGCGGACCGGTGGAGGCGGAGCCATCCGGCTGGTTGACTTCATCGCCACAACGTTCGGCCCGCAACCGGGCCGCCCGTCGTCCTTCGATGTCATCGCGAGTGTCACGGGCATCGTTTGCCCGGGCTCTATGGGAGCCAGTTTGACGCCGCTCCGCCTGGAGTCGGTTGATCTCCTGGCGAGCATCCGGTCAATTCGTGGATCGGCTCGGCTGTGATGAGCCAACGGTAATGGGGTGACTCGGAGCCGCCGAAGGCCGACTCCGAGTTGCTTGGGAGGCCAGTCGGTTGCTTACCGACCCGGCCTCATGCTGCTGTTCCACCGCCGTCTTCATCAAGGTGACGACTCGGCGGTGGATCTCTGCCGTGGGACCATCCGCTGGGGGCAGCAGTGAGTCGGCTAGCGCAGCAGCCGCGAAGAGATTCTGTGCCGGTGTCTGGTAGATAGGGACACCGTCCTGCTCTCGCCCGAAGAGTGGAGCCCGAGTAGCCCGACTCCTGCGGACGGCTGAAGGAGCACACCGGTTTGCGCGACTGTGTGAACCGTGGGGCTCATTTTGTTGCCGCTCTCGCTGTTCGAGGGCCGCCCTCTCTTGATCGAGGCACTCTCGTTCAGCAAGGAGGGCTCGCCGAGAGGCCTCTAAGGCCCTCTCGGCTTCCGATTGTCCGTCGATGGGCGTTAGCAAGTGTTCGTTTGCCACCCTGGCCGCTACGGCAGACGTACCCACATCGTCCGTCTCGCCGGGCCCAACCACGTACACCTCAGCCGAGGCGGTGTGGCTGTGCGAACTCTCGTCCTCATCGGATTCGGAATCCAAGACGGGGAGGAGAGATTCGGCGCCCACCATGGCGACGAACTGGGAGCGCTTCACGCCCGTCCGCAGAGCAGAAGGAGATCCGAGCGAGAACTCAGGCTTCACTTCCACCGCGGGGCGGGGACGCAGATCCTGAAGACGCAGTTGGCCGAATGCGTCGGCCACAAAATGAAGGCTGCCGAAGATGAACTCCGTGCCCTCGGCGTGCGCAGCGAGCGGCGCATCGCCGGTGATCAGCTTGGTTGGAGAGGATCCCGCCTGGATCATGGTTCCAATGCATGCTTCCCCTAACTGGCACGCCAACTGTCGCGGGGATTTCGCAGCAATATCCATTTGTAATAGGTTTCCGGGGAAGCACGTATGGAAGATTCAGGCGGTGCACACAAGAGTTTTTACCCAGGTTCAGGCCCTCCAATGGCAACTCCTGCTGTGTGTATTGCTGGTCTTGCGTGAAAGGGATTACAAAAGGTTGAAGATGAAGAATCTAGCTAGAGCCCAGCCCCCCTCTGCATGGGGTGCCCTGCCTTATATAGGCTTGTACATCAGCCGACTCGGCCAGTCGGCCGAGCTACAGTAACCGCCTAAATTAATTGAGGTATTTACATCGTGTAACCGTCCGAGTAACGCCAGTCTTCATGTTGGACGAAACGCACGTCTTGATGAATCGTAACGCCCGTCTTGATGGCACCCGGACGTTGTACTGTTGCAGGCCTTTCTTGGGCCTTCATCCGAGTGGGCCTCCATGGAGCTCTCCGAGCCTGCTGGGCAACTCGCTGTGCTGGGCCTACCCGGATGGGCTCCCCTCGTCACTGTAGGTTTTGTAAATTGAATAACATGTATATTTTTCTTTAAGGAAGCTAAACCCTAAATCAATCCTTAAGATCTTTACAAAACTCTCTATGACCGAAGTTAAGTGAAAACACCAACCTTTAACTAATGTAAAGCAAACGTTAAAATAATTAAGTATTGATTATTTCTTCATGAAATTCAAATTTTCTGAAAAATGTTTAAAAGTGTTATCTCTAAATTTTACATAGGGAATTTGAATGCAAAGATATCCTCTCATGCATGTCATGCCATGCTAGTCACATTCATATTTGAATCTTCTAAATGAGTCATTATCGGACTTTATCGGTTTTTCTTCTTCAGAAGCCAGAGTTCAGCCAGTAGACCAGTCGAACTCCACTACTTACTCGTTACCAGGCAAGTCCAGTTTCTGTTCATTTTCGTTGAGAATGATCCACAATTTCCCTCTTGTCTACAACATGCACAAAATGGAAATCTACTTTCTAAGGGTAAATCAGCTGTTGTTTATTTTGATCTCCAGTTCTTGGGCGATAGCATGGTGGGGTGATGAAATCCTGGAAGGGTGCTGAGGGCACATCGGAAGGCAGATTTCATCACATGGGTTTGTTTCATATAAGGTTAAAGCAACATCTGATCGATTGTGCTTAAGCGCCGTAGCGATTGCACATACCACATACCCTGTATGGGCGGGACGGAGCCAAAGTACCTTTGCCATAGGTCATACTGCCCCTGGGAAAGGAAGACCTCAAAGTTGGACCTGTTGTGTCAACTGTTGGGAAGGTGTTGTTAGCCAAGGGCTACCCACAATACGTTGGATCTGTAGTATCAACGTGAGACCGGTAGTCCCTGGCCTGTTGTGCGGGACTACGACATGGGGCATGACTGAGCGGGTGGCGAAACGGCTCTGTGATCATGGGTACATGATTGGTAGTCACTCCCTCGGATACATAGTTATGATCATTTGTGGGTACAGTTGCGCATCTCTGTAGAGTGTATAGAATTGTGGTTGAGTCACTCCTATGTTCCTGGTCGAGGATCCTAGCAGCCTGTAAGACATGAGATCAGTAGTCTCTTAAATTAAAACTTGACTCTCTTACCTTTCAAAACTGCATTGCTTTTGGAGAACGTTGTCGATCTCAGTAGATAGTGCATCAAAACACCTCTTTGCTATTCCTGGACTTGTTGAGTACCTTCTGTACTCATTCCTCTATTCTAATTCCTTTGATTAGACTATGAGCCAGCATCCGAGATGGAAGTGATCTACGTCGAGGTTGACGACGAAGTTTCCAAAGAACCAGCGCGAGGAAGGAAGACGAAGGCGTCGACTACTACGTTGACTTCCGCGACGAGAGCAACGTTGATTAGAAAATAGGTCGGGGGAGTCGAGAATTGTAGGAAAGAATTTTGCTGCAGCCAGACGATAACGGTTTTAAATTCTCTGTATTTTCGGGAATCAGTTTGTAAGACCTTGTATTTTGTTGCAAGTTGTAATTCAGTTTGTAATATATGGACCGCTGCGATGCTTTCAATGTGCTACTCTGTGTGATGTGTGGTAGACGAGAAGGCACTTCGTCTGTGACATGTCAAAGATCGACATATTATGCAAGTGGTTAGTATGTGGGTCGCCGCAGGTGGTATCAGAGCATTGTCGAGACCTCTAGGCATAAAAGTCTAGTTAGGAGACCTGTGAACCCTAGGAGTGAAGTCAGAAATTCTATAAGGACTATTCTTATCTATAGTCTTCTTTTAGTAAAGTTATCTATATTATTTTCAAACAAGCTTTCCTATCACTATCTATAGAATTACCTAAGAATATGGGTTCAATTCAAATTCTTCAAGAATATTTTCCTTACCACTTATCTTCTTGAAATTAAAAAATTAATTTGCAAAAGAAGTAAACAGGGTAAGGATATAGTTGCAAAGGAATAGATCCTAGGTTAGAACCCAAAATATCATAAGTTAAATACTTGTTTTTGCTTTTGTTCTGGACACTGTAGATAAAGAGCATGTAGGTTTATCATATTTTATGAAATTGTGTGCCTTATTGGAGTTATGGATCTTTCCGGATTTCTGTATGAGTGCTAGTAGTGATTATGAAGGCAAAAGCTTAATATATGTATTTAAGATCATATTATTAAGTTGGCTTCATATCACAATATAGGTGAATGGCGAGCCCAAGTGAGGAAAGCCGTAGGTTGATGGACGAGCAAGCTCAGAAGGAAACCGAAGAGAAGGCCAGAATAGAAGCGGAGCATAAGGCGAAAGAAGATGCAGCTAGCGGAAGCGGAGGCAGCGGTGTACCTCCACCACCACCACCAAGTTCAGCACCGAAGAAATGTTTCATGCACTATATACGACAGATGAAGAAGAAAGGCGAGAAAGGCGTGAAGCCCAGGAGAATCAGAACAAATTCTTCGCCGAGTTGTTGAATAGGATGGGAGGATGAGCTGTGATACCCAAGCTCCAACTGAAGGAGGTGTTAGCCTGGGTGATTTTCAGCAGACCAGACTATGGTCTTTTCAACATCAGCGGAGCCAATGGATGTGGAGGATTGGCTGCTAGACACCGAGCGGAAGCTGGAAACGGTTGGATGCAACGACGAAAAGAAGGTTCGCTATGCTGCACATCAACTCACTGGACCTGCAGCAGCATGGTGGGTCAACCTTAAGGCAGTCCAACCAACTGGAAGGGTGATCATGTGGGACGTCTCAAGGCAAGTTTCGTGAAGCTCATGTGCCATCCAGTATAATGGCGCTCAAGAGGAAGGAATTCATGGACCTGGAACAAGGTAACATGTCGGTTACCAAGTACATTCATGAATTCAACCGACTATCGCGTTATGCACCAGACGATGTTGAACACGGAGGACAAGAGACAGCGGAAGTTTTTGGAGGGACTTCATTCGTTCTGCTGATGCAGTTGAGGCTTTTCCGTGTCACCGAGTTCCAGACCTCAAAGTTGGACCTATTGTGTCAACTGTGGGAAGGTGGTGTTAGCTGAGGGCTACCCACAATACGTTGCATCTGTAGTATCAATGTGAGACCGGTAGTCCCTGGCCTGTTGTGCGGGACTAAGACGCGGGGTATGACTGAGCGGGCAGCGAAACAGCTCTGTGATCATGGGTACGTGATTTGGGGGTCGCTCCCTCGGATACATACTTATGATTGTTTGTGGGTACAGTTGCGCACTCTGCAGAGTGTAAAAAATTGTGGCTGAGTCACTACACGTTCCTGGTTGAAACTGCGAACGCGCAGGAAAGGGATACATCGGGGATCCTAGCAACCTGTAAGACATGAGATCAGTAGTCTCTTAAATTAAAATTTGACTCTCTTACCTTTCAAAACTGTATTGCTTTTGGAGAATGTTGCCGTTCTCAGTACATAGTGCATCAAACACCTCTTTGCTATTCCTAGACTTGTTGAGTACCTTCTATACTCATCCCTCTATTTTAATTCCTTTGATTAGATTGTGAGCCAGCATCTGAGATAGAAGTGATCTACGTCGAGGTCGACGATGAAGTTTCTAAAGAACTAGAGCCGAGGAAGGAAGACGAAGGCGTCGACTACTACGTCGACTTCCGCGATGAGAGCAATGCTGATTAGAAAAATAGGTCGGGGAGTCAAGAGTTGTAGGAAAGATTTTTGCTGCAGCCAGATGATAAACGGTTTTAAATTCCCTGTATTTTTGGGAATCAGTTTGTAAGACCTTGTATTTTGTTGCAAGTTGTAACTCAGTTTGTAATATATGGACCGCTGCGATGCTTTCAACGTGCTACTCTGTGTGATGTGTGGTACACGAGGAGGCACTTCGTCTGCAACATGTCAAAGATCGACATATTATCCAAGTGGGTAGTATGTGGGTCGCCGCATCAATCTCACTCTAAGGGCAATCTCATTGAAGGTACGCAACAGAAGAGGTCATGAGTTCAGTATTAATTACATGTCCCATCTTCAACCAGTAGGCGTGCCTCGATCTCGTCATGAGGGCAGGCTGCTCGGTGTAGGGACCATTGGAAGGAAAGTGATCGATCCTGTTTAGATTGAGTATGCTCAAGCCCATTTAACTATTTTGCAGCACATGGCCATGTGTCGCCATATATGAATGAACACAAGGACATTCTACGTCAACAAAATCCGACTCACGCAAATGACTGGCTCATAAAACATCACAATTGCGGGTTCAGTGAATGGTTTAAAGAGTGGTTCCGTGAACTCCCATCAAGTGGGTGCTTTGTCATATTTAGCTAGAGCCCAGCATGGTCGGTCATCACATGGAAAGGGTACGAAATCAATGGATACACCTTTTACACAAAGAACAAGATATGAAAAGCACGGTGCAGAATAGCGTTGTCTGTGCAGAAGCTCTCAAAACAGATGGCAAGAAACAACTGTACTAGAGGTACACAATGAGATTTGGGAGCTTGACTATGGCGAAAATTTTAAAATCTCGTTGTTTCGTTGCCGCTGGGTCAATAAGAACAAGTGATACCTGACGACAAGCCATACCACCGTGAACCTTGAACGTGTCGCGTACAAAATGAACCTTTCATCCTCGCTCAACTAGTTCATCAAGTCTTCTACATTATCGATCCGTCCAACAAGAAGCAGCACGTAGTAATGCCCTCAAAAAGAAGTATTGTCGAGTTGAACATGTGGTGGATGAGGAAGATTACAACAAAATCGATGAGTTCCCAGCCCCCGATGATGGAACAAGGGTCGAAGATGAATTGCAGCATGATCCTGCTCCTATAAACGAAGTGATCATCAAGAAAGAATTATTTTGTAACATAACTTCCGATAATAATGATATATGGTACTACTTCCTATGATTTAGAATAATCGTATGTGTTCTATGAAGTTAATTCAAAGAAAAGAACTTTTGTACACACAAAACAATTAGAATACGATGAAAAAATAACTTAACTACAGATCCCCATGTTTCGTGTCAGATGGGCGAAAGACGTCAGAATCGAAGATCAGAACACCAGTACCATGGTGATACCCCCACCGATCCCTATGGAGTCACGACAAGTCAAATCAATCAGTCCCAAAGATGAGCCATGGGTATTAGCCAAACAGCTCGCCCAAGTGTTCTACATAACAGATCCAAAGAATAAGAAGCGCGTTGTCGTGAGGAAAGGGAAAAGGAGTATTGTCGGAGTCGATGGTGTAGTTGACGAAGAGGACTACGACCAGTTCGACGATCTGGACACAGAAGAAGAAGATGTTGATGATCGAACGAGCAAGAGGCACAAAAATTCTCAGGATGCGTGCCCGTACATAAGACGCAGCCACGACGAAGGCTTGACGTATACCACCAAGAAGATCAGAAGTACTATGAGAAGCGTGTCGAAGACGACTAAATCTAGGTTTCCGATCAATTCAGAACAAACCACAATATGTAATAATATCATTTTAGTGAATGAATGGTTAATACATTATATATGTTTGGAATTTTGTGAAATAGCTAGGTCAATATGTTAATAATATCATTTTATCGAATTCAATTGTTGTCGTTTTAATTCATTGTAAACTTGTTTTTATATGTGTATTTACTATTTGTGATATTATTTGGTATATGTGATTCATATTTCTGATATAAATGTTACATATGCTTAATATTTGTCATATTAATTGCTGCATATTCTATATTGCCTTCCAGAATAAAAAAGTGTGATCATACTTGCCTGACGGGCACACCAAACGTACACGTCAGTGGAAAGACTCACCACTGACGGGCGTAGAATATCACCCGTCAGTGAATAACACTGTCAGGATGTTGTCAGGCACCTGCACTGCATACTCTGTTGACGGCGTGTTGTGCCGTCACAGTGAAGCTCACATCTACTGACGGACGTTGTGCCCGTCAGTGAAAGTGGAACTATCCACTGATGTGACGTTACTGACGGGCGAGGAACCCGTCAGCGGTGGACTTTAGAGCCCGTCACGTGAAGATGTGGTCTGAGGTAGTGAAATACAGGTGAGGCAATTACGACTTCATTGTCTCTAAAGTTTCAATCTTTTCTTTGAGTTATCGTTTCATTTGGACTTTTGTTCTCCTCCTTCTACCAAAGTAGGTTACGTTCTAGACTTCTGGTGGTTATATAGAATCCAACGACATGAACCGGCCCATCGACAATCAAACAGTACAGGCCAAGACTACGTCGGACATGTGGCACATTTCTAAAATAGTGAATCTTTACTACATATAATATGCTAGTTGGTGGGTATAGTGTTATCACACTTTTATGATGGTGTCACACTCTTACTACCAACAAAACAAAAACAGATTTTCCTAATCTTATGTTCACAAAAACAGAAAAACAGATTGGTTTCTTTCATAATCACGTTTTCAAGAAAACACATTCGTTTCTTTCTTTATCACGTTCTCAGTAAAACAGATTGCTTCTTGTGCTTTCTATTCCGAACAGAATTATGAATGCCTGCTCTCCTCACCACCCAGCCTCCCTCAGTGTGGCGTCCTGCCAATTCTTCTTAACGAATCTTGGCGTTTGCGTCCACCTCCAAGGCGCTACAGAGCGTATCCCTGGAAAACGCCGCTCCCTGTCTGCTCTTTTATCTTGCAAATGCCTTCCACTCGGTGTATGCTAGAGCAGTTCGAGATCTTACTTTGGTGAGATGCGGGTAGCTCAAAATCTTAGGTTTTTCACGGCCATGGTAGCACCGGGGGGCGAATCTGCGGAGGCGTTTGTCAAAAAATATTACGGTGTCATATATATCTGGAAAAGAAGTAACCAAACAGAAAATAATTGACATATAACCATACGTCTGGGATTTTGCAATATGCCACCCAACAACCTTGTTCCTATAGATTTTGCATTTTGATTGCCATATATTTTGAATTCTGATGAATGAAGAGTCTACAGCCGCCACATCATCTTACCTTGATTTGTTGGTTATTAGTTAGCAAAGATTTTTTTCTCATAAATCAGTTGTTAGCTTCTTTCCTAATCACGTTCTCAGAAAAAATAGGAAAACGTATTGGTTTCTTATTTATCACATTCTCATAAAAATAGGAAAACATATTGCTTTATTTTCCTTGTGTTGTCCTTGTGTTATTTTTTGAATGAAAATGTTAATCCTTAAACCAGTTAGTGGTGATGTGTTATTTTTCTAAAGTGATCGATTTTAGTCATAACTTTCTTCCCGAAACTGGAGCTGCATGATGAAAATATGAAGTGTTCAAATGATTTTCCAAATGCCAGCAAGCTTACCTATTTGCAATAGGTCTACACATCATTAAGTAACTATAACATTTAGTTTTGCCTACATGATCAATAGGGAAATGTACTGTATAAATGTATATCTCTCTCTACTATATAATATCAGAGTTGGTGGTGGTGGTTTATCCACATCTCCTCTCCTCACAAAATATAATATTACAAAAACTAATCTTGATTATCTCAACAACAAAATTAACTCTAGGCTTAATCACTGAAAGGACCTTAATGACTAAGATGTTGCCTAGAGGGGGGTGAATAGGCTTTTAAATTCACTTACGGATTTAGTTTAATCCTAATGCAAAATTATACTAATTGGATTTTCACAAGCTTAAATCCTAATATGCTAGTTTTTCATATGAGCATAACCACCCTATGTTAATATATCAAGGTTTGCAATCCTAGGGTGACAAGGAAGGAATTCAACTTCTATAGGAGATATACAAGCAATGTACTACAAGTGTGAAATGCGATAACTAAAGGAGACTAGAGACAAACGATGTATGGCCTGGAGTTCGATATCCACCAATATCCTACATCTCCATTTGAGGACCTGATCACGCTTGATCAAAGGTGGGCTCTCTCTCAAGCCACTCCTTTCGAGGACTCTCCGGAGTCTCCCCGATCACTATGTTCAGTTCTTTCCTCCACTCCGGAGATGGCGAGTTTTACAACCACTTCACAATCTCCCGGGCCTCCTCACAAGCTTCTTGAGGAAATCACCGAGCCACAACCACCAAGCCGTCTAGGAGTTGGTGGCCTCCAAGAGTATAGACTATCGGACTCTCGCTCGAACACAATCGACGCCGAGTGCTCAACAATGCAACTTACGCACACACTTTGTGCAACTTATGCACAAAGGTTTCCCTCACTCCTCACAAATGGCAACACATGCACTTGAGACTTTGGAGAGGGAGGAAAACACTAGAGATGCTCATAAATGAAGTATGGATGCAGCAACTCTACTTTTTTAAGCCAACCCAAGGTGGAGACTATATATAGCCAACCTTGAAAACTAGCCATTGGAGAGAAATTTGGACAATCCAGACTGTCCGGATTTGACCCGGACCCTCCGGGTACACACCAATGATCAGAAAGTGACTGTGGGAAAATTCGGACCTCCGGGTTGAGGTCCGAGTTGTCCAGTACAGATCCGGATCCTCACCTGGACCCTCCGGGTGACACTTCGGAAACCTTCTATACAACCCGGACCCTCATCCGGATCCTGGGCCGGACCCTCCAGGTTCAACCGGACTCTCCGGATTCAATCCGGACCTTGGCCCTGACCCTAGCCCAGAGGGTCCAGATTTTCCAGGACAGCGACTCCCACAGAGCACTCGATGAGCTCGGATCACTTGCGAACAAACCCGGAACACCTTGGTTCAACCCAGAAACACCTTGGGGGCTTGCCTTAGGTCATATACTCTAGAAATGGACCTCCCGGAGTCCACGAACCTAGCCGATCAACCAAATCACTTAGGTCGGTTGGATCTCACACACCTAGACACCAAGTATAGGAACAACACACGCAACACTGAACTACGCCCGAAGCCTCCGAGCGCTCGCACCTCGGAACCTCCGGACACACTAGAACACGAGTTCTAGCACATCCACACAAAGGAAACACGACGATATGCAACATATGCAAAGACTTGAGCACTCGACACACGACGTGAACAAGCTAATCATCCGATAGCCTCTTTTTATAGTACGGCTATCTAACCTATAATCCGGTCTCTCTCTAAACTCCTGAGACTGGTCAAACTAGAAAAACCTAGTCTAGACATATATTTGCCTTGCGTATTCCACTTGAGCTCGATGATGTCCATCTTCCGTGCTCCAAGTGGAATCGCCTTGATCATCGTCACCTTATGAAATCTTCTTCATATAGCTCCCTCATAATTCTTATGGGAAGTTTTTCTCGAATTATTTTCACTTGATGGACCCGTAAGCCTCAAGCATATGTCTTCACATGATGCAAATCTTGAGCTTGTCGTGATGAACATCAACTTATGATGCCATCCTCTCATGGGCACTTATGATCAGCCTCTCGATGCTTGCCCATGAATGGTACTTAATCCTCAACATACACATAGCACATAGGGTTAGTTCATATAGGTAATGCATAATTGCTTACCGTCACTTGATCACATGAAGCCACCACTAGTGATCTTCTCTTAAGCTCCTAGCTTCATGTCTGATCACCATGGCTCAACACATGAGCCTACTCTTGACCATCTTGGGTTCAACACGTGAACTTCTTTATCTTGGTCAACTTCACTCTTACATTATGATGTGGTTCACTCTTTGAACCCATATCTTGATCCTTGAAGTTTACCTCTTGATCACTTGATGCTTCACATGATTTGATGGCCTTCAATACATGAATCCATCTCCTAATCATCACATGCATCATTGATCTTGGGCTTCACTGGCTTGTAGGTTCATCCTCTTGATGTAACGCTACAAAGTGGTACCTAACCCATACATGTTCCAACACTCAAGAAAAATGGTTAGTCCACAAAATCCGTTTGTCATTAATCACCAAAACCACCTTAGGTTAGATCAACTCTCAATCCATCCTAACCACACAAGGGCTAGGTGGACTTTTAATCACACAACAAAAAATAAATCTAACCACTAATTCTTAATTCTCTCAACAACTAAACTAAAACTAGCTTTACTCCCAAAAAGAGAAAAATAAACTAATTAATACATAGCCTTACGGTCTCTGTCTTGTCTCTCCTCCTCACAGGTGCTCGATTTCTAAAGACATTGATAAAAGTGTCACTCTATTTTATGAACAGATGTGTTAAATGTGAGTAGCTACTGTCGTTGTGAGGTTTTTTGCGGACACCCGGGGGTGGTGGCTAGAGCTTACTAAACTCATCTCGTAGCTGATAAGGAGCCCACGAGAAAATAGGAGAAAGACGTCAGCTATGAAACTGCTGGAGTAATGCATAGTGGTCGTTAGAGAGGAAAAAAGTAGAAGAAAGACATCGATATTTAATACGATTCTATTGCACGTAGTGCTTGATATATGTATCCATAAAATACAATGTTTAGAATTGAGCAGTCTTCGTCACTCTCCCAACTCTCACGCTCGTGCCCTCTCTCCAATCTCACTCTGCCGTCCCCTCTCACCTGTATCGTGGTTGCCGTCATGGACGTGTACCGCCGCCTCACTGTCCTCTCCAACTAAAGCCCATCCGCACTTTACAGTGCCGCCATCGCTCGTGTTGTCCTCGGACGGTGTTATCCTAGGATCGCCCCAGCAAGGACGGATCTGGACTCATTAACTGCTAGCGTTCATTAATTCATTCAGTCAAAAAAACTGCTAGCGTCTTCTCGGGAAAAAAAAACTGCTAGCGTCGCCTCGAAGCCTTCCTTTGCCAGATTGCCGCGGCAAGCCTTGCTGACACCGGATGCGTCTATTTGTCCGTCATGACGCCCATCGTCGGCCTTTCTAGTCCCACGTCGATATGTATTAATTCTTCGCCTCTAGTGTCCTCCCCGCGGTGCCTACGTCGACGAGGTCTTTTTTCCAAGCGAACCCCGACAAGTACGTGAAGTGGAGCCGCGAGTGCACTTCACCAACGTCCAGTCCAGTAACAGTGGAACACATTTGTATTTCTGTATTACTCACTTTGTGTGTGTGCTAAATTGTGTATTAGATTTACAGTACATTACATTATGTCAATTTGCACAGTACATACAATTGTATTCTCTTTGCGTATTCCATTTTTATTTGCAGAAATCCTGTAATTACGCGTGTATTCTGTATTAGTCACTTTTTGGTGTGTGCAAAAATCTTTATTCCATGATTTTTAAAGCTGTGTATAGTACTTATGGTATATATGGTACAGATCGTAGAACAATACTATGTACATATGGTTGTCTGAATAATTAATGCATCAGTATATGCATTTTGTACTTTATTTTGTTAGAAAAATATGTATTTTGTACTGTATAGAAGGTATATATATTGTACTGTATACATGGTAATTGTATTGCGCACAATCTATTTTGTATAAAATACTGTGTGCAATACTTGGCTATTCAAACAGTAAAAAAAAGCCACGTGAGAAAGTGATAGCAAGTATGATGTGTCAAAGTTTAGGGGGTCTAGTGCAAGATTTACAATCAAGTTCATCGCTCATGCTTGACATCCAATGGTTCATATTGCTGGATCCCATTATGCAGCTACTGTCCAGATTCTATACAAGTTGTTCCCCTGTTTTCTTGGGTTAAATCGTGACAAGGATAAGAGGTGAGAATACCTCCAGGAGGACAGACACCATCCATCTAAGTAGGGCCCAAGTTTTGCTCGAGGTTGTAGGATCGGTCACAATATTCGGAAGGGAGGTTGAATGAGCATGTTCCACAAAAACGTCTCACTAAAATATTCACACAATAGCACACGAGTGCTAGAGTGCTCGGATCATAGAATGGACGGTCAAAGAGTTGCTAGTAAGAGTCCAATACTGGTTTCAAGTCCCTGCATTTGAGTAGTATAGCAGCGCAGGTCTGTATTGACTTTTTTGAGTCCAAAAAATAAATGAGAAAATAGTACAAAAGATTCGTGCGTGTATATATACGTTCTGTGCTCCTGGCATGCGCTGAGCTCAGGTGCGTGCGCTATGATCTAGAGGGCCTTGGAAGCCAACACTAGCAGTTAATTATCATATCTAGCTAGGCAGGCCCATTGTGAGGTCACGATCAATTTCACTATGAATCGATACGAACTCACGCGAGCTTTGAGGATCTTTGAGGATGCATGCGACAACTTATTGATTCTTCTTTCTTACATAAAGTCTACGTGGGGTTTCAGGGGGATAGGACGCCCGCGGCTCGACTCGGATTTGCACTACACTGTAGCACCAGATTCCCTACCCACGTCTGTCGGAAAAAGTTAGTATACACTGACGGACAGTTGGTCAGAAAAATTACAGATGGACGGTTGGTCGGTAATACGTATGTATGATGTCCAAATATTGATCGGGCAATATAAATTATTAACATCAAACATTTGGTCAGCAATACGGTGCTTCCCAGCAGATAATCGGTCGGCAAATAATACCCACAGATAGTCGGTCGGTATGTAGTTGCGCCGAATTTTCCCTTTGAAATATTTGGGGCCAGCCTGAAAAACTCCCCCACCAAAAAAAAACCCCACTTTGCCCTAACCTCCCACTAGTCGGCCGCCCCCGCACGTCACACACCCCCGCCCTCGCCGCCACTCCTCACTCGCGCGCCGCCTGCCCCCACCGCCCCTCACCCCAGCTGCCACTCACTCGCAGCCCTCGCCCCCCAGCTGCTACTCACTCGGCTCCCTGGCCCTCGCCACCACTAACCCGCTGGCCCCGCACCGTCACTTACCCGCCGCCGCTCCTGCCCCCGCCGCCACTTACCTGCTGCCCTCGCCCCCAGCTGCCACTCACTTGGCTCCCCGACCCCCGCCACCACTAACCCACCGGCCCCGCTGTCCCTTACCCAACACCCCCGTGCGCCGCCATTCACCCGCTGCGCGCCCCGCCACCCTCACCGGCAGGCGCCCCCGCCCTTGCCGCCACTGACCACCCATGGCCCCTCACCCGCCGTGCCCGCCCCCACCGCCCCTCACCCCTCCCAATCCCCCAACCTAGCTCTGCCCTTCCATCCATTCCCCCCACCCCACTTCAGCGACAAGCGCCATGAGAGCGAACTGAAGGAGCGAGGTCTGATTTTTTTCTGCGTTTCCGTTTGGTCGCGAGGTCTGTTTTTGTGGTGCCAAAAGGCGTTCACATATTCTTTTGAATCGCTCTGATTCTCCAGTTCAATAAACTAGCGTGCTATTTGTTCATATTCGTTTGTTCGATCTGCATGTGTCGCAGTCAGTGAACTTGCTGTATGATTAGTTTGTGGACGTCTCCATTTGATGGCGACTGTTTCAATATTCGAAGCAATAGAATATGGGATGCGCCCTTTGAGAAATGAAAAATATACATCTGCTTTAAATTAGACCTCGATGTGGTTTCACATCTGTAATTCAATGCTTAATTTGCACATATTATTAAAATTTGCCCTTTATTTGTTATGGGTAAAATGTTACGTGGCTGTAGCAGCCAGTGTGTGGAAACCTGTTTGTAGGCAACGGTGCTAAAGATGCTTTTCTTCTGTGCAGTACGTTGTAGTAGATCACAACATCTCCGGAGGCACTGGCCACATATAAGTTGGGCGTGGAGGTCGCAAGTCGCTCCGGTAAGTCTCCGATTTCCTTCCCTTTTCCCCTTTCTAAAGCTAGGGCTGGCTGGTTTGATTGCTACCCAATGCATTTCCTAAGAATTTGCATTAAGCTTGCTGGATGATTTGCTCTGGTTATTATGCCCCTTATTTTTGTCACAATTGATTAATTGTGGTCGACTGGGGCTAGCATTTCTTCATGGATTACTGGTAGTGGTACTTCTCAAGTGCTCATGTTTATAATGTTAGTTTGAGGTACTGAAATTGTTAAGTTGATGGCATAGACACACTGTTTGGGTATTAGATAAAGTGTTTCTGTATACTGACCTCATTGCATTCCCCAATCATGAAAAATATGTGACATGATATGAGTGATACATTGAGGATCTGCTTAAGGTCCTGTAACTGTAACTCAAGGTTTTACTAATTGATCTTAATGGTTTTCATGATAACTCATACCAGCACTAAAGCACAAACTCCTCGTGCCGAGTCACGGTGTCTCATACAAACTAACAGCAAGAGTTATGCCCGTGTTAGCCAAGAAATGGTAATACATGTCTCCGTATTTGAAGGAATAATACTTAATAACAGACATCTAATGGTTGTAGGCTGATGAACTTGGGTATGCCCCTAGGAGAGATGAAGTTTATATCAGAACATATACGCGTAAAAGTGGGCATCCTTTGCTACAAGCCACACCAATAATTGTAAGCCTTCTATGCCTTGCATTGTTTATTAGTTGGTAAATTTAGAAGTATAATATATACTTCATATTCTGTAGAAACAACTTGAAGAAACAGCTACAAACCAACCTAAATTGAAGAAAAGAGGTATTGAAGATGGTGATCTATATTCGTATGTTTGTGGAATGATTTGAATGTTCTTTGTTATCAAGTTTCTAAAATAAGAATTCTCCAGATTGGTCAGGATGTGCCTCTATATGCTTGGTCTGATCTGAAACTCCCGTTGCTAAGGCAACAATTCTCTCGGTGAACGCAGACACCATTGTGAACCTCTTGGCCTGAGACATATGAGGTTGTTGTTAATATTGTGATTAGAAGGGATGCTACGCTGCCTATGAATATGATGATTTACGAACTATGGGCAATATTTTCATGAGGTGTTGACGATGACATAGCACCCGGGTATCGTCAAGGAGGACAAAGCCGGCCTCTGGACATAGGGTGGGCTGGGCCGACTACTCGGAGTCCAACTTCTACACGGGGGCACTTCATCAACTTGGAGTACAAGACATAAACATGTACCTACCCAATATTCTTGGGTTCTAGTTGTAACCGATTAGAAAATCTACTTGTAAACCGATCCGGGTTCATGTAACTCTGCCCCTATCACCTATATAAGCAATGCAGAGATCCCCGGATCGGTAGATTCATACGAAAGCCTCTACACATACAAACCCTAGCAACCTGGAGAGCTCGTCTCGAGGTCTTGCGGCATACGATACACAAGCAATACAATCCACCAAACACAGGACGTAGGGTATTACCTCTTCTCGAGGGTTTGAACCTGACTAAATTCTGTATCTCGTGTGCACCCATCTAGATCTGCTACGCGTACGCTGCCCCAGATTCATTATTGCAGGATCAAAACACCGACTGTTGGCGCGCCAGGTAGGGGCAGTGCGCATAGATCCATCTGAACAGATCTAGATGGGTTTCTCCAACAACAACGGCGACTTCGCTCCGAGCCGAAACATGAGTTTCGGCCCCCTAGATTCTATCGCTGATCTAGGACAGTTTTTCTGATTTGGAAAACTGGACTTCATCGCTGACAAGCTCAGCAAACTTCACCTCTGCAACTCGGCTTCCAGTCGGCCGGTGGAGGCTTCATCACTTTCCTCACTGGGACTCTCCTCCGAGTCGATGGCTTTGACGGCCATCTCCGAGGATGAGGTTGTGCCAAAGTTGGATCTACTGCTTGAACACGGGTTTTCACCCGTCGAGCAGGGATCCCGACTGGTTGGCGCGATCGAGTCCCTCTTGCCGATCCTCGACTACGACTCGGACGACTTCGAGAGTTTAGGAAGTCACAATCCTTTTCGGGAGGTCTTCATGGCTGACCGGATGCGCTGGCCAACAACGGTGACCAGACGATTCCCATCGCCAATCAGACCCCCGATCAGCTAGAAGCCACCTGGCTCCTTCTTATTGCCAAGGAGGAGAGGCTGGCCGAGCGGCAGACCGTGCTCGCTCGCCAGCACGAGGAACGACAACGTAACAAGGACATGCGGGATCGAGGACGCCAGGTCAACAAGGCAATCCGCATGCGTGAGAGAGACGGCGTTCTGATATTTTCGCTTTCCAGTCACAACCTCGTCGCCGCCACGGTGGCGGCACGTGCCATCAATATCCCCGAGGGCACCCCGGCCTATGTCGTGATCACGGCGACCTTTACAAAAAGAACATCTCCGGAATTCTCCGGCGGTGCATATCTCAAGACCAGGGGAGGCAGTTACTGCACGATATTCACTCGGGAGTCTGCGGGCACCACGCAGCGCCGAAGTCGCTAGTCAAGAAAGCTTTTCAACAAGTTTTCTACTGGCCGACCATTGTTTCAGATGCTGAGCACATTGTGCACACTTGCGAGGGATGCCAGTACTTCGCCCGGCAGACACATTTGCCGGCTCAGGCACTCCAACCTATCCTGATCACATGGCCTTTGTTGCCTGGGGTCTAGACATGGTTGGTCCTCTCAAGAAGGCTCCCGGGGGCTACATACATCTCTTCATCGCCATCGACAAGTTCACCAACTGGATTGAAGCCAAGCCAATTGCCACGATCACTGACGAACGGGCCATCGAGTTTTTCAGGGACATCGTGTACTGGTTCGGTGCCCCCAATACCATCATCACAGACAATGACACTCAGTTCACTAGCGGCGTCTTCCTCTGATTTTGTGACGACTACAACATTGGCCTCAGTTTCGCCGCAGTGGCACACCCATGCACAAATGGACAAGTTGAGCATGCCAATGGTCTGATTATGCAAGGCATCAAACCTCGAATCTTTCAGCACCTAAAGAAGTTTGCGGATAAATGGGCAGTAGAGTTGACCTCGGTGCTCTGGAGCCTGCGGACTACACCCAACCGGTCACCGGTTACACCCTTTTCTTCATGGTATATGGAGCCGAGGTCGTGCTGCGACTGATGTGGACTACGGATCCCCACGCATCCGTGCTTACAATGGGGACCAATCGGAGGAAGCAAGACAAGACGCTATTGATCAGCTTGAAGAGGCACGCGAAATCGCTTTCCTTCGGTCGGCCAAGTACCAGCAAGGCTTATGGCGCTATCACAGCTGGCACATACGCGGCGCGTTCAACGTTGGTGACTTGGTCCTGCGTCGAGTCCAGTTCAACAAGGACAAGCACAAGCTCTCGCCACCATGGGAAGGCCCATACGTGGTCGCTGAAATACTACACCCGGGGGCTTACCAGCTGAAGGATATGGACGGCAACCTCATCACCAACGCCTGGAACACTGAACAGCTACGTCGTTTCTATGCTTGAAACTTTGTACCCCCTATTTTCAGTATTGATAAATGATATGTATTTCTTAGCTCCATCTGAGTAACGCTCGGGGTTCCCGACTGGCCTGCTATGTATGCTCACGGCTACACATAATAGACACTAGGGGGCTACACCACACCGGGTGTGCCCAACCGCACTTGGGCTCTTTTCCTTCGAACAATTATTTTAGTTCTGTGTACAAAGCCCGGCGTTAACTCTTTGTCTTCGATCGCCGGTCTACGCCACAACCCTGCGCTACACGGGAAATAGCCCACGGCTAATCTCTATGCAATGGGGCTATGACGGGTCGGCAAGAGCACACACAACGAGCTAACTTACACATGAATGAATTTTTACGAAGGAAGAAATTAATAAAACATAGAATAAAGTTCATCAAAACATGCATAAATGAGTTACACTCGGACTTCCCAAGTACTTGATATGCATATTGAACAGTTCATGTGTTTTATTTCTACTTCTACAGGGCAGCGTTTTCGGCGAGGGAGTTCGCTGCAGCCTAGACCTCCTCTATCAGCGCTGGGACCTCTTCATCGGCAACGTCAGCGGCCAGTCCCTCCCTGATACGCTTCCATGTCGAGCGACGGGTAGTGGGACTTAGCCACCGCAAGTGCCAGCTGGGCTCGGACCGAGAGGACTCCCTCAACAGCGCCTTCGTCTGATCAGCACCACTCGCTGAAGGTGCTCCACGACCACATCCGCGTGGTCTGGAAATCGGGTCAGCCTCCCACAGAGCGTCGCAGGCCATCCGACTGGCCGCCTTCAGGGACCCGGCCGTCTGGTGTATCTTTCAAGGCGTATCTGGAACGCTGTGGGAGACAATACAAATACGTTAACAGATACTTGATGGGTTCGACTGAAGCAGATGCGAGTCAAGAAACTTACCAGTGGCAGAGTCCGAGGCTCTCTTGTTTGCAGACTTGACGGTGTCCAGAGCCCTCTTCAGGCAAGCCCTCGGGTGGGTAGCTTTCTCCTGCTCAAGTTGCCCAACATGAGCCCTCATCGCCTCGAGCTCTTCCCTGAGCTTGGAGGCCTCTTCTTCAGCAATTGCAGAAGGTTTATGAAGAAATCAGCACAACGAAAGTAGAAATGACCAAAGAAGTTCAAGCCCATTACCTTGAGCCCGAGCAACCTCGTTGCTGATGTCCTTCTTCAAGGACTCGATCTGGACCTCCCTCGCGACCACTGCTCCTGCGTCGTGCGGAGGGTGCCGTTCACGGTGTCCTACTCGGCTTGGCGCTGGTCGAGTTGGTCGAAGGCCGGGAGCTTGTCTGAAGGAACTCAGTCTTGTCCTTGGACCTCTGGTTAAATTTTGCAAAAACGACAAGGATGTAGCTCGGTTCATGAACCATGTGGAGGCTCGGGGGCTACACCCACTGGGTGCACTGATCGTGCCCCCAGCGAGGAATCTACAGGCTAACAAAAGGAACCTCCGCCCGACTGCTCCAATCGGCCGGAGGGCTCGGGGGCTACACCCCAGTGGTTACACTGTCTGTGTATTCACGAAAAAAGAGACTAAATACAAGGACAAAAAGCATACCTTCATCAACGGCTGGAGCTTGCCGTTTTACTAGGTTGACGCTCTCCTTCACGGTATTCAACAGCGTCGGGAGCTGTTCTCCGAGTTGGGGCGGCAGCGTTCAATGTCTCCTCCCACTCTTCCGACTCTCGGACGTCATCGATTTCCCACAGAACTTCACCGCGCTTTGAGGGATCCATTTGGTAGACCCGATAGTGGTTGGGAAGTCCACGTGGTAGCTCGGCAGAGGCGGCGGCACGTGGCCAATGTCAATCTCCTCCACTGGCAGCGCCAAATTCCCCCTGGGATTCGGTGGGATGATCTACACCCGACGTCGGACTCGCCTACCCGATCGCAGCGGGAGCTCATGCTCCAGCACTAGACTACTCCGGCTGAGGGGCAGGCGAAGGGGTGTCAGAGGCGCACCGTCTTGTCGGGAGGAGGGCTGCAGGCGAAGGGGCACTGGCAGTCCTTGTAGATGATGGCCGAGGATCTGATCCCGACGTGCCTTCACCCTGATCGGACCCCTAGGCACTCGGCCTGTCCTTTGGAATATCCCCCGGTTTCCTTGGCCTACAAAGACAGTTAGGGTTGTTATCACTTTCCACCATACAAAAAAGGCAAGGGGCATTCACTCGGCGACGTACCTAGTGGACAGGGGAACATGGAAACGCCTCCTGGGCTCTAGGGCCCGCTGGCCCCAGTGCGGCGGTTATCGGAGCCCGGTGGCGTCGAAGAGCCGCTCCGCAGAAGGCGGCGTCAGCTGTTCGTTTCCCCTCCAACTGGGGGAAACCTCGTCTTCAGCCGCCTAAGGATTTTCTTCAGCGGCACAGCGTTGGCACCGCCGGGGCTAGACGGGCAGAGGAGCTACCCTGCCCCCCCGAGGTGGTGTCGGCAGCCGGTCTCCTCCTCCTCCGAATGAGGGGGACGTCATCCTCCTCTTCTGAGGGCCTTCTTCAGGAGCTGCCGCAGTCAGCGGTGGGGCACTGGGCTACCCCGCTACGGTTGTCCCCCTTCGACGACTCGGCGCCGGCGGGTAGATGTTCCAGCCCTCCCTTGCGGTGGCTGCCCACCACTAGGAACGCCAGTGTACAGTGGCTGGTTCCAAGGCTCATTCTCTAGGAGAGGAGCCTTGGAGCTGAACCCAAAGAGATCCTGTGAAGTCGGGTTGCACAAACGCAGTCCGAGTAAGACTCGACTACAGCACAAACTGCAAATAACAATGTCAGAAGATTGATCGCTCACCTTGCTTGGGGGGTTGGTTAGACTGAAGGGCGCCGAGTGCCACGGAGGTATCCAGGTTCATTCCTTGGGCCATCAGCCTCCCGACCCGACGCCGTACTTCTTGTTCTGAGAGCACGTCAGCCGATTCCCGGGTCACATCCTATTGGTTAATATACCCGTACATCGGATGGACCCTTAGCTTCACGGGCTGGATCCGGCGGCTGATGAAGGTCGAGATGACTCCGACCCCGGTAACTCCAGTCTGAAGCACTCGGGCGAGGTGCCATTGAAGGAATTCGACCCGGGGCGCTCCAATCTCTCAGAAGCTCCGTCTGGCTCGCCTTGCACACTACCTCAGGAAACACCAGCACTGACGGGCAAAAAATGGGCAATCACTGACGGGTTCCTCGCCCATCAGTAAGCTCCTGTCAGTGGAAGTGCTACTTCCACTGATGGGCGGTGGACCCGTTAGTGGAGACAGATTTTCAATGACGGGCGGGAACCTTCCAGCCCGTCAGTGAAAAGACTTCCAGGGCATCCTTCTCTGACTTTCACTGATGGGTGGGACACTATGCCCGTCAGTAGAGATAGACTCTCACTGACGGGCGGGAACCTGTGCCCGTTAGTGGAAGTATTATTCAGACATTTTTTAAACAATGAGGGGAGGCCTGGGCCTCAGTTGTCGTCATCATTGACGGTGGAGGCCTTGGAGGATGAGGCCTTCAGGAGGAGGTGCTGGTTGATGTTGGGCATCACGCCGCCACTAGCGATGGTGGCGCCGCACAGCAGCTTTGTCAGCTCCTCCTCGTTGCGGACGGCGAGCTGGATGTGGTGCGGCATGATGCGGATCTTCTTGTTGTCTCTCTCGCCGCGTTCCTGGCCAGCTCCAGGGCCTGGATAAGAATCAAATCAGATCTAAGAGCACCCGAACATCAGAATCCACGAAGGAACTTGATCAACAAACAAATGCCTCAAGAATCGAGGCATGGACGAGATTCAAAAGAAACATACCTCAGTGGCGAGGTAGACGGGGGCGCTGGCTCCGACGTGCTCAGTGTACTTGCCAGCCTTGAGGAAACCTCGTGATCCTGCCGATGGGGAACTGCAGCCCTGCCTTGGAGCTCCTTGACGTCGCCTTCTTTCGCCGCCACCCGGCGCCGATTGCCTTCCCACGACCAGCCATCTCACCCAACCACCGACGACAGTGACGAGAACAAAACGCGAGACGAGATGGAAACAGCGGCGGTGGGAGTGAGGGAGGGATGGATGCAGGTGGGAAAATCCCTTGCACGGTGGGAGAATATATGTGAGGCATGGCAACGGGACGACAGCCAATGGGACGCGGTCACACGGATCGTGGATGGGCACCGTCAGATGCGTGGAGATGGACAGTGGATCAGAGGGTGGGAAGTAGGATTCTGATCCGGAAGCGGCGAGATGATGAGCGGCGAGGCGCGGAGATTTTCGAATGGTCTTTCCCTGACTGGTGACAGTGGACCCGTCAGTGGAGATCTGATCTTCACTGACGGGCATGTGCGGTGTGCCCGTCAGTGAAGGTTGTCCGTCAGTGGAGATGCCAAGTTGCGCCTCTTGTCCTACTTTTACTGACGAACAGATATTGTGCCCGTTAGTAGAAGTTGGCTGCCTTGCCTTGTGCATCACTACTACTGACGGGCATGAGCTCGCCCGTCAGTGTTGCCTCTAATCAGTGACGGGCCTCCTCATGCCCGTCATGTAGCAAAAGTGTTTTCTGAGATAGTGGCACTCGGGGGGTTGACCTTCGAACCTCAGAAGTGAAGGCTCGAGGTTGGAGTAGTAGAACCACTCCGAGTGCCATCCCTTGTTGGATGACTGGAAGGAAAGATCCAGATAATTCTTGACAGTGCCGACCCTCAACTGGAACCCAGCCCCCCCTACAACAGCCGAGCTGTTCTTGCTCGGCTGGGGCTTGACGATGAACAGCTGTTTCCGCAAGGCAAAGTGTGGCTCTATTCCTAAGAAGCACTCGCACATGGTGATGAAGCAGACCACGTGCAGCATCCCGTTCAGATTAATGTTCTGCAGCTCTAATCCATAGAAGTACAGCAGCCCACGAAGGAAGGGGTGGGCCGGAACTGAGAAACCACGAGAGAAGAAGGAGGTGAGGACAACGACCTCACCTGTGTTGGGAGTGGGGAAATCCTCCCTGTCGGCGGCACGCCACTCGATCAACTCTTTTGGTGGCAGCACCCTCACTTCCATCAGGGCTTGTAGCCTGGCCTCCGTCGCTGTGGACTTCGCCCAAGGCGCCATCGGATCAACCGGATAGCTCTCTTCGTCGAATGTGGACTGCGGCACCGAGCTCTACTCCTCTCCAAACAAATCCACCTCCTTGATGATGGTGGGCATCCAGCGGTGGTGAATCAGATCTAGGGTTTTTTAGAGTCCCCATCTAGATTTGGCTGGCTAGGATAGGGAGAGGATGCTCGGGGCACTACACGGAAGCGCAGCGGGCTCTATGTGGCGGCGAGATGGCTGCCGAGAAGGCGGCGGCTCAGATTTGGGGCAAGGCTACGCTTTCAAATTAGTGAGGCGCAGGGAAGACGAAGAGGCTGTTGGGCGCTGAGGAGACAAAGTGTGAAACGGAGTAGGGGTGAATGGACCGCGCTATCCCCCCACCCCAGTTTTATAAAGGAGAGACAACCTGGGCGGCACGACTTTTTCCGCTTCCACGGAGCGACTCTTCCGCTTCCACGACGTGACGTTTCCGTTTCCAGCGTCTGTTTGATCTAGGGTTTTCAACGGTTGGACTTCCGGGGTTAACGGTCGTTTGAATATACCCCAAATAAAGAGCAATGGTAACGTGCCTCCAATAGGCTGCTAGTCGGTCGCCGAACAACTCGGGACCGAAACGTTACAGTTTGAAGGGTTTCGGTGGTTGACCTCCAGGGGTCCACAGCCACTTGAATACACCCAAGTGAAGGGCGGCAGTAGTGCGCCTGTAGTGGGCCACTAGTCGGACACCGAACGACTCGGGACTGAAGCGCTACAACCTATGTTCTGGTTCTGACGCGAATTCCGAGGGTATTCCCCCAGAGGAACACTAGCTGGACCTGAGCCACTCGGGTAACTAGGTGCCACTCGGGAATTAAGTCGGGATCCATGGTATGCCCCCTGCTGGGTCGATAGCCGGTCTCCATCCACTGGAAATGACCGGATACCACCAGGACTTACCCGTTATTAGCTTACCTGCCATGATATTCCTGCCCTACGAGTGAATATTACTCGGCTCGTTATTTTTATTGTACAAGAGTTCTATGAGTCCCTCATAATCTCCCTGCAAGCAACAAAGAGGCGTGCTCAGGCAGATACCACTCGGGAAACTTGCCCAAGGGAGAAGGCAAAGAGCACTTGGTTTGGGCAGATGCATTATCAAGACAAGTTGCAGCCAGATCGTGAAGGACTTGGGGGCTACTGACGATGACATAGCACCCGGGTATTGTCAAAGAGGACAAAGCCGGCCCTCTGGACATAGGGTGTGCCGGGCCGACTACTCGGAGTCCAACTTGTACATGGGGGCACTTCATCAACTTGGAGTACAAGACATAAACCTGTACCTACCTGATATTCTCGGGTTCTAGTTGTAACCGATTAGAAAATCAACTTGTAAACCGATCCGGGTTCGTGTAACTCTGCCCCTGTCGCCTATATAAGGCAGGGCAGAGATCCCCCGATCGGTAGATTCATATGAAAGCCTCTACACATACAAACCCTAGCAACCTAGAGAGCTCCTCTCAAGGTCTTGCGGCATATGATACACAAGCAATACAATCCACCAAACACAGGACGTAGGGTATTACCTCTTCTCGAGGGCCTAAACCTGCCTAAATTCTGTGTCTCGTGTGCACCTATCTAGATCTGCTACGCGTACGCTAACCATATTCATTATTACCTGATCAAAACACCGACAGGTGCATTGCATGCCCATCTAGCAAAGTAATCACCCACCCTATATATTTCCTCTATCTTACTTCTATTGATTATTGTGTGATTCTAACTAGAGATAATTTTGCTAGATGAAGCCATACAAGCCAGGGGCATCATCATCTCGTACTTGAGGTATTTCTGTCACACTCTTCCCTTGCAACATATAAACTTGCAGTTAGTTTGATAACCCTGTTTCTAGAACTTGGTATTAGTGCTCAGAGCTTGTTGTAGAAAAAGCTAGAAGAGATGATAGAACATGTTGCTAGTACCATTTTGATATGCGTGGCATGGAGCACTTCTGTTTTATAACATGAGAAAAAATTGATTTGCATGGTCCAACTCCTACCTCACGTGCTCCATTTCAGCATAATTGGTCTTGTGCCCATAAAATCCTAGAGTAATATGGATGGAAGAGGATGCTTTGTGTAATGGAGGAATTAAATTCGTAACTGGATATATGTGGTGTTTTGGACACTGAACCCAAATGTTTTGTGCACTTTGTTAACTTAAATTGCTAAGCATCTGGATGCATGGTAATGACATTGAGGAAAAGCTAATGGATGAACTATTTATATTTATGACGAATGATTGTATGAATCTATGATTTTTATCATTGATTTTTGAAATGTCTTGATATTATCGGTTGATTTTTGAAATGTCTAGATTACTGTTGATTTTTGAAATGTCTTGATATTGTAGGTTGGTCAGCAATATGTTTTCCCAATAGAAAGTCAGTCGGCAAAGCTATGTTGGCCAGCACTAGTACACAAATAACCATCCCAAACGGTTGAAATGTTGCATCCCAAACGGTTTTATGAACCATCACCAATTGTCTGTTGCGGATAAGGGGGTCATATCCCAAATGGTTCTGTGGCCGTTTGGGAAGAGAGGCACATCCCAAACAGTTAATACAGAAGAAACCGTGTGGGATGTCCTCGACATCCCAAACGGTTAATAAAGCAGAAGCGTGTGGGATGTCATCCACATCCCAAACGGTTAATATAGAAGAACCGTTTGGGATGACTACAACATCCGAAATGGTTAATATATGAAAACCGTTTGGAACGACTACCACATCCGAAACGGTTAATACGAAATAACCGTTTTGGATGTGAATTTACAGCAGGAAGAAATAAATTTTTTTGGCCAGCAACCTGCATATGCATTAGAATTTGAGCAGAATTCATATATATGATAACATTTCATCAGAATATCTAGCACATAGCAGAACTGCACATGTTATTCACATAACCATCCATCCAAACATTAATCCATTACAAAAATGCATCCACACTTGAATCAATTGCGAAATCCATTACAAGTACCAAAATGCATTACAAAATCCATTACAAAGTATGAATTAACATCAGCTAAGGACTGTGGAACTATCCTTTTGGAGATAAGACTTTCACTTGAAAGAAGAAGGCAAATTGCCCTCGAATCTCTGTGAGGTCGAGCTCCTTCATCGACTTTGATCCCATTGAAGAAAAAAGCTACAGCTATTAAGTTAAATACCGTGGCTATAGCTAAAATGGCAAGAAATACTAATAACTTAAGAGAAATTAACCTGCATTATGCCCTTAACATCTTTGATCTTCTTCGAAACAGGGATGTGTTTCATCATGAAGTGGCAAACAAAATAGGCACAAAGGTTGGTTCCTGTGGGTTGCTGGGCAACCTAAAAAAATTAAATCTCAGGCATATTAGTAATGGATAGAATTTTTTGGAAGCTTAGATGATATCGGACAGTTATATACTTAATCAGGGAATACCTTAATTTCAAAATCGTGATGCCAAGTCTGGGCATCTCCTAGCGTTGATCTCCCTCCATGAACAATGGTGTCGAGTGCCCTAAGTGATTACAAAATTTAAGCAAATAGTAGAAGAAAGAAAGAATAAAACTAATTACGGACGAAACGAAATGTGGTCTACCACCTGTTGATGAATCCGCGCATTGACGAGTAGTCATGAGGCTTATAGGGATCAAGGTATACTACCCTTTTATCTTTTGACATGAAGACAATCAAGATCCAATGAAAGCTGCCAAGTTTTTCTCCACGGTCACAACTCATGCAGCCCATGTTGTATAAAGTATAAATATGTGAAGTATAGTGTATAACTTACAACTCATTGTATGGAATTATTATGAATTGTTTGTCCTGATGAGTCGTCAATGCGTTGTACTAGGTAATTGTGGACGAGCTCACGGTTAATGGCGATGCTTTGTGTAGAGACCAACTGTGGGTGTATGAAATCCACCGATTCTTTCCTTACTTTGCATTCATCGATCATGTGCCTAAGTATTGAAAGTAAGAGTTAATATGTATGCATTTAGTGGCAAAATTCTTGAATGGACACAATGATCATGAAATACTTACAATGTAAAGCATCTCATAAGGGAGGCGTCGATTTCTCGAAGGTTGAAGAGGAGGAACAAGTCCTCGAAGCCTACCGTGCAATCACCCGCTTGGTGGAGGAAGTGCTCTGGCTTGAAATACACAGGTATACTAGCTTGTCTTGCTACGCCCTCCCTGTTGGAGTCGTCCATGTAGTACGTATGGAATTTCTGGCAAATCAAACCTGCACGCGCGAGTTCTTGTTGTCCCAGCAATGGTTGGCCAGGCACGTATTTCGGGGCTACATCCATGGGAGGGAACATTTTGTTGAACTCCTCATCGGTTAGCATGTTCGGATCCTTTGTAAGTGATTTTGCTTTGCCCTTTCCTTTGCCCTTCGTCGAGGCCTTTGCGCCGGTCTTTGGTAACCCTCACTGGGGGGGCGGTGCCGGTAGATCAAACTCGCGATCAAACTGGGAAGGTAGCACCGGTGGTTCCGATAGCTGCAGCAGCTATTTGATGTTGGTATGTGGCTCGACATGTACAAAAGAGGGTTCATCAGGCCTCGGTGGCGGTGCTGATAGCTGCAGCTGATCTTGGATGTTGGCAGGTGGCTCGACGTGCATACTAGAGGGTTCATCAGGCCTCGCTAGGGGTGCTGATAGCTACAGCTGATCTTGGATGTTGGCAGGTGGCTCGACATGTAGCCTCGGTGACGCCGATACTGCGTCCTCCAAGACTATGTCCTTCTTGGGCCACTAGATGAATGACCCAATTACGTCTCCCAAAGTCTGCATATCATCGTACGCGTGTGCATGGAATAGCGGGACTTGCATAAATTTGGGTTCAACACTGTCGACGGTGCACCTAGCAAAACCTGCCACCATTACCACACCGTGTAATGTACCCCCTTGAGCGAGCGGATACACCAACCCAGAAGCAGCCTCCAAGGGAAAACACAATTGGACTATAATCACTTGGAGCTTGCACTTCTTCGGCCCGCTGATGCCATCGACTACATACGTTGCGTTGGTATCATCGAGACATTCAGGTCTGTCTGATGCGCAGCTACTTTGACGGGCACTGGGGCTGGGGTGTCCAAGACCTTCTTGTTGTGATCTGAATCTTTCCTCCATGGCTTCTCTCTCTTTTGTCAACCTAGCCTCAAGCATCTGTTGAAATTCGGGCATAAGTATTTGACGGAGCTCGGGTTTCATCCGCTCATTTTTGCGATCCGCTTTGGCTCTTTTCCATTCTTGTCTCGACTGTTCATCGAGTGGGAATGCCTTGCTATGTCTAACTAGGAGCCCTTGACCACGAGTATGGTCCAGGTGCTCCTTCGTTCCCAAACTGGCTGTGAGAATGTCATCAGCCCTAACAGACTGGAAAGAGCCTTGGGAAGCTTGAACACTCAGCTCCTTCTATAGAGGGCAACAAATATTGTGTTAGTAAGTAATCATTATGTTATTAATTTATAGACTAATAACTCGAATGACCAGGTCATCTAACGTTATCGATCATACCAGGTGTTGGTAAACTTCTTGGTCGGCAGGGTTTTGGAAGGTTGTTTGACCCGAAGAGCTAGTAGTAGACCTTCCTCTACACCAATATCGAGCACGCGCTGTCTCAACATCAGCAAATGGTGGGTCGGTGCCCCAAAGACATGCTTCTTCATCCTCCTTCTCCCATTGTCTCTTTTTGCCGTAGTATCCTTTCATGCCCATTCTATGCGGGTGTTTGTTTTTTGCCACTAAAGCCTTGTGTTCTTCACTTTTGTGATGAAATTCAGATGTCGTCTTCATCTCCACAAATTTATCCCAGTCTTCAGGTGTAATCATCGGGTAAGGGCCAAAGGGCTCCTTTTGTTCCTGGACATATTTCTTGTCCAACACATGTTTCCAATTCTTCCACAAACCGCAAGCCTTCAGCTCCGCAGCTCGTCGCACATCCTTGACCCATCTTTCGGGCACCATGCATGAAAGATTCCATTATCTCGTCCACTAATATTTTGCGTTCGTCCTTGGTTACTTGCTTCCAGTCACTTAACAGGATGCTGACCCGACCCCTCACGACCACCCCGCATATGGTCCTAAATTTTTTCATAGTTTTTTCTAGTTCCATAGGAGCCCCCAATTCCTCATGGATTGCCTGCACTTCGAAGTGTCCCTTCAGCTTCATCGAGGGTTTTCTAGGACGGCGCACTGATTTTGCCGAGGAGTCAGACGGTCCTCTCGGCGATGTCCGTTCAACAGAACCTCTAGCCGATGTCTGCCCATTGGACCTCCTCGGAGAGGCATTATCGGACGACATCTAGTGCATCAGGTTATGTTAAAAGAGCACTGTACAAAGATATCCATAAGCACATATTCTGATACCGCTAGAACCAAACAATTAAGAGTCCACATGTTGGAATGGTGTAAGAAAAATAAATGCTCTTTGATTAGACTAACTTAATAAAATAGAACATGGCTATAGTGCAGAATGTGCTCCGACTAGAGCTCCAAATCAAACTAACAGCAATTCTAGTTCGAGTTATACTGAAAACTACTATGCAGTTCAAGAAACCTAAGTAACCATATTAACACTGTTCTGATTCCAATGAGTCATATAATACTTAACAAGCTATTCAGGTCATGATTAATTAATTGCATCTTGCCAAGCTAGCTAGCTTGCTTCATATGCAACTTTCATTATATTCCATTCTGCAGGGCATCACTCCGTATATTGTGCTTGCTGGTGGAAAAGATGCATAACACTTAGCTGCTATCCTGACTTACTCTTTCCAACTGATAATGCAGTACTACCGAATTCCCAAACAACACAGATTATCACAAAATACTACAGTAAAGCAAGTGCACATATCTTGCCAATTTGCCTTTCTTTAATCCTGAAACCAAGTTTGGGCAATAATTTAACTGTTTATCAAGTTACCAGATAATACCATAAACTTGATCTTAAACTTTTTCATGCTCAGTGTAAATTGGCTACCTATAGTATACCAAAAAATACAACTACGGCAAGGGTTGCAGTGGATCAATAAAAAACGTCCATTCCTCAAAATGTTGTATCTGTGCTTGACTGATTGTATAGTAAGTTTTCTAAAATAATTATGAGAGATTTTATACAATGTTTCATTGTTAAATTTTGAATGTAACATAATTAACAGTGTGATAGCATCAATGTAGTTTCTGTTTATGTTGTTATGTTCCCCTCAACAACATGCTACTGTTATGTGGCGTTGCTTCATTGCAGTAGATGAGACCATGACAGTTTCATGCATTAATGCTGGACTATTTGTGCGTCCAATAGTTTGACAAAAGGTTTACATAATGTAAGAAACTAGATTTACCGCCCACGGGTTCTAGTTAGCATGCTACTCTAGAAAACCTAGCAAGCTGTTCATATAATCTAAGAACTAAACTACCTAGTCGTTGACGTTGGGGGCGGGAGGCGGCAGTGGGGTGCGTCGGGCTCGGGAGGTGGCGGCGGTTGGGGTGGCGGCTAGGGCAATGCCGCTGATTAGGGCTCGGGCTCGGGAGGTGGCGGCAGGGTGCGTCGGGCTCGGGAGGCGGTGGCAGGGTGCGTCGGGCTCGGGAGGCGGGGGCGGCGTCAGTACGAGTCGGGAGGTGGCGGTGGCGCTAGGGCTCGGGACGGGAATAAGATCACTAAGAATATGAGAGAGGGCCGCGCGCTTCAGAATTTTAAGGGACGCACATCCCAAACGGTTACGAACTATTAGCCATTTGGGATATGTATGGTGTCTTAACTGTTTGGGATATGGTACACATCCCAAACGGTTTGTTGTCTTAACCGTTTAGGATGTGGTGCACATCCCAAACGCTTTTGATGTCTTAACCGTGTGGGATGTGTACTCGTCCCAAACGGTTTTTTGTATTAACCGTTTTGGGATGTGAATTTCCAACAGGATTAAATCTTTTTCTAGGCCAGCAGCCTGCATATGTGTGACAGGTATACTACTTAGGCAGCAAATGATATGAAGATTAACACATAGCTGTCACACCAATAGCTAACATAGGTGTGCTAAAACCCTAAGCAGACAGACATAAAAGATGACTGTGAAATAGATAACTAGCACAGCACCGGCTGCTTCACAGCTGCGGCACAGCTGCCTAGCACAGCTATCTCCTTGTCTTGGGAAAACACCTTTGTACTTTTAGTGATCATCCTTTCATGGATGAAACCTCTTCCTAGAACCTAATCTTTCTGCTTACACTCAATGTAAATATTAGATCCCAGTTTGGGTTGCCATTAGCCATCAAACCATTTAGGGGCCTAGATGCTCTTTCAACTGCATTGAATTATTTCCACAAATATGTACTGCATTGATTCATTTTCACAAATATATACCTAACTCCACAAATTACATATATAGCATTCGTTGATTAATCACTCATTCCACTAGCTTATTTCCTTTGAACACTAGCCCTTCCGAGTGATCTTCACGTACATAGCATGTTTCTTCAAGTTGTTCTTTCTCGACCCTTATACAGTCTCTAATTGGTGGCAGTTCATCGAATTGGTTGTATTCATCCTCGTCAACCACATTCTCAACTTTGACGATCCTCCTTTTCCCACACTGAACTACGTGCTGCTTCTTATGTGCGAGGTTTTTTATGTAGAAGACTTGGGTAACTTGGGTGGCAAGTACGAAAGGTTCGCATTTGTATGCGGATCGATTGAGGTCGACGTACGTGACGTCGTACTTATCAACCTTCACATGTTTCAGATTGACCCATTGACACCGAAACAAAGGAATCTTGAAAAACACATAATCAAGCTCCCAAATCTCCTTGATCATCCCGTAATAGAATTCTTTGTTCCCAGATGTATCTCGGGCTTCTATGCAGACAGAGCTATTTTGGTATATGCTTTTCGCATCTTGGGTCTTTGTGTAGAATGTGTACCCATTTATATCGTATCCTTGCCAAGTTTGAACTGTAAATGTAGGCCCTTTTGCCAACTAGGTCAGCGTGTTGGTTGAGGAGCCCACGATGATTCGCTTCTTAATCCATTGGTTGAATATCTTGTTGTGCTCTTTCATCCTCTAAGCATCTGTCGCTTTCGGATACTCCTCCCTTAGCTTTGCAACATGTTCTACGATATAAGTGGACACTAAAGTCATGTGTTGCAAGACGGTGAAATGGGCTATAGCATGTGCTTCCGCATCAGGGGTGATTGCTTTCCTTCCTATGGTCCCGATTCCGTCAAATCTCCCCTCATGGTGAGACCAAGGCACACCAATCGGCCGTGCTTCAGCCATGTAGTTGATGCAGAATTTGACAACCTCCTCTGAAGTATAACCTTCGACGATACTGCCCTCTGGCCGATTTTAGTTCCGAACATAGTGCTTCAGAATTCCCATGAAACGTTCGAACGGATACAGGCTTCGTAGAAACACCGGGCCGCACATCAGTATCTCATGCACGAGGTGAGTAATGAGATGGACCATGATATCAAAGAACGATGGCGGGAAATACATCTCAAGTTGACAAAGAGTCTTGACCACCTTATCTTGCAGATCACCTAGTGAAAGGGGATCTATGACCTTCCGAGATATTGTGTTAAAGAAATGACACAACCTCATTAGTGCTTCTCGGACATCAATAGGCAAAATATTTCTGATAGCCACTGGGAGCATTTGTGTCTCATCACATGACAATCATGAGACTTCATGCCAATTAACTTCAAGTCTGCCATAGAAACAAGATTCTTTATGTTTGCCGAGTAACCGAACGGAACCTTAATGGTACCCAAGAACTCGCACAGCTCAATTCTCTCGTCCTTCGATAAAGTGTAGCAAGCGGGGGAGGTACGTCCGGCCTTTATCGGTCTTTACTGGTGCTAACTCAGGTCTGATGCCCATATGGACCAAGTACATTCGTGCCTTAACGCCATCCTTTGTTTTGTCCCGGATGTTCAGTAACATACCAAGCATGCTGTCACATACGTTCTTCTCTACGTGCATGACATCTATGCAGTGACGCACTTCTTGATCCTTCCAATAAGGTAGCTCCCAAAATATTGATCTCTTCTTCCAGATGCTCTTCTCACCAGGCCGCTTTTTCGATTTAGGCCCCTTGCCAAGCACAACTTCGATGTCCTTCACCATATCATAAACATCTGTCCCAGTAAAAGGCCTTGGTCTCGCACCGTGTTCTGTCTTCCAGTCGAATTGATTCTTCATGCTAGGGTATGGGTGATTTCTTCTCAAGAATCTTCAGTGACGCATGTATACAGTTTTACATGAGTGCTTCAGCCACACGCTTGCGGTATCTTCCAAGCATGTCATGCAGGCTTTGGCTCCCTTTGTAATCTACCCTGAGCAGTTACCATATGCAGGATAATCATGGATGGTAAGGAACAACAACCCACGTAGATCGAAGTACTCTTTTCTGTACACATCCCATACCTTTACCCCCTCGTCCTTCCAGAGAGTTTGTAGTTATTCCATCAGTAGTCTGAAGTAAACGTCGATATCGTTTCTAGGTTACGTTGGCCCTTGGATAAGTATCACCATCATGATGTACTTCCGTTTCATACACAACCAAGGAGGAATGTTGTAGATGCACAGAAGAACGGGCCAAGTGCTGTGTCTGCTGCTCATACTGCCGAACGGATTCATTCCAGCGGTACTCATTCCAAACCTTACATTCCTCAGATCCGCACCGAAGGATCGGTACTTCTTATCGATGTTTCTCCACTGGGCTGCATCTGCGGGGTGTCTCATCATTCCATCGCTCTTACGACCCTCGGCATGCCAACGCATCAACTTTGCCTCCTTCGGGTTCGCAAACATCCTCTTCAAATGAGGAATAATAGGTAGATACCTTGTAACCTTGTAAGGAATTCCTTTCGTCACCTTAGCGCATTCCTCGTCCTTGTCCAGACCACCCTTACGCCTGTATCGAGGTGCTTTGCAGACCGGACATGAAAGCAAGTCCGCATACTCTTTGTGGTACAGGATACAGTCATTCCAACAAGTATGTATTCTTTCAACCTCCATTCCCAAGGGATAAATAACCTTCTTGCATTTGTACGTTGTTCTGGGCAACTCATTACCCTCTGGTAGCATGTCCGCGAATAGACCATCCGCTACTTGCCTTTAATTTTAGAAGTTTAAGTACGAATAACAACCTGGTGTATTTTGCCTTGCAGCCCGAATACAAAGGTTTCTGAGAGTCCTCTAACATGCCAATGAATTGCTTATACCCTCCATCATTATGGTTCCCATCTACATCACGCAGCATGTGATCTAGATCGGGCATAGTATCCGCATTATCCGACATCACATTATCGGAAGCACAATCGTCACCATCTGGCTGATCATCATTGACTGTGTTTGGCATATCGTGCAATTCGGTGTCATCGATGTTATTATTATCTTCATGTATGATCGCCTCTTCACCGTGCTTGCTCCCACATGTATATCCTTCCTTGAAACCCCTTCGAATCAAGTGTGCTTCAATCTGCTTAGGGTTCTGCCACTGCCTAGTATTATCGCAATCAATGCATGGACAAAAAATCCACTCTTCCCCCTTATTGTGCATATCCACCACGGCAGCTTTTAAGAAACCAACGATACCTTGGATGTACGCTTGGCTAACACGGCTCTGGTTGTACATCCACCCTCGATTCATCTACGTATGTTCACATATGAAGAATTAATTAGTCTCTCACTCTACATAATTAAGTACCACGATGCTAACTCTATAATTTAATTTTGAATATAGTCATGTATGCATACAAATGTATATACTTCCTCCGTGCAAAAATATATACCACTTGTAGTTTTTCGTAGGATCCAATGTAAAACTTTGACTATAATTTTCAATCGTAATATGATATCAGAAACAGTAAATAAATATGTAATACCAGACTTTTGCAAGAGAAATACAGTGAAATGATTTTCACATACTCAATCTATATATTTTCTCACATACTTGTGATTAAAGTTTTAAATACATTTCCGAATAGTGGTAGTATATAAGAGAACAAACATCATCTCCTATTTTGGATGTAACGACTTCATAGAAATGTACAAATCTGACAAGAAAAGGTCCAATTTTGAGAGGAATTAAACTTGACTTGTTCCAAACAATACAAGATA